>VSWD01000006.1:60705593-61305593 GCA_033119305.1 Pinctada imbricata | reverse complement strand
ATTCCTAGTAGGTATTTTATTTCAATAGATTTGGTGAAAGATGTTATAATTACAGATTGAAGAGGTGGGGGTACTGAAGACAGAAAATTTCAAATATCAAGCAAAAATTCACAAAAAATGCATTATTTTATACAATTTTGATGTATATTATGCTTCTGTACCTTTTCATGTCAAATTTGGATAAGAGAAATTAACTTTGAGGTTGTAATAGCAATATAACTGGCAAAATCTGCAATCTGGAAACTGAAAAATAGTTTTATTTCGTACTTATCAGCCACATATGTAGCTTTCAGGCGCAAAATACACACAGTGTAGAAATAGACAATTTTCTCGGTTATTTACTTCCTAATGGTTAAATATTTCATCGGAACACACTCTGAATAGATGATCCATAATATTAAAAGAAAAAGGTGGCAATTTTAATCTACTCTTACTGCTCTAAGGACTAATTCTAAAATAGGCATCCATCTCCCCATTTTCATTTTTGGCCTGTGGGACATTGTTCCTCCCCTCCCTAAGTTCAGAACCCCACTTGGCCAGAAAATGTTTTTTATTGATATACACCTTTGGTGAAAGTGGTATTCTGAACCGAGGGGGGGGGGGCAATGTTGTAGAAAAACTTTTCCATTTTCCATTGATTTCTATGGAATTGCTTATTTTGACTCAAATACATGTATCAGTCTTATTTTGAATAGTTTATCCAATTTTTGAAAGAAGTTTCATATGTGGACCGAGTTACTTGTCATTTTTAACGAAAAAAAATTCTCAGCTTTTGCATTTTGAAAGTTCTACTTTTTAGGGCAGATTTTACGTCTTACCGTATCTTAACAGCTCCTTCTCTGTCTCTACATTTTAGGTGGATCTAAGAGGTTTTGTCAGGTAGATGGTATTGATGGGAGGAATGATGATACAGACAAATTATACCCCACGGGTGATATCGTAGAGGTTACGGAGGATAGCCGTATACTGTACAGGGGACGTAAAGACTCACAGGTCAAACGGAACGGAATGAGGATAAATCTACAACAGATTGATCGTGTAAGCATTGAAGAAAAGTTTGATATGGTTTCTTTCTTTATCATTTCTTATCAGTAATTCAACTGTATAATTAGCTCAAATATTTACAGGTAAATTTATGAAAGATCTGTTCCATAATTTCTTATCTATTTGTACATACAACTTCATATAAGTGACCCTATATATTATTCTGTGATTCTAGTCTTACTTTTTTACAGGTTTTGATGGAATCTGGTCTTGTGTCATGGGGCAAAGCAGTATTCCACAATAACAAATTATTCCTATTCTACCAGAATGATGAAGTTACCAAATCCAGACATATACTTGATGACTTTGTAGATGTTAAGCAAGATTTCCGTTGTTCCATAGTCACTTTAATAAGGGAAACTCTACCATCACATTACTGGCCTGATGTAGTTAAGATACTTGATGTTATACCAATAACTAATCATGGTAAGGTTGAGGGATTATATCATGTATTATGTTTGCACTTACTGAATTACTGTTATCATTCCACAAAAGCTTTTTAGCTCACCTCACGAAGTGAGAGGGAACTTATGCTATCACCCTGTCGTCGGCGTCCGCACTAGTATGTTAAGCAGTTTTATTTCTTTAATATAGATGCTAGGGAGGCCAAACTTGATTAGATGATGCGTCTGTATGAGTGGAATACAAATCTATGTTCAAATGTAGGTCATGGCCTTCATTTTCTGTTTGAGTGCACATGTTAGGGAGATTTTGGTTTCAATGCTAAGAAGTTTTATTTCTCTATTATAAGTGCTAGGAAGGCCAAACTTGCACAGATGATGTGTCTTTATGAGTAAATCATAAATCTACGTTCAAATGTAGGCCATGACCTACATTGAGTGCACATGTTAGGAAGATTTGGGTATCAATGTTAAGAAGTTTTATTTCTCTATTATAAGTGCTAGGAAGGCCAAACTTGCACACATTATGAGTAGATTACAAATCTACATTCAAAGGACTAGATGCGCTAACCCCTCATATTGCCCCTATAATTTCGACGAAAAATATTTTTGATAAACGAATTATTAATTATCTTTTTTTGCAAAGTTGAATGTTTGAGAAAATACCGCGTCATAATTTTGATGTATGATGTCATGTTTTGATGTCATTTACCCTGAATGACGTAAAACTTAGGAAAATCATCGCATTTTACACACAAATCTTCAAAATTCATCTATGCTCCAGGCCTCGCCCACAAATTTTTTTATGCAAATTGAAAAGCCAATCAGAAATCCATCAATTGACACAAAAATATTTATGGGCAAGACCTGGATAACCACTTAATTTTATAGTTTTGTATCGAAATACATCGCTCGTTTATTGATATTTTTAATGATTTCAGCGTTTTTAGACGTTTTTAGCGATGTATTATTCAGTATAGGACTGTGAAATAAAAAACAGCTTTCATGATTTGGACTCAATATACATTTTACATTTTATAAACTAGAATATTATGGATATATAAACAACTTTGAAAATAGGGCCGAAATGACAGGTTACCGCACCTACTCCTTTAGGTCATGACCTAAAATTCCTGGTGAGTGCATATGTCAGGGAGATTTGGGTATCAATAGAGTACACCCATTCATGCAGAATTTGGTTCAATAAATTAAATGCTCTACTCCCCTTTTCTATTTTGTATTTGTGTGGTAGCATTTTTTTAGGGGGTTCTTAGGGGGAGATACTTCGTCCAAGCACAAATAGTATAAACTATGAAATTGTTGATATATTACAGGTAAAATTGGTATGACTGTATTAAAACAGATGATTGATGAATATGATGGAGAAGATGAGTTAAGTGATGAAAACCAAATTATAGATATCAGGAAAATACTGATGGTAAGGTTTTAGCCTGTAACCTCAGAAGATAAAAAAAGGAATGCACATACGTAGATATGTTTTACATGAACAATTTATACAGTATCTTCAAAAGAAGATATTTTTTTTTTGCTGCAAAAATGTTCAAATTATATTTTTATTCTTTTCCAATTAATATGATTAAATTGTGCATATTACTTAATTAATCATAGTGAATTTGCATTCTGTAATATTGACTCGTTTAGTATAAGAAATGCTTGATGAGTCACTATACTTTTACAGTAGTTGTTTTCTTTTATGCACATTCATGTATATTTCATATACACAGCCAATTGTGCCTCATATGAAATTCACATGAAGTGAGCATCATGTAAATTTCACATGAAAGTTCATGAAAATTTCTTTCTTTTTCAAGCAAAATGGCCTTTACATGCAATTTGTTTTAAAAACTTCTGTAAATTTCATGTTCGTGCTCAATTTACATAAATTCCATGTGAACATTTATGTAAAGATCATGCCAATTTAAAATAAATTTCATACGAGGCACAATTTAGCTTGATTTTAGATATAAGAAATGGAGGGAATTAAAATTGTCTTTCATCATTTCAGAAACATTTACAAATTGACAAAATAAGTGATGATACAAATTTCCTAGAAGTTGGAGGAAACTCTATGTTAGCTGTACAGGTCCTCTCGGAGATAGAACGTTTACTAAATCAACAGGTCCCTGAACTACTGGAGATAATACTTGATAAATCTGTGAAGGATGTAGGAGACACGGTACAAAAATTACTGATCACTCAGACTACGATGAACAATCCTAATATAGAACATGAAAATCATCACTCAGAAAAATCAGACAGGGCTGGAATAACCGAAGACACTAGTAAATATGAGGAACATAAAGGAATAAATGATAAATACGAAGTATTAACATCAAGAAGCTTGCCTAACGAGACTTCACATGCAAAGAAGAGGAAACTGGACATCCAAGAAATATCAAATAAAAATGACAGCCGAAAAATGAATCTCGGTGCACACCAAAATATCATGTCATATGGTTTATGTTCTATAAGGAGAGGAAACCAGTTTCAATTAATCAATGAAAAAGTTATTCATAATAGAATGGACAGATCTAGTATGAAAGAATGTCAGAGATGTACATGTAAAATAACAGTAGACAATACTCAGGAGACACACAGTGTATATAGCCCTCAACTAAAGGAGTTATGGAGATATGATACAGGAAAGTGTGTAGATGCCTCACCACTGATTGTTAAACTCAGGTAAAGATACAAACTAAACAGAAAATAAAATATCAAGGTCTATTTTGAAGATTTTTATTGGCCGGATTGCAAAGCAATTCCGGTCTATAGATTGACGATGTCCGTCCGTCCGTCTGTCCGTCCGTCCGTCTGCCGTCAACATTTTGGTTAAGGTTTCTGGTTGAGGCAAAATCTAAGCAACTATATGCAGTAGAAACTTTATATTATACATGAAGCTTGCCCATCACAAGACCTTTCAATTTATGCCGTAACATTTGACCTAGTGACCTTGACCTTGGACTTTGACTTAGTTAAGGATTTTGGTTAAAGTTTCTGGTTGAGGCAAAATCTAAGCAACTATATGCAGTAGAAACTTTATATTATACATGAAGCTTGCCCATCACAAGACCTTTCAATTTATGTCGTAACATTTGACCTAGTGACCTTGACCTTGGACTTTGACCTAAATACAGATTTTGGTTAAAGTTTCTGGTTGAGGCAAAATTTAAGGAACTATATGCAGTAGAAACTTTATATTATACATGTAGGTTGCCCATGACAAGACCTTTCAATTTATGCCGTAACATTTGACCTAGTGACCTTGACCTTAGACTTTGACCTAGTTAAAGATTTTGGTTAAAGTTTCTGGTTGAGGCAAAATCTAAGCAACTATATGCAGTAGAAACTTTATATTATACATGAAACTTGCCCATCACAAGACCTTTTAATTTATGCCGTAACATTTGACCTAGTGACCTTGACCTTGGACTTTGACCTACTCAAAGATTTTGGTTAAAGTTCCTGGTTTAAGCAAAATCTATGGAACTGTATGCAGTAGAAACTTTATATTATACATGTAGGTTGCCCATGACAAGACCTTTCAATTTATGCCGTAACATTTGACCTAGTGACCTTGACCTTGGACTTTGACCTAGTTAAGGATTTTGGTTAAAGTTCCTGGTTTAAGCAAAAGGTATGGAACTGTATGCAGTAGAAACTTTATTTGATACATGTAGGTTACTATGTACCTCTGACAACACCTTTCAATTTATGCTGTGTTATTTGACCTATTGACCTTGACCCAGTTAGTGACAAAAACTTACTTTGCAATCCGGCCATACCGTCTTTAGCGGTGTTTTATCACAAATATAATTGGTCAATTTTCTTTAATCTATTTATGAGGAGAGTCCAAAATTAACTTGTTTTATGTCTTTCATTTTTCAGATTTTAAAAAATTGACTAAACGTTTTAGATTTTAAATCTATATCTCAAGCTACTTATAGGTAAACAAATGGTAAAGATATCTCCATCTTTCATAGTGATGGACAGGCAGCTGTTTATATGGGATCACATTCACATAGATTTTGTGCTGTTTCCATGGAAACTGGTGGTTTATTATGGGAGACAACTCTTGGTGACAGAGTAGAGTCATCAGCCAGTCTGAGTGCGTGTGGACGGTATGTTATAGTAGGTAAGTACAAGGAATAAGAATATTTGAGATTAAGAATTTGATCAAGTTTTAAGTTCGAGTTAAGCATTTGAGTTATAAGGATTACTGTACAGCCTGGTTTTTCTTTTTTCTGCAATTTTTACACAAGATAATTTCAAATACATTGTACACATATTCTAAGCACTGTGCATGGAAGTTCTTGCAAACTTACTATGATTTTCAGTCTAGCTATACAACTTTGAGATGTCCATGAGAAATATTTTTTAAAAGCCAGTTTACTTGTGGTGTCGAGAGTTGCCAAACCCCTAACCCACTAGTGGTATTCATTTAAGGAATGAGTGTCTTACTTTTTTGCATTCATGGATTGTATACTCTGGCACAACAAGCACAAATGAAGCAGATCTCAAAATATTTACACCTGTCAAACCACAGTGTAAAAACCATGAACCAAAAAAACTAAGACACTTCTTCCTTATATTCACTTTCAGGGACATTTTATATGCATGGAATATGTGGTTCAGAACTATCCTTGATTTTATTCTTATTTAGAATAACAGTGAAAATTGTGGGTTAGAATGATCTCATTATTTCAACTAGTTCACTGCTATGTATGATTTATAAAGTTTAATTTCAAACTACTGAACAACTCCTTAAATTTCAATCCTTTCAATTAATAAAATTTGACAATTTTTGAGCAATTTGAAAAAAATAGTAGCTAATTCATGTATTAAAGGAGTATGTATGGTTTATATAGTAAAGTGGCCCCCTAAAATCGACTTCTCCAAAATTTGATTTTGTTGTCATTTTAAGAAAGTTAAATATCTATATTTTGAGAAATCTAGTTACAAAAACTACCCCTCGATTTGTAAGACATTGTAAATTTTACATAAATATCATGAAAACCGGTGATTTTGTCAAATTGTCACGAAAAATAGCATAATTCTTGATTATTTTCATTGAGATAATATTGAGCGGGATCGTGTACAACTTTTTCCTTTTGCATGCACTTAGAGACGTACAAAAGTAACAACATATCAGAATATAAAAGTTGTTCAGAAGCCCGCTTGATACTAACTGATAGGAAGTTTGTCGAAAATGATCCCAAAACTGACGTTTTTCCAGAAATTTAGCAAAACACACCATTTTTGGAGCCCAAATTCTTTGAAAGTGAGAAAGGAAACTAAAGAATATGCATCATTTCATTAGTAGCCTACGTTGTAGAATAAATATTGGTACAAATTCATTACTTCATGAAAACTTCAGATTTTGCCCTGAAAGGGGGCCACTTTACTATATAAACCATATATAGTCCTTTGAAATATCAAATTCTGTTCCCTTCTACTCCATCCACTTTGAATTAATACATGCACATAACGTTTGGATCAATATGAGTTCATTGTTAGATGAATGAACGTATGAATAGACCATTTTCCAAGTCCGAGTCAACATCTTTTGGCATTGTTCTACATTATGACATCACTGTTAAAAGACACAATTCCATTGAGACGTAACTGTGAAAAAGTGCACAAAATTGCTTACTTCGGACATTTTTCATAATTTTTTCAGCCATTGTGAATTTTGGCAAGTGGCCTATTGAATATAACGTACATGTATAGCATAGGAAATCTACTTGCAATATAAAAGACTAAATATGCATATATATTACATTATATTAAGGTACATATGTGACCAAAATGATATTTTCCTTAGGTTGCTATGACAGAGCTGTATATTTCTTGTTCATCAACACTGGAGAGATATACTGGAAATTCCAAACAAAGAGGGAAGTTAAATGTTCACCTACCATTGATCCAATAACCAACTTGGTCATCATTGGTTCACATGATAAACATCTATATGCACTTAATACTGAGGTGTGTCATGTTCATCCATTAACCAAAATAAGTGACATTGGTTCACGTAATAGATATCATGTTCAAGACTGAAAGTCATAAAGCTGAAAATGTATACTGGGGTCTTCTACTGTACCATTAAGTTAAGGTCCATGAAAGTGATTGGATCCTTATGGAAACACACTCTTTCTGAACTGCTTTTTTGACACATTTGTAAACAGTGTGTATACATAATTATACAAAGAAGCTGATATAAAGATTAGGCAATTGGAACTTTTTATTAAATCAACAACTGTTACTGTTTCCCCTTTCTTAATCAGCAGTTGAACTATTTTATCTAACACTAACGCACTTTACCTCTACGATAAATGCACTTGCTTTGTGTTGCATACCAGTAACAAACGACAAATTTTAAAAGACACTTATTCTATAACAATTGAGAAATCTAAGTATTACACTTCACCGTTACAATCATTTTTTGCAGGATTGCAAAACAAAATTTGGTCTATGAAATACATGTAGCGAAGTCAGTCTGTCAGTTTGACCTACTTTTAAAAAATATTTACCTTTGCCATATCTTTTGAACCTTAATGAGTAGGGATTTTATATTTCATATGTGAATTCTTTGTGACAAGACCTTTCATTTGAGACCTTGAATATGGACCTAGTGACCTTGTAGTTGACCTACCTTTCAAAAACATTAACCTTTGCTCTATCTTTTGCATCATAATGGCTACAGCTTCCATATTTCACTTGTAGAATCCTAATGAAAAGACCTTTTAATAAATCCTTGACTTTTGACCTAGTGACCTTGACCTTGAACTTTTCAAAAACCTTAAACTTGACTATATCTTTTAAAAAATAAGGGGTATTGGCTTTCATATTTCACACAAGGATTCCTTATGAAAAGACTCTTTCATTTGAGACTGTGACCTTGACCTTGAAGTTTCTACATTTCAAAGAAATTGAAATTGGCTGTATCTCTTGAACTATAAGAGGTAGTGCTGTGATAATTTAACTTCAGATTCCTTCTGACAATACCATAGATAGATAAAGCATGTATCAACTAAAACTGCCACTTCTCGAACCGACCTCCGTCTTTTAGTGGTTTAGTGTGAATGTATCTTATATTTAAATTATATTTATATTACAGTTTTATATTTACAGTCCAAGCTGTGTATATGGAGGAGGGAACTGGGTGGGGGGAGTATCTTTTCCTCTCCATGTATTAGTACCAGTCCCCACGTCATTGTAGCTTGTAGTCTTAATGGGAGGATAGTCTCAATTAACCCTGTAAGTACTGTATGCATGCCATGCTTCATATACTTATGTAAAACTGAAAATGTATTTGTTTATAATCAGGATTATTTACATTTGTAAGTTGATTTCCAGTATTATTATAAACATTCTCTATTAACCTAATGTCTTTAGGCACATCAGCATACAATCAATTGATATCAAATTAACAAAATTGAGTACATGTAGATATATTAATTATACAAAAACAATGTATGAGAGCTATATAAAAGTGCCTTGAGTATTATTGAAAAGTTGTACTTAATGGAGGTAAGAATTTAGGAAACAACATCTTGAAGAATGTGATGCTATAAATTTTATGTACATTATCATTTTAAAGAAGTAATGTAATTTCTGTAACAGACATATGGAGAAATTCTGTGGCAGTACAGTACAGAGAAGCCTGTGTTTTCCTCCCCTGTTTACACCCCAGTAGGGCCATGTGTAGGATGTGTGGATGGACACATCTATCAACTCAATCATACAGGCAAACTGGTAAGCCTTGAAGACCTTTAGTTCTTAAAGTAGTAGACCCTGTAATCAACTAAAACTGGATGAAATGTAACATGTCAAACACAAACTGTATTTTTTAGCATTACCAAAGTTTATAACTTTCCGTTTATTACAAAATTTAAGCTCTCGACCCCTCCAAGATATCAAAATATACCGATAATTTTTGGCCGGATTGCAAAGCAATTCCAGTCTATAGATTGATGATGTCTGACCATCCGTCTGTCCATCTGCAGTCAACATTTTGGTTAAATTTTCTGGTTGAAGCGAAACCTAAGGAACTGCATACAGTAGAAACTTATCATTATACATGTAGGTTGCCCATGAAAAGACCTTTCAATTTATGCTGTCACCTAGTGACCTTGACCTTTGACCTAGTTAAAGATTTTGGTTAAAGTTTCTGGTTGAAGCAAAATCTAAGGTACTGTATGCAGTAGAAATTTTATACTGTACATGTAGGTTGCCTATGACAAGACCTTTCAATTTATGTTATAACAATTGACCTAGTGACCTTGACCTTGGACTTTGACCAAGTTAAAGATTTTGCTTGAAGTTTATGGTTGAAGCAAAATCTTAGGAACTATATGCAGTAGAAACTTTTTATTACACATGTAGGTTGCCTCTGACAAGACCTTTCAATTTATGTCATAACAATTGACCTAGTGACCTTGACCTTGGACTTTGACCTAGTTAAAGATTATGGTCAAAGTTTCTGGTTGAAGCAAAATCTCGGGAACTACATGTATATACACAGTAGAAACATAATATTATACCTGTCAGGTGAGTTGCCTCTGACAAGATCTTTCAATTTATGCTGTAATATGCCAGTGACCTTGACCCAATTAGCGACAAAAACTTACTTTGCAATTTGGCCGTACCGTCTTTGGTGGTGTATTTTCTTATCCATTAAAGGTCAATTGTTTGATTATAAAAGAAAATTGGGATGTAAACCCTTTTTTAAGGAAGTACCTTAAGTTAGGGTAAATAAGGGTAGATTTTCACAGATTATTCATTAGGTAGTAAACAAGCACTCAAACCTTTCCAGATTGATGACTGAAAAAGTGAAGTACAGGTCCACGTAAGGACCAGGCATTTGATAAACCTTAAAATTTTTGCAGAACTTTTTTCTCTTGAAATGTGTTCATATCAGCCTCCATATGCATGTTCTGAAGGAATTTTCCTCATACTTGGATGGTGAAGAAAGTTATAGCGGTAGCAAATTTGGTTGAATTTTATAGAGAAATTTTACCCGCCTTTATTAGTCCCCTACCGGCAACGCCGAAGGGGACTCTTAGTTTCCTCTCGGTCTGTCTGTCCGTCTGTCTGTCTGTCCGTCTGTCCGTCTGTCCCATTTTCAGTTTTCCGGACTTTTTTTCGCTGTTGTTGCATATATTGAACTCATTTTTGGTATGGGGATATATCTCAATGTGATACAGATCAAGTTTGAGTTTGCTTTCGATTGACCTAATTTTACAAGAGTTATGGCCCTTGGACTTAGCAAATTTTATGAAAGTTTCAGTTTTCCGGACTTTTTTCCGCTGTTGTTTGATATATTGAACTCATTTTTGGTATGTGGATATATCTCAATGTGATACAGATCAAGTTTGAGTTTGCTTTCGATTGACCTAATATTACAAGAGTTATGGCCCTTGGACTTAGCAAATTTTATGAAAGTTTCAGTTTTCCGGACTTTTTTCCGCTGTTGTTGCATATATTGAACTCATTTTTGGTATGGGGATATATCTCAATGTGATACAGATCAAGTTTGAGTTTGCTTTCGATTGACCTAATTTTACAAGAGTTATGGCCCTTGGACTTGGCAAATTTTATGAAAATTTTGGTTTTCCGGACTTTTTTCTGCTGTTGTTGGATATATTAAACTCATTTTTGGTATGTGGATATATCTCAATGTGATACAGATCAAGTTTGAGTTTACTTTTGATTTACCTAATTTTACAAGAGTTATGGCCCTTGGACTTAGCAAATTTTATGAAAATTTCGGTTTTCCGGATTTTTTTCCACTGTTGTTGGATAAATTGAACTCATTTTTGGTATGTGGATATATCTCAATGGGATACAGATCAAGCTTGAGTTTGCTTTAGATTCACCTATTTCTACAAGAATTATGGCCCTTGGACTTAGCAAATTTTATGAAAATTTCAGTTTTCCGGACTTTTCTTTGGATCTATTGCAAATAATGCACTGATTTTTGGTAAATGAATACATCTCAGTGTGATACAGACCAAGTTTGAGTTTGGTTTCCATTGGCCTATTTTTACAAGAGTTATGGCCCTTAGACTTAGCAAATTTCATGAAATTTTCAGTTTTCCGGACTTTTTCATGCCTGTTATTGCAGATAATGAGCTGGTATGTGAATACATTATAGTGTGATGCAGATTTGAGTTTAATTTAGATTGACTAATTTTCACAAGAGTTATGGCCCTTGGACTTAGCAAATTTCTTGAATTCAGTTTCCCAGACCTTTCTTGGCCGTTGTTGAAGAAGATGAACTGATGAACAGAGATGCAAGTCATAAATTTATGCCGCCGGTAGGGGACTTATATCGCACAGCGATCATTGCATTTTCATTTTCCTTCATAATCCTTTATAAATTATTAGGTGAATATCTCGCTTCACCATCGCTACCTTGAGAAATGAATATCGTATGTTTGATTTGTACCACATTTATGTCTCAAAACAGAAATAAAAAGTTTTGCAAAAAATTTTGATGTATCGCCCCTGCCTGATTCTTGACCTGTACTTAAAGCATCACGAGATCAGCTCACTTTTTACGACATAAGTTTGTTTATAAACATTGTGTTTGTATACATTGTAAATTTGATGGCTTATTATAAAACACACAAATTAAAGATGCTATAATTATATACCTGGGACAAGTGAATGTTTCTTTACCTGATAAGACCAAAATAATAAAATTAAATAAGATACCCCATTTGCTAGAGGATATAGGGTCTTCAACTTTAAATTGCTTTGAGAAATTAGTAGATCGTATCATCGCTTTGCACCAGGACAGGGAAATCCCACCAAAGTGTCAATTCAAGATCTGTAGTCCATGACAAGGATTGCCAAGTCATCGGTGCTGCAAATCTTTGATACAAGGGTGGGATTTCTCTGTCCTTGTAAAAAGTGGTGATCCATTATTTTTCTCTCACCTATAATTCAGTTACATATACATGATATTATATAAATAAGTATTGCGTTTTATAAATAACGCAAGAGTACATATAGATACGATCTTTATGTATGTTGTTTTAAAAAAAATGCTGTCAGGGTCTATGTGACAGAGATGCAGGGTTTGAGACTAACACCATTGTTAGCAGAATGGTCTTAAAATGGGTAAATATGTAGATCATGCTTGTAGTCATACCTACTGGATATTTTGGTACATGTACATTTCTGAACACAAGTGGAACAACCTCCGTCCCCCTTTCTTTTCTTAATTGATGGAATGATGAATAAATACACATAATCAAATTCAAGTATTTTAGCAATTTATTTTCTCTTTTCCTAGGTATGGAAATTTTCTACAAGTGGACCAATATTCTCCTCCCCTACAATGTTCTGGCTGCATAACGACAGTAATGGTGTAAACAGAGAATCAGGACAAATGTCTGTAGACCACTATGTAATGTTACCAGGTAATACAGACAACTCTAAACAGGTGCTTGTGGAAGATACTAAATATAGAACCCACTCATCATGTGACTACAGAATACTTATAGGATCACATGACCATCATGTGTATTGTCTCAGCCATGATGGCTCTCTTCTGTGGAAATTAAAACTCAATTCCTTTGTCTACTCTACTCCTTTTGGATTCACATCAACTTTTATGAAGGGTGAAGAGCATAAACCTTTAAACAAAAGTTCTATAAATTCCAAATGTTGTCAGGAAGATAATGTTGTAGATCAAGCACAAGATCTGTCAGTGATACACAAGGCTGGAGAGGAGGAGTGTCACAAGATATCGTTATGTAGCGACTGTAGTAGGGTATGTGACACGTGTGTATTAACGTCTAGTACAGGAAGTCTACACCTCGTTAACACAGCATCAGGTGACCTGGAGTGTTGCTATACCCTGCCAGGGGAGGTCTTCTCGTCACCAGTCGTGTACGGTGACCGTATTGTTGTGGGATGTAGGGATAATTTCATCTATTGTCTTCAATATGAAAAAGTAAAGGATCTTTAGAATATTATGTCAACTTTGTTATAATGTTTTATAATGTTATGAATGTTTTATAGGGAATACATGCATAGAGTTGTTATTGTGTATAATTATGTCTGTTAACTTTTTATCACAAATGGAAACAAATTGAACAATGTATAATTGTAGAGAGGATCAAACCTATTCATTTTCAAGGTCAAAGTCACATTTAAAATCCTGTGATCACAATAGATTACAAACTAAGCAGTATACATGTATACAGTCACTTAACATGGGGTGAACCCTATATCATACAGTCAATTTTCTTCAAGGCTTGTCCTATATAGTTACAGATCAACTTTAGGTATGGTCACTTTGAAGTGATAATATTGAGTTGTTTTTGCCTTAGGTTTGTCCCATAATGACTTTTTAAAAAATTCCAATTTTCCTCGCTTGAAGCATGTGCTGCCTTTGGTTGCAAGTTACCTTGCCATCTGCCCATCAGCCTTTCTGGGTAATTTTTTACTGCATATATGAATCTGAATAATATTTGACAGAATTGTTGCCATGGACCAAAGGCTGTATCATGACCTTGAGCCACATTTGTAGGTCAAACGCCAAGGTCAGTACATTTGTATGTGTGGATTGAAAAATCTTGCCTGAACCATAATTTTGCATTGCCTGCATGGATTTCTAATATTTCAAAGAATTGTTACCAAGGACCCAAAGGATATGTCATGACCTTGATCCGAGGTCATAGGTCTAGTTCACAGTACATGTGAGTTGAAAAATTGTGTCCTTACCCTAGCGCTGTATATTGATATTGAAATGCTGATCATTGATACTTTCAATACATTTAATAAATACATGTATAAACTTTTAATTTGTTTTTATTTTCATGTTTCTTCTGATTTTTTTCCAATCACTTGTACGTTTAGGCATATGAGTGCAATTAAAAGCTTCTGGGCACCTGGACTCACTCCTATATTGGGAGTTCGCTTTTTTTCATGTGATGGAGTTTTTTTTTTTTTTTTTTTTTTGCTTTGGTTCCTGTTTTATACTGATTTTGTATGCCCTCGATTTATAATTTTCTGAATTATCGATTTTGTTCTGTGTATTGGGATATGGACATTATCCATATAAATTTGTCATTCTATCTTACATTGAGTTGAAAAACGAAATGGTGAGGTCAGCTGTTTGGCAGCATTTTCACAAAATTGATGCCGAAGAAGCCAAATGTAATTATGTAAAAAATATGTCAAAATATGGTAGACAAAGAAACACTTTCCATAGCTGCCATTGTTATCTTTTCATTCCTTTTTTTTATTTTTGAATGGAAATTTGAATGGGAAACATACATTTGTTGTTTATTTTTGTTCTGTTTTATAAAGTTGTCATTGATTAAAACTAAAAACTCCTTTTATTGATTCATTATAATGATAAATTTGAGAAAAAAGAAAAAATGCGTATTGTATTGAAAATATTGAGTATTGAAGCAAAATGTATTGTATCGTATTGTATTGAAATATTTATTTCAATATACAGCAATACCTTACCCTTACTTTTCACTGTCCCTATGGATCTGAAAAATATTTTACAGAATAGTTTTCCATTTACCGAAGTATTTGTTCGGGTTCGGACCATCATTTTTCGCAGAATTGTTGCCTTGTAACCAAGGATGTGTCATGACATTGTTCCAAGGTCATTTGTTAAAGGTAAAGGTCAGTACTTGCAGATTAAAAAAAATCTTGTCCTGGCATTAATTTTTCACTTCTTTGATTGATTTGATTATTTCACAGAATGTTTTCCCTTGACCTGATGATATTATACTTTGAACCAATGTGAAAGATCAAGACCACACAGTTTTTGATTTGTAAGATTTTGGGATGAATACAGATAAAGTTTTCATTCAGTATTGACTGAAGCGTTCTAGGAAGAGTTGCAAGACTTGGATTTATGCAGGTATTGCACATACCATAGATCGCTCAGTGATCACAAGCTTGTTCTGGAATAATACTAAGTAAAGACATTTTGAATTTGCATTTCAACAAAAGTCGTAAAGTTTTGATAATGGAGACAGGATCTTAAAATCGCAGTTTCCCAAAAATGTTATCATGTGTACTACCCGCCTTCTTTAGAAGGCCATCCACTATAGTACAGCAAGTTGTGTAGTTATCCGGATTACATGAGCGCATTCCTCCCATTATTATTAAACTATCATTGCTAGGTACTTTACTAGACAGTAACACACAGGGGCCAAAGGTTTACTAAAACTATCATTGCTAGGTACTTTACTAGACAGTAACACACAGGGACCAAATGTTTACTAAAACTATCATTGCTAGGTACTTTACTAGACAGTAACATGCAGGGACCAAGGGTGATGCTAAAACTATCATTGCTAGGTACTTTACTAGAGAGTAACATGCAGGGACCAAGGGTGATACTAAAACTATCATTGCTAGGTACTTTACTAGAGAGTAACATGCAGGGACCAAGGGTGATACTAAAACTATCATTGCTAGGTACTTTACTAGAGAGTAACATGCAGGGACCAAGGGTGATACTAAAACTATCATTGCTAGGTACTTTACTAGAGAGTAACATGCAGGGACCAAGGGTGATACTAAAACTATCATTGCTAGGTACTTTACTAGAGAGTAACATGCAGGGACCAAGGGTGATACTAAAACTATCATTGCTAGGTACTTTACTAGACAGTAACATGCAGGGACCAAGGGTGATACTAAAACTATCATTGCTAGGTACTTTACTAGGCAGTAACACACAGGGACCAAAGGTAATGCTAAAACTATCATTACTAGGTACTTTACTAGGCAGTAACACACAGGGACCAAAGGTAATGCTAAAACTATCATTACTAGGTACTTTACTAGGCAGTAACACACAGGGACCAAAGGTAATGCTAAGACTATCATTGCTAGATACTTTACTAGACAGTAACACACAGGGACCAAAGGTGATACTAAACTATCATTGCTAGGTACTTTACAACACAGTAACTTTGCAATTTGAAATATGCACATAAACAATTATTTTTCTGTACATGTATTTTCATGAAAGGGGATGGCCGGGTTATTATACCCCCTGCAAAGTTGGGGGGATATAGGAATCGCCCTGTCTGGCCGTCCGTCTGTCTGTCCATCACACCTTGTCCGGAGCATAACTCCTCCCCTGTATATGAATTTCAATAATATTTTCATTTACCGAGTACCTTACTAGTTAAATTGACTCCTAGGATTTTTCTTTTAGTGTAAAAAATATGAGTTAATAAGCAAAAGGAACATAACTGTGTGTATAGAGTCCACAGAACAGAATTCAATACTAGTAAATTGTTGCTCTCTTAAATCCTTGATCTGAGATTCATCAAACCATTAAGATGAGTCGGTATTTTCTACCAGTACAGTCAAAATCACTGTTTTTGTTCTGAAAATCGATTAGATTTTTCCATTGGGATTTTAATCCCTGCATTCACCGATATTTTATAATCTCGATTTCTATCCAATAACGTACTCTCTTAATACGTGCGACCTCGCTGAATCGAGCCGGAAGCCCTACTCGGACAACGTTCATACAAAAGGGTGAAAAGTTATCTCGGTGAACAGATTAATCCTGTCTGAATGTTACTGATAGGAATCGGAGTTCGCCGAAACCAAAGTAATATCATATCTCCTTTGGCGCTTTGTTGTCATTATCACAAATTGCGTGTAACTTACTCGTCTCCGATGTTTGTAAACTTGGAAGCAAGACTGCTCATTTTTTGCACCAATGAATGAAGGTGAACAAAATTACTGAAATATGTAACGGTATCGAATGGAAAGGTTTATTGGATTTTGTGTGCTCATGTAGTGGGAGATTCATGACATATAAAATTCTGTCCGTTTGTCTGTTGATCTGTTTTTCAGTCCGCAAAAATTTAATTAGTTTTGGCCATGACTTTTAAATGGTATTATATTCCGTTTACGACAAGTTTGATACCTTGACCTTGTTGGAGTTCGACCTGATCCAGATATCAGTTTTTGGCCGGCAAAGCAACTCCGGTCTATGGATTGACGTTGTCAGTCTGTCCGTCTGTCGTCTACACTTTGGTTAAAGTTTCTGGTTGAAGCAAAATCTAAAGAACTATATATAGCTTACCCGTGACAAGACCTTTCAATTTATGCCGTAACATCTGACCTAGTGACCTTGATCTTGGACTTTGACCTAGTTAAAGATTTTGGTCAAAGTTTCGGGTTGAAGCAAAATCTAAGGAACTGTATGCAGTAGAAACTTGAAACTATACACGAAGGTTGCCCATTACAAGACCTTTCAATTTATGCCGTATCTTTTGACCTAGTGACCTTGACCTTGGACATTGATCTAGTTAAAGATTTTAGTTAAAGTTTCTGAAGCAAAATCTAAGGAACTGTATGCAGTAGAAACATATTATATATGAAGGTTGCCCATGGCTAGACCTTTCAATTTATGCCGTAAAATGTGACATAGTGACCTTGGCCTTGGACTTTGACCTCCCTTTATAAACATTAGATTTTGGGATGTCTCTTCAAATAAAGAGTATGATGTTGTGTTATTGTGTGAGTAGGTTCCTTTGAAGTAATGACCTTGACTTTAAAGTTTGACCTACTTTTGAAAAAAATTAACTTTGGCTATACCTCTATATCTGTAAGAGATCTATATCTTTGTATCTATAAGAGATAGAGCTTTGATATTCCACATGTCGATTCCTTGTGATGAGTTTTCACGTGATACTACATGTATGACCTTGACCTAGTGACCTTTGACAATTTATGTTCATATACCCAAATCCACAAACACCAACAAAAGTTTAGTCATGTACGAGACACATTGTTTCTCACTCACTTACGTCGTGAGACAAAAGAAAAAACGTAGACGTAGCAGTTTGAGATTTCCTTGTCTCACACTCCACGTGACTCCTATTATGACGTCATAGAAAGTAACGTCACGCCATCGTTAGATTTGTGTAAGTTATGGTATCGATTCTAGCTTTAAAAACATTAAAGTGATGATTGAATTAGGCGAGTGAGAAAAATAATCAATCACGACGTTACGACTGAGACAGGGGGATCTCATCCTCGTGCAAAAGATTTGCTACATCCACGACTCGGCAAGCCTCGTCGTGGATTGCAAATCTTTTACACTCGGATGAGATTCCCCTGTCTCAGTCTCAACGTCGTGATAGATTCTATTAATCTCGATTATAAATTAGCGCAATATAGGTCCAAACATATAGGCATTCTTCAACTTTTTACCGACAAAATTTTATTTGTACCCCGGCCATACCATCTTTAGCGGTGATTTATTCGATGTGTAGGCATATGGAATTATACATTTATTTTCAAGTATACATTATATGAAAGGGTTTAGTGTACAATATATATGCACACATTCGAAGAAACAATGTTTTATTATGAATGTGTTGACTTCGGCACGATGTATTAATTTTAAAGGACTTTTTTGTATCAAGAACCAATAGGTAGTCTATTGTATGATACCTTTCATCAAGTCCTAGCATAGTATCATATACCTTCACCGGTGAATGCCTTTGTCTAGGAGAAACCCAGGATCGCAGGTGTAATTAAGTACAAAATTATTTTTATCATACTGAACAGCTTGTTTAGGATATTAGATACTGTTATTTGAATCAGTTTGTTGAAATCAAGACGTACAATTGTCAATTCCTTTGAATGTATATGATTAAGATCAAACACTTATCTATTAAGTTATCTCGATGTATCGATCGACAATTGATATTTTGCTGAAACTTTAGACCATAACATTTACCAGACATGACGATTTTCTGAGAACCGCGTATAGAAATACACTAAGCTCGCGTTCGGGGCTGAAACACGATAGGCCGAACTGGAGGAAGTCGATCTGACAGGAGACCTACAGCGATTAACTTGACGACATCCCCTCTAGTTACGTGGCCCCATGTCCCACCAGGAGCGGATCTAGAATTTTGGAAGGTCCCAGCTCGTTAAGTGGAGGGTACTCGTTCGGCTAGGGGAGTCGCTCCAGTCTATGCATATACAATTGGGAAAGAAGGGTATGTTTTACAAATTCCAGGAGTAAGTCGGACCCCCGTATCTCCTCTAGATAAGCGTATGCAGTCCCAGAGCAGCCCAATCCCATGCTTGGACACTGATACTTGACGTTGTTAATTGTAGCCGATTTATCGTTATGACAACTAGTTCTATCAGGGAAACACACTCATTAAAACAAGGAAAATAATCGAACACTCTGTTTTAGGTCGATAACAATACATTAAGATCTTAAATTCTGACATGTATTATTCATCACGTCAAATACGACAGTAAACCAGGCGAATAATCATTTTTCTGCATCTTTGATGTATGTAGCCCTGTAGCTTTGTCAAACTGGTTTACTCCTCGGGGAGCCCTCTTCATGAGAATATTGATTTTCAACCAATTACGGGAAAGGAGAAACGGGGTGGAACGGAAAATAGGAAACGGGGGGATGTTCTTTTTTTCATCTGGAAATGCATCGTTTTGTTTAGAAGAAGAATTCGATACTTGTGATATAGTAAACGCATTAGAGCTGAAGTATGACAAAGTAATGTAGTGTCAATCTACAGGTGGCACTGCCATAGAGAAGAAACAATGTTTATTGATTTTGTCTACATTGTAATAATACTTTTTGTTAGCTTACTGTTGGAGAGCAATAATCTACCCGACCAGCTGGGTCTTGTCAATACATGGGCTTGGGTATCGCAATGCATTTTATAGTGGGGAGGGGATGCAAGGACAGTCGAGTCCAGATCAACCGAGGGCAATTTTTACATCCTTTTTTACGTCAAGTTGATGTGGAACAAAGTGGCAAATAGGGATAAGTTGTCTCTAGTTTCCGTATGTCTGTCCGTCTGTACGATACTTGTAGTCACGACTTTTAAAATGTCTTCACTTCATGTCCCCTACATTTGTTAATATGACGTAAATTATCCATACGCGGAATGTCAGACACATAGAGAATTAACACTCAAGGTCAGACACATAGAGAATTAACACTCAAGGTCAGACACATAGAGAATTAACACTGAAGGAAGGTTAAGGTCATTAACGAGGTCCCGAGTCTCAGTTCAATTCAATTCTTTATTCTCAAAAGGTTTTTTTTTCACAAAAGTATAGTAGGCTCATACGAAAGATTCCCATAGTTAAAGAATTAGCTCTACAGATTTTCATTCTCAGGGGTCAAAGGTCAAGGTCACTTGAGGTTGAATACCTTATGAACAGCATATAAGACAAAGTAATCATCAAACCTTCCATAATAATGTTCCCCGTACAGAGAAGATGAATTCTGATCATTTAATGGTAAACTAAAAGAGGTCAAGGTCCTTGGGAGTCTTGATGCTTTTAAAAGTTCTTGTGAACAGGACAGAAGACATGCATTTGCAAGGGAGTGTTGCGCCTGTGTTGCCTTGTTGGTATTGGTGTTGTTGTTAAAACTCTTGGTT
Organism: Pinctada imbricata; assembly: GCA_033119305.1. Classification (NCBI taxonomy): domain Eukaryota; kingdom Metazoa; phylum Mollusca; class Bivalvia; order Pterioida; family Pteriidae; genus Pinctada; species Pinctada imbricata. The sequence goes on along the minus strand of VSWD01000006.1, from coordinate 61,284,679 downwards.
TTGTTTATTTGTTTTTGTTTGTTTGTTTGTGTTTTTTATTCCCTGTTTGTCATTATAAATCTGGGGTTTTTTTGTTTTGTTTTGGTTTTTTTTTTGGGGGGGGGGGGGGGGGGTATCATCACTATTAGCACTGCGAACCTTTTAACGGACGAGCAAAGCGCATTTCCCTCAAAACTTGACATCTCAGAATACAAATTTATAAATACTTTTATTTAAGTTCCACGTGTACATTTCATGAGATTTTCGGTAGATATGATTAAGTAATGTCATAAAAAGCATCACAAAGCATCTTCAACACAGCCAATCTATATATCTCCAGTCTCATTTTGATTTTTTGGTCTTCGTTTGCCAAGAAAATATGGAAATGACTGCGCTGTGCATCAATATCTCTAAAAGCGCGCTGGAAAGGATGATCAAACTCAATTTACAGGAATTCCCAGTAAAAACATAATTATCAAGAGTAGAATTGTGTAGTAGATGATAAGTTATAAAAGTTTTATATCCATTCTATATCTCACACTCATTGTCCTTTTGCACTATGTTCTAGTATAAAACAGTATGATTTAAACGTCGGTATCACCTGAACGAGTCTAGGCACCGTACACAGAATGTAGTAGTTCTAACAATAGTACATGATTTAATTGCACTTTCTCCAACCTTTTCAGATGGTTTGTGATACGTATGATACCTCACAAAGGCTATAAATGAGTAGCGTGACAACTCTGCTGAGGAGCCTTACCGCACGCGGACAGACCCGCGGAGGAGGCGCCTCTCACTTCCTGTGATGACGTATGATGCAGGGAGCTGTCATTATGCGGCACTTCTGAGTATATTTGTCCAGTGCCCGTATGTAACATTAAGGCAGCAAGCCCAGCTGGCTCACATGACCGGCTGGTCACTAACCGGGCTTGTTTCTTCTGACATACACCGAGATTACAGCACATACACTGTTGTCTTCTCCAGAAATATTCCATGGTTTTCCAAACGAGGCTCCGGGAAATATGAAACATTACAAGAAGGACGAAAAGCGCGAGGAGCCCGATAGGTAGCGCCACTAGTCCAATGATTGCCTCATTACTTAGTACCATTACAGCTCACCTTGGGTCATTCAAGATATCAAGTCTCGTCCAGTAATTGTTTCTTTTGGACTACATGTACATCACCTACAGAGTCTTGTCGGCCGTTTTTTTAACACCGGAATACATTCACATGGAAAAGTTTCACATTTTGATATAAATAGTCTGTTTAGCTGGAAAGGAAAAGAGAAAAACTTATATGTTTTTCTTTGTTATGTTATGTTGTATGTGTAAGTTAATTAAGCCGAGATGTCAATAGAATGATTTTTTAAAGACATGTAGTTTCCCGTCGCCGGGTTGTTAGCCTACTACTGACAGTTACTGCCGTAAAACGAAAACGCTGTTAATGTTGATGGGCGACATCATATTTGGCCTGATAAATACAACTTTTACATAAGTTAGGATATAGATGTGTCAGTTTTAAGGTAGAAGTATCCGTTTTTCCCTGGCCGCTTTGCCAGACATAAAACGTATATCTTCTATTACCGTTTTCAGTATTCGGACGCACGATTTGTGGTGTGAACTAAGTGAGGCTTGAGAATGTAATAATACGTGTTGAAATCGCAGTACGGACGTCCGTGAATTATCCGGCCGAACGTCAGGCCACCGTAAACGTCGTGAGAACGCGCTATCATGCTGAACTTACTTTTTTAAAAGATCGAAACACGAACTTCATGGACGTAAAAACAATTTATAGCGAATTTTATTCGAACGTAATAAGGCCATTTCTTTGTTATTTTCTGTTTTTGCGTCCTCGTGCTGGTAGGTTTTGAGCCCAAAGTCATAAAACAAAACGAAATTAAAATAATAAATTCTTTTGAAAATTAGATGTGTTTTCTTAAAAAATTAAGATAAAATTGTTTGATTTTTTGTTTACATTTTATGTAAAAAAAAAATGCAAGAGTACTGCAGAGATTTCAGACATTGCCTTATCTACCATTCTTCTGTTGAGTAAAATCTCTATCAGATTTCACATTTCACATAGTCACATTATATAAAATTGCAACTTTGTTTTATATGCTTGTTTGTTTTTCTCCCTGGCTGGCTGGTAGGTTTCTCAGTTTAAAAAGGACGCAAAACAGAATAAAAACATGAAATGGCCTAAGGGTTGCTTGGAATTGTACATACCGTATATTTGTACTTTAACGTCTCTACACAGTCCTTATCACGTTCTCGTGAACGTTTCAATATCTACAGTAACACGTCAAAGTCGACAAGCGTCAACGTAGGCATCAAATAAAAAGAGGCATTAGAAATAACGTTCTCATGGCGTTCAAATAAAGGGGTTGTTGAAACTGTATTTCTGTAGTGTTCTTTTTTCAAATTCAGGGCGTTGATCGAGGCTTAAAGGAGACCGGGATGTTGTGTTTTTTTTTTTCAAAATTGTCAAAAAATTATGTACATGTACATTTTGAATCAATTTACATTTTTTCTTCATATATGGTGCAGTCTCCGTAAACTATCAAATCAATTTTTTTTTCTTTACATATATAGCTACGTATTTTCCATTGAAATAATGTAAAAAAAAACTGAATGCAATAAACAATTTAATATATTACAATTACAGAAAAAAAATCTATATTCATAGATAAGGATATCGGCTGTGGCTTTAAGACAACAGGAATATATATATAATTTTGCGGCTATGTGTTTCCCTTCAAAGGGAAAAATTAATTGTTAAGATATATAATCTATTTATCAGTGAACAGTCGCTGGATTTTTCTGTTTCGCATTAAATGTACATACCTTGTCACGCGCTAAATTTAAGAATGTTCATTTGCATTGATTAAAATAAGTTTTACATTTTATTCGCAAGCCGTATAATTAATTAAAATGTGACTACAGCAACAAATATCTAATTATTATGAATTCATGATCAGTAAACACTTTTACATTTACAAATTATGATATGATATGAAACTATCTAAAATAATTCTGTAGTGAAGTTCCTTACCTATATATCTCTAATCACATCCTCCCGTCTTCCCATTACGTTAATGATTGCGATAAATACCGTAACGGCATTGTGACATACATATATTATGTTCTCCCCCCGAGGATAGATAGGCGTATGTTTACCAGACTATCTGTAAATACGACTTTGTATGGAAATATTTTGGATTTAATCTGCACTGTTGCTTCTGAACGATCGATAATGCACTATAGTATTCAGTCGTTACTTCTGATTGAAACACTTAGAGCGAATTGTACTAGACAAGAACACGCACCTGCTTCACTATAACTCAGTGGTCTGTCGTACGCTTTGATACTCGTGTAATTCAGGTGAAAATATTGCAGCGTTAGAATAACATCGATTCGCTGCGAGGGTAAACAAGTTTGAACATTTCATCGACTAATATCTCTCATCAGAAATGGATATGTATCCCTGCTGTAAGCAAAATTGAAAAATTAATTAAAGATTAATGGTCTGTTGTCAGGCAGTTTCTTGAAACTCGTCCCTTTCAACGTGTTAAACGCTTTAAATGATCTTATTGTAGTAAACTGGCGCTTGTATTAGACTGGGCCAGTAGGACATTTCTTTAGTCCTGCTTACGTGACTCCGGTATACTGCTAACGCACCGGAGTCTTGTAGCCGCCCGCCATGTTGGTATGTAGTTCTTTACGCATCATGATGTTAGCGGAAACTAGAACAGGGAAATTACGATGATTATAGCATTGACAGCGAGTAAGATTACATTGAAAGGATGGATAATATATATTAAATTATTATGGTCTAACCTTTAAAATGTTACATAAAGTCCAACACTTAGTGCAATCTTGTCATTATCTGACCACATTGGATTTATCAGTGGAAAATAGCGAAACGAAAAACTCGAGCCCAAGTTTTCATTTGGATCATTAGATCTCGAACAAATAACATATTTGATCAACAAATTAATCACAATAATAAGAATTATAATTTAATTTGACAGTACAAAGGTAAGAAAATGATGCTCGTTTGAAATAAAGGCGAAATAAATATGTTTTATGCAAGGCGAAATCCCTCATTGCCATTTAAGAGCTGACAGATATAACCTCGCATCTCGCTGCGAGGTTATATGTTATAGAACTAGACGTTTCTTTGGCTCACTCAGTAGAGCATCGGACTTAACATCAGAAGGTTGCGAGTTCGATCCCAGGTGGGGATAGTCTCGTGTTTTCTACATTATTTTCAAAAGGTGACAGTGGCCAGGTTTTTTTAAAGTACTTAGTTAAAATGGTCCTTTGATCTTTTATTGCTTTTAATAAAGCTTTTGTCCTTATGTTACCTTAATTAACACCCTCATTTATTTACCTTCATTTTACAACGGTGACTTTTTTCTGAGTTTAGATTGTTAGAAGATTTTTTATTTGATTTTATATTCTTCTTCGTGGTATATTCCGGTACACCATCAAAACTGAGGATTATTTACCGGTGCATGCGTGTCCTACATTATATACCTGATAGGTCCACACATATTCAGGTAAAAAACATGAAAAAGAAGGATGATTCAAAGCAAGAATCATCATAAACAAAACTCACTCAGCAGTCGGTGCACCTACTCTCCTCTTAGCTGTCTTTGGTAACTGAATTTAATGAATAAATCTGCCCCATACAATACCACATATTAGAGAAGGTAACTGAGAACCCTCCTTTTTTGACATCTGCACTTGAGAAGTTTCAGCACTAGCTTAGACTGAATAACACAGACCCTTGCCTGCTGCTACAAGAGACTGAATCCAACTATCTCAGTCCCTATCTGTTGCCTAACAATTTTTCCACATTTAAGACTTACAACTTTATTTCTTGTACATCACATGTACTGTCTTTGAGGTACAAACCAATTAAATCATATATATAACTATTAACATAATTTATGCTTTATCAAAGGTTTACAAAAATTTAAATTGATCTTTTCCTATTTCAGAGTTGAAGCATGCATCTATCTCACCATCAGTCCCTATCTGTTGCCTAACAATTTTTCCACATTTAAGACCTACAACTTTATTTCTTGTACATCACATGTACTGTCTTTGAGGTACAAACCAATTAAATCATATATATAACTATTAACATAATTTATGCTTTATCAAAGGTTTACAAAAATTTAAATTGATCTTTTCCTATTTCAGAGTTGAAGCATGCATCTATCTCACCAGCAGCCACCTTCAAAGTTCAGTAAATCTCTGGATATTCCCAAATTTGGTCGTCCCACACGGAGTCCCAGGACACCGTCTACATCTCTACAGTCTTATAGTGATACCTTTGAAGAATCATCACAGAAACTACATAATTACTCTGACACTTTCATCAGCGAGTCTGAAGACATTAGTCATGGAAAAGATACAAAACAAAGTGCCACTGTCATTGATACTGCTAGGACAGACAGAAGGAATCAGAGTAGGTCTGTACGTCTTTATGATGAAGTTACTGAAGTTCCCACAGAGAGGATTGATACTGTGATCTCAGGTTATATTGAAACAGAGCATCCTAGGACTGTTACTGTTGGTATAGAGACTTGTATTTCTGAGCTGGAAACAGACCAGTTCCGCACCGTCACAGAGAGACTAGAATCTCATGGATCCGATACAGAAAGGATAAATTCCTCTCCCTCACATCTCTACTCATACTCAGATACATTCCAATCAACGTTGCAGTCCAAAGATAGATCGTATGGAGATAAATACTCACAGTCAGGAGATGAGGAAACCAGATCTGAGTATACTGACAGCCATACTGTTGACTACTCCCGGACATCAGCCTCTGGGACACTTACTGACCACACCAGCCCAGCAATGACATTTGAGGAGTATACCTTATCATCAGAGGTTTCAGAAAAGTAATATTTTCTTAATGAAATATACAACATGCATACATTTGTACTATATGTACTTATGCCTCAATAATTTGATAAAGGAATTTGTTTATAGTTTGTTGGATCATTACTTTGATGAAAGTGTTTAAAATATCACATTGTGTTTGGTTTCATTTGATGTATTATTATTTATCTTATTAGATTTTTTTTTCAGAGATTATGTGTACAGTTCAGAATTTGAGGAGGATTCACAGAGATATGACTACAGTTCAGAGTTTGAGGCTACAGACAGCCAAGATTCTGAAAAAGTTTGTTTACTTATTAATTTAGTAAAATATTAATTATCAAAGTCGATGAGAAAACTTTCATTTGAATTTCATCAGTAGGGGACTGGTAAAATGTATTTAATCTTATCTATATTTCAAGTATAAACATTCTTTGAATTTGATGTCTGAATGTTATAGCAAGTTGTCTCAAGTATGATGTTTTTGTTCTGTCCGTCGTTTATCTGTTTTGTTATCTAAAACTCAAGATATTTCTCATATTCATTGCCTGTGATGAGATCATTCATTTAATATCTTGATACTTTTATCTAATAACTTTGACCTACTTTAAGGACAATTCTCCTATGGCAATATCTCTTTCTTCTGTAATAAAAAAAATCATGCATCATGTGTCTGCCCTATCATGACAATTCCGTGGATACAATAACTTTTCATCTTGTGCCCTTGACCTTCAAGGTTGGCCTACATTTTAGTACTTAAAACTTTTAAGGCTTGCCTTAACTTTTGAACCCTAGCAAATATGGGTTTATTTGTGTAATCATTTTGGCAAGGGTTTACATTTGATACCTTGACTTTTGACCTGGTGACCTTGACCTTTGAGTATGACAATCCTTTTGGAAATATAATAAGGACGATATCTCATTCATCTTTCAGACATGGCGTTCATAGTTCATAGTTACATGTGCATTGCTTGTGACTAGATCTTTAACTTTTGACGTAGTGACCTTGACCCAGGAAGTGATCTACTTGTAGCATGCAAGAAAATACAATTACATGTAACTCAATATCTCTGTCATCATTTATATAAGGAGTTTATATTTCACATACATTGTATGTTTTCAATTGTGACCCAAAACTCTCATTTGGTTATCTTAACCTTTGACCCAATGACCTTGACTTTGCAGTAGAGCCTTCCTGTTCTTGGAGAAAGCTGTCAGTGGGGATTGTCTTTCACAAACTCATAATAATAATAATAATAATAATTAAAACTTATATGGATATCTCTAAGGTGCTGTACAATCTGCATTTGCAGTAAAAAAATTTAAATAATCATAATTTAAAAACACATACATGATATAAAACGTTCATCTAGTTTGTGTTTGAGTCAAATATCTATACTACTAGTATTTGAGTTTTTCTACCTTGTAACTTTGAACTTGACAGTTATTACAACAACAACTTGAGGAAGACGAACGACAGCGGACAAAGGAAGCTGAAGAGAACTTTGTGTCACACCTAATATCTGTAGTACGACAAAAACCATTCAGGGAAATGGACATTGAGGAATTGATAGACAGAGAAATAGAGGATATACCAGGTGTGAATAAGATATATGTAATAGAAGATATTAGTATATAATCAATGAAATCTAAGATATATATAATGTGGAAAAATTTATATAAATGGAGATAAAGGCCATGTCAGGCCATTACTGTAAGTACAAGACATAGATCTATAAAATGTTAATGAATCGCTTTTATGTCGCTTAGATATACATGTAGATCATTTCAACAATACAATTCTATCCATTATAGTTCACCACTTTCATTTGGTTTTATAATTAATGATGATTTATTTTACAGAGGAAGAAGACCTCCCTCCACAGAAAGTTCATTTCTTAAAGAAAAAACTTCATTTGTTAAAGAAAAAGAAAAGGAAAGGTTAGTTGGGATATTTTTCAATATACTGAAAATGGTACTCAATAAATTCACCCATGTTATTGAGTACATAATACGCAAGATCGCAACTACAGCGCGTGCAGCATGTCCGCTCTGATTTGCATTTAGTCGCCTACCTAAACCATTGTTCAAAACTTGGGCACCTTTTCTGCCTAAGTAACGTGATGACGTCAAAACAAAGGAGAACAATCAGAAAGTGCGCTAAAACATCCATATAACTTTTGTTTGATGTACAAACCCTAATTAGTCTCTGGGATTTAAGAGTTGGCCGGTTTAAGGAGGGTGTATACATAGTAATTAATGATGTTTGATCAATAAAATCGTCCGGTATTCAGAATAGACAGGATCCGTATTACAGAGGTGAATTTAAACATAATAAAGAAGGATTTTGCCGGGACCACAGAAATACACCGGTATAGACAAGTATCCGCTTTAGACAAGTTCCGGTTTTCACAAGTGGCACTGTATTTGCGATCTTCCGTATTAAGTGTAATTGACTATATATTTCACAAAGATGATTGAAGATATTCATCTTTCACTAAATTGTAAAATGGCGAAAACATCCATATAACTTTTGTTTGATGTATTTGCGATCTTCCGTATTAAGTGTAATTGACTATATATTTCGCAAAGGTGATTGAAAATATTCATCTTTCACTAAATTGTAAAATGGAGATTACAGAATACATGATACACCGTTTGTTGTGAGATTACAAAATACATGATACACCGAATGTCGTGAGATTACAGAATACATGATACACCGATTGTTGTGAGATTACAAAATACATGGTACACCAACTGTTGTGAGATTACAAAATACATGATACACCGTTTGTTGTGAGATTACAAAATACATGATACACCGATTGTTGTGAGATTACAAAATACTTGATATACCGTTTGTTGTGAGATTACAAAATACATGATACTGTTTGTTGTGAGATTACAAAAAAACATGACACACTGAATGTCGTGAGATTACCAAATACATGATACACCGAATGTCATACATATTTTCTATTTATCATATCCTGTGTGCCAAATGATCTTTGTCCTTTTTATGGCATTTAATGAATGGGTAAAAGCAATAGATGCAAAATGAAAAAGGTCATTCTGAAAAAAAAAATCAACTATGGAAACCTTGACCCGACATGCGTTTTGCTCTTTGCACTTTGCGTTTTTCTCTTTGATTTTTGCGTTTTGCTCATTGCTTTTTATGGAATACCAGTCTCCAGAATAGCCAGTCTATATGTATTTAAGATTCGTTGTTCCTTGAATTGACATAACGTGAAAACGATGCAATGGAGGAAGAGAATGCTCTTTGCGTGTTGCTGCTTGCGCTTTGCGCTAGGCACAACTTTGGTTTAACATAAAGGCAATGTCAGTGGGTATCTGGCTTACAATGAATGAATAAACTGACAACTATTTTAAAGGGAGAAATATGTGTCTGTCAAATACTTCATTCACTCTTTGGTTATATGGCTTAGTTCTATATCTTAGATTTAATTAGAAAAAGAGGGGGGAGTTCTCTGCAGTGCAGAAGGCTGGGTTATCTGGATTGTCAGTACAATTAACCCTCCCACTTGAATTAAATGTGTCTAAATTTCACAAAAGTGGTGTTTTTCCTCCTTGTAAGGATGTGACATAAGAAGAAATTAGCAACACATAAAAAGGAAAAAACAAAGGGCAAAACACAAAAACAAGGAGCAAAACGCATGTCAGTTCAGGGTTTCCATCTTTAACAGTGGCAAATTGCTCACTTCCTTTGGCATTTCATAGAAGATTCATAATTTTGATACCCTTTGACATGTTCCCTTTTATAAAGGTGATCTTACTCCAGAACCAGAGATTAACCAATGGGAGACACAGAAAGAGCAGAGAATTACTGATTACGGCCTTCATCCAGCGATCATGGAGAAATTAAAACTGAAAAATTTCATAATGGCCATGGAAAAGGTAACAGATGTATAATTATACATGTATTATCAAATTCTGTTTTTGATTAGAATAAAGTAGAACTCCTTTGATCTACTTGTAGCCTTCATGAAATGAACCTTAATTTCATTACTATTTTCTCATTAATTTTAATTTTCTTTAAACAGGCAGCAAAGGAAGATTTTCATGATCCTAAAAAGTGCAGAGAATGCAGGTAAAAAGTTATATTGTAATCCTATGTAACTATGGACAGAGGAATATCTGTTAAAAACTTCTTTTAAGATTTCATTATTATTTTGTTAAGTTAGTGACTTTCTACTCTGACTAATTTTTAGACCATTTTAGAAAATGTTTATTCCTGAAGCCAAGATTTATCAGACACAACCATAGACACAATATATGTGATACATAAATGTAGCAAAATGTAAAGATTACATGAATGAATCACTATATACCCCACCATTTTATGGCGGGGGTATAATGATTAAATATATATTGATATAAGAATCTGATGAAACTTTCAGGGACCATGAGAGTGCTATTGACACAGCGGCAGCTGAGAGGAATTTTATAAGGATAAAAACCCGAGATACCAGACAGAGGGTGATGGAAGACCATTATCATAAACATCTAGTCAAAATGGTAACGGCTTAGTCCTGACTTTGTCAAAGTTGTATTTTATGTAAATATTATAAAATTAGTCATGCAACGTATGGGAAAATAAAGAAACAAAAAGTAAATTAACTTGATATGGAATTTGTAAGAAATAACATACTTGCAAAACAAAGTTGTATGGGTAAGAAATCAATTTATATAATCAATGGAGATTTACATTTTTTGTCTGAGATAATGCGAAAATCTGCAGGAATCAGTATGACATTGACTTGAACTTAGTGTGACACATCAGGGGTCTAGAATTCCCATTTCCCGTTGCCCGGGGCAAGTGAAAAGATGGGTCGGGAAAGTGCAAAGCAGGTGTTCACTTGCCCGTGGGCAAGTAGATTAGGCCAAGCAAAAAATGAAAAGTTGGTTCTCAGGCTAAATTTTTTCAAATCATAGGCGGCAGGCAGTTTTTTTTTCATAAAACATTTTCAGAACGACTTCAAATTGGAATGTAATGACATCTTTTATACTAGTCATTTGTTTCCTCAGCGTGTGATTGACATTTCTGTCCAGTTTTATTACTTCAATTTGTACCCATTGAATGACCGCTTGAAAATGACATAAAAATTTTACAGACGAACGCAAACACAAGTACATGTATGATAAGATAAGATATAAGTGGACATTAGAGATTTAAATCTCAGGCGCAGAACAAGAATACAAAATAATGTCATAGAGGAAATCAATATTTTATCTGAATGAAATAGAACACTTTATTGAACCCTTTTGGGTGAACTGAACATAAGAATTTTGCGCATCTGCCTGGCCATGTAAGCTGTCATTTACGCGTTGCTTGTACCGTCACCTTCTCCTTGGATCTACCACTGATGTCCTCGCTGAAGGATAATGCTGTAAAGTGTATACCTGTCTCGTCTGCATTGTAGATGTTAGCTATGTTTTCACCTTCAACGGAGTGCCTGCTCCGTCATGCATCGGTGTCCTTATTCCGTAAATTCTCTTGAATTTGATGTATTAGCCCGGGACTTCTATCCCTCTAGTCTAGTTTTTTGGTTGATAAATTGAATGTGGGGGTAAAACCATGTATGCGGCGGGCCTGAGAACCAATTTTTTTTTTTCTTGGCTTCCCCTCTTCATTCAGACCTACTTCTACCGGTAAGACAGTGTTTTTATTTATTCTGATTTCTGAAGAATCAAGCACTCAGTTTTTAGCTAGATATGCCACATTTCAACATGGCCTTTAAAATAGGTTGCAGTATACCTTTCCTTCTCTATATGTAATTTTTGATGGGCAAGTGATTTTATTGATCGAGCAAGTAAATTTTACCTCATGAATTGCCCGTGGCAAGTAGGTTTTGAAAAAATTCTAGACCCCTGCACATAACAACAGGAACCCTAAGACTTCAAGTTGATTTGATAAGCTAGAAATCAAATTGTTGCTCTTTATTTCTGTATTTGAAGTTATGTGCCCTTGAATATTCTACAATAGGAATTTTGTGAAGAATTGTACAGTGTTTTCTTTGTAATCCAATCAGTTCTGAAGTTATCTGCCCCTGTAGTTTTAATAAGATAATTCAGTGTTGTTTCTTGCTGTACAGGACAACTTACATGTATATTGATAGCATTTTGTCATTTTAATTTTCCAGGATTCCATCAATCTGATAGCAGACATAGCTCGATCCTTACCTCGACACACTGACGATCCCCAGGACATAGAGGATCAACTGTTCAAAGGATTAAATCTCTCGAAGTCTGTGACACAAAACAGGGTCAATGGTAATGGTTAAAGGTCAAGGACATCAACAGGGTCAAAGCCACACCCTAACCATCAGTACCTTGTTCTTTCTCAGGACTAATTGATCAACGATCACATAAAAATTGAATATATTAGATAAAGGCAGCATCAAAGAACGAAAGTGTTGGACGAGGACGGAAAGCTTAGGTCATATCACGCAATGCAAAAAAACATACTTGACATTTCAGCTTGAAAGTCTAGGACATGTTGCGATAAAAACAACTGGCGTTACTTTGAGTAATTTTTTTTCATTGAGATGAGGTTGAAAGTGATTTATTGATAAATGAAATGTATCACAACATGGTGACCTCAGATGACCATTAGATCAACAATAACATTATTTGAACAATGCCTTTCACTTTAAATTAGCTAGTAATCTATTGAAAGATAGTGATATATAAATATACATCCTACATGTATGTGCCAAAGAACTGAACAGTTATTGATATATATATTGCATATGAAAACTAAATACAATTAGGCCATGTAAAATAAATTCTATGTTTCTCAGATAATTGGGTCTAAAAAAGTGGCAGGGTAGGTAGGGTTTTTATTTTTTGTTTTTTTTTTCCATCAAGAGTACTCTTATTATTCATGTAAGGCAAAGAAATCGTCTGTCCTGATCCCCCCCCCCCCCCCATTTTTTATGTCAGGCAAAAAATCTTATGTCCCCCGCCCCACCCCGTTTTTCTTCATAGAAAACTGTCTTTGAAACGTCAGTCAAAATAATGGTACATGTACATTAAAATTTATGGCTTTCTTCTGTAAATAAGTTGATTTTTTAAAGTAAAATAGCCTATTCCTTCTGAGAACGGGGAGACGTAGCTCATCTGTCTGAATGGAATTAGCTAATCAATTCATAATTTGATATACGAAGTATGACATGTTTTGATTGCCATAAGTATTTAGTAGAATCGCGTAAGAGACTCGACGGCTGTTATTTGCTCACATCTTGTTTAAACCCAATTCAAATTAAATACGACCCCTCACTTCCTCGTTCTGTTCATATGATATGGTAAATAAAAATTTGGCCGATAGCGTGTATCTTCGGAAGTCGAGTCTGGATGAAGCAGAATCTTTAGAAATCGAATGAAGTGTTCAGCATGAACCACCGTCTGATAAAATAATGTACACGGCCCGGGTACAATATACATTCTTTTATTCATATTAAGAATTTAACTTGCGTTCGTCGGCGGTCCTTTTACAACGTGAACGTCATTATTAATAGATTTGGAAGTATTACAATGGACACTTGCTATTGTTTGGCATAGGTATTTACATATGCTGTGGAGATCAATAGAGAAAATTATACGAACGGTTTAATACATGTAATACTCGATGTATTAAACATGCGAATAGCCAGCGACACGTGTCGGCACGTTGTTAGTATATATTATACAATTACATTTAAACGACGCGTGGATAAAGTCTTTACCTGTAACTTAAATACAGAACGTAACGTGATTTAAACGGGCTTTTAAAAGTATTTATTCATCGGGTACAGTTTTGACGATTTTACCGGACAATAAACATGTTCAATGAAATAAATGGATATTTCATTTTTAATCGACGATAGAGGATGAGACACGGCGGATATTTTTTTCTGAAGTTGCAATAAAAACGTCTCGTCGGCGGCAAATTAGAGCGCGCGGCGGTGTCTGAGAAACGTAGATTTTATTTTACATGGCCTTACATGCATGTTCTGTTTTTTTCTTTCTCATATAAGTATATTATTCTTCCATTGACCACTTCCATCGGCCAAGGGGTCTGATTTAGGCAGTCACATTTTATGGGCCCCACCAAAGTTGGTAGGTGCTCTAAAGTAATCAGTGCATGTCTGTCCATCAAAAAACTTTTATTATTGATTATAACTTCTTCATCTTAAGAGATGGGGCTCTTATATTTAGCATGTGTGTTCCTTGTGATAAGAATTTCCTGTTGGTACTAAGTTTTTTTACCTGTGACCTTAAATATGGAGTTTTACCTACTTTTGGTAAAATTTAGCCTGATCTCTCTTATGCTGTCCAGGGGCATATGTGTTTTACAAGCATGTTTTGTTTTGGTTTCAAAATTTGAACAAGTGACATTGTGACCTTTGACTAACATTTGAAAACATTAACATATGCCATATTTACAGCGATGGAAGGCAATAGACTTTTTGTACTTTAATGCTTGACAATATTCATTGTTCTGTCCAGGAGCCGCATTGAACACATTGTTTTGAAAAAAAGGGTGCCAGCCAGGGCCCTGTTTGACTTTTGTCAGTTTTCTAGTTTACTTCTTTGAAGTGGCTCAATTGATTTCAACAAGACTTGCAATCTGCTTAACAGAAGGTTCTAATAAACCCAATTGGGGAAAATAATGGTCGCAAAATCTATCAGCTGTATATCATCATAAACAAAACCGACAGCTCAAACAGTGATAACTATGACGTTTACATATGTATAACCCCTTAGACCTCGACACAGCAAGTTTGTTATGTATCAGAATATATGTGCAAGTTGTGTGTCACTGAAGAATTGAGAGCTTTCTATACATGTACATGCATCTCTTGTAAACGTAGTCGACTGATTAGACAAATACAGATAATTACCTGTAGCTTTTCTGCAGATAATACAGACAAACTACAGTTTTCTAATATTAAAGTTAATTTATTATAACCAAGCATTGCTCTTGTGTCCCAGGACGGAAGCATAGAGACAGATCTATTATGGCATCTACACGTATCTTGGTGTTAAAATGACGTCAAACAAAATCATGTTAGAAAAATCAAACAGCAGAGTATATGAACGTAAATATATAAACATCATCATTTACGTATTGCCAATTCCAGAATAAATACACGTATATCAAAATATGAGTGTAGATTAAAATACAGATTGGGTTTCATTAAAATATATCTACATGTACATGTATAAATCGGGGTTTCTATACAGAATAGAAAATAAGATTTTCATATGTACTTACATGTACATGTAACTTTGAAAGTTTAATTTTTGATGTACGAGGCAGAAAAATAACCATTTCTTAACTATGACTGAAGCTCCATAGGGATCAAACCAGTTTGAAAAAAAAATTATTTTTCACCCTCACTACTTGCTATCTTAACACCTAGATTTTGTCTATAACTTTTTTTAACTGTGTCCTCTAAATCTGTATTGATTACAAAAATGTATATAATGCTCTAAGTATCCCTAATATGAGCATTTAATTTCACAACAGACTTGAGTATATTTCTTGATTTACATGTGTACACATATAATAAATATAATCACAAAATAAACTATAAGAAAATACAATATATAGGATAATAGAATAAGAGCAAGTTACACTGTCCATTTGGGGGTTATATGCGGTAACATGACAAGGTTTGGAATTAACATTTAGGAATTGAAATTTCTTCATTTCTCAACTCTTACCAATGCCAAAAAAAAAAGAATTCAAAAAGTGAATTTGGAAAGTTGAAAAATTGCAAAATTCTTCAAATATTCAAGAAGATATTCATTTGTATTCTTAAGAAGGGTACAAAATATGTTAATGTATAAATAGATAAAAATTTGCGTAAATTAAAGGCAAGAATAAGGTGGAGGAACTACTAGATTTAATGAAATCAATGAAAAAGAATTAAATTATTTAAGGGAATGTGTCTAAATATGAATATCATTTAAATTAGAGGAGTACATGTTAAATATGTTATTCTGTTTTCTAAGAAATAATGAAATTACATGTAAAATGAATTAAAAATCATCATAGAAATAATCCCAGCTCCCATAAATTATAAGAAAAAAATGCCTTCATTAACAAAATTAAATATAGTCATATTCTGAATGAAATTTATATCGCAAATGAAGAACCGCTTCAATAGTAAGATGCTGAGATATATTTGACATATGTAGTAATCTGTTACATGTAATCACTTTTTCAAATTGTTCATTAAAGAATACACTAAAGTTGTAACTTACACATGGTAAACACTTAACATACATTTTATTTCATGATAGGAGATTTATTTTGACTAAAATAAATTGTTCTTTTAAGATATAAGTATACCATAAACTTGTTCATACTACATTGATCACTAATTATTATTCCCATACAGGAGATTAACGTTAAGGACCATAAGACGGGTCAAGGCTTTTAAGTTTGAAGGAGCATTTTACCTATCACAGTGTTTACTCCTTGAAGTGAAATTTGCTGAAGTATAGGTCCACGTAAGAATCAGGCAGGGGTGATACATCAAAATTTTTTGCAAAACTTTATATTTATCTTTTGAGACATATATGTGGTACAAATCAAACATATGATATTCATTTCTCAAGGTAGCGATGGGGAGCGAGTCATATTCACCTCATAATTTATAAAGGATTATGAAGGAAAAAAATGGCGGGAAAATTTTCTCTATGTAATTCAACCAAATTTGCTACCCCTACAACTTTCTTCACCATCCAAGTATGAGGAAAATTTCTTCAGAACAATCATATGAAGGCTGATCTGAACACATTTCAAGAGAAAAAAGTTCTGCAAAAATTGTAAGGTTTTTCAAATGCCTGATCCTTATGTAGACCTCTCGTATGCTCTTTATAATAATGCATGTACATATACCTGCAAATTAACTTACATAGTGTTATGTATTTTTTTAACGTAACATGAATAACTATGAAGTACCAAATATTTTTCTAACAGCAATTCTTTAACTTAACAGCAAATCTAAACAGTAAATCTATAAATAACAGCAAATCTATAACTTTACAGCAAATGTATGGTATAATTATAAAATACAGAAAATATTTATTGGATAAAAAATCAACCTCTGTCTACAACCATTTCATAAACAAAAACAAGGATTTAAAAGTCTTGAGAAATACATCAAGGACAATGTCAATCACAGCAAGTTTTATAGTAATCTTCAATAATCAGACAAATAAATGCAAAAGCCTTAACAGATATAAATACTCGGAGCTGCTATCTCTGCAACAACAACATCGAAATACGGAAAACAAAATATCTACAGATCTACTGGATACAAGTATGAACAACTGTAAATCATACAACAACAAAAATAAAATCTACAAAGAACCCGTCTGATAACAGAAACTAAATGGGATGGATAGAGTAAAGGAAGGACAATGAGAATATAGTATGGAAAAAAGATGTGTGTGGGGAGAGGGGGGGGAGGATAGGGGTAGGGATAACTGACCTGAGAATGCACAACCTGTGTGGGGGAGGGGGACTAGGGTTGCATAATAACATGAATAAGTAGACAGTATATAAAAGGCAACCTGTGATAAATTTACCATTACATACACTTCAAAATAAATAAGACACTATGCTGGAATTCTCTACTGAGTATTAACTACTAACTACAGTAACTCTTGTCCATGATTACTTTATACATGTTATACTTGTACATTTATCATCCTTTATAATGATAACAATGCAAAAAGACGTCATCTCAAATAATGTCAGCCCCATATTCCAGACTGAGGAATGACCTATTTATTCTTAACCAAATATCTTTATAAGGGAAATCAAGCTGTAAAGAGGAAATGGAGGTACATTAATTGCTAGATTACTGAAGGTGCAACATGACACCTGCTTACTACCTTTTACACTATAACTTCATAATCCTTGACCAATAGACCATTTTCAATCTTATAAAATGGAGCTGAAACTGTCCGAGTCAGCTTATTTTGGTGATGTTTTCATTATGATGTCATAATTACTGACACAATTCTATTGTGGCATAACAATGGAAAATATCGTAAGAGTGATAGACTCGGACATTTTGAGCTCCAGTATTAAGATTGGCAAGTGGTCTATAAAAAGATGCCATTTAATTTTGACCTCACAAATATTAAGTTCGTTCATAAGTGCAATATTAGACATTTGTAGATCAGTTTATAATGTAGTCTAAAAGAATCTCACATGCAAGAAAAAGTAAAAAAAAAAAATGAAATAAGATATAATTGGTCCAAAATTAATGATTTCAGAAATACTAAAATCAGGAGAGAAAAAAAGTTGTAATTGTTATTAGATTTAAAGTTCTAATGGCTTGTGAAAAATCCATGACAGATCACTTACAATCATATATACAGAGTGTAATATAACGATAAACTACAGAGCACCACTTGCATCACAGATCTTCATTTTTTGATTTTATAAGTTTCCGATTTATCTAAGACTACTTGTACTATGAAACATGTATACACCTTGTAATAGTGTAATAGTGACAGAAAACCACTGCCTGGTTAAGAACTCTGTGACATGAATATATCAAGAAAATAGACATTATACAGTTGATATTCTAACTATCATATCCCAGCTGTCAAAACATCTTGACTTACATGTATGTTGTTACTCCAAGGAACTAAAACATTCAGACATTGTTTTGGATGTACATGTACGTGTATGAATAAAACATATTTGTACAACAATTTCAACCTCAAAAATACTCAACTGGCTCATTTTTGCTCTTCACACTTATAAAAGTAAATTGATAAAAACTAAATATGTCCAAAAAAAACCAAACAAAGTCTTTTTTTTCATTTGAGATTTCTCCCTTTATCTGTTCAAAATGTCAATTATTCCAAGTCAAAAGCCATTAAAATAAAAAAAAAATAAATAAATAAACTGCAAATTCAGAGACATCAACATTTAGCAGAATATGCAAGAATTTTATCATTACAGCAAAATTACATGTAAATACATGATTACATGTACATGTATGTGCATTTACAATTGTTATGAAGTTGCTTTTTAGAAACATTGGAAGCCCAATTACATGTGTCATAACTCACTTTTATGGTGACATTTAGAATGATAAATATATATTTTAATATATAAAGGCATAAAAAATGAAAACAATGTCATTAAAATCACTGAAATAATGAATGCTTTTTTGTATCCAAAATTCATATACAACACATTCAAAATGATTTGAACTACTTAATCTATTCTACATTACATTTTCACATACACTAGTCAAGTTCACTATGAATTTAGTAATCTCACAACCTGACTAGAAATGAGTGATTGAGTGAGTATAGTCTCTCCCATTCCCTGTACAAATATGTGTACAAAAAATTATGGTACTGCACCAAGCTGTTTGTGAATCACAAATGTCTTATTTCAAATTATATCAATAATATTGCTGATGTTTAAGTAAACAATGCTTGTACCATTTGTTCCGTGTGAAAGAGAGATTTTTGGAATCTTCATGTATTGATACATATTATAAAGAAGTAAAGTTGTGATATTTTTGAATAATGAATCTTTAAGTTAGATGATTAACAGCACTGCACTTTTTTTATCTTCATGAAATAATCACTTTCTGTCCCCCTTTGAGGGCAGGAAATGCTCATATACATGTATATGTATAGACATAAAATAGTCACTTTCTGTGCAGTAAAAATGTCCTCCTTAGAGGGCAGGAAATGCTCATAAAGACAATATTACAGAGATTTTGAAGTTTTCATCATCCTAAATTTTGATACATGTAGCGGACAAAGGTACAGAACAGCTGAAATAGTAAATTTTACAAAAGAAACAGACGAACAGACATTCAAACACGCAATAGCTCCCTCTAATAAGGAAAAGGACCATTTGAAAATTAAATGCAGAAAAATTAAAATTAGCTTCTCAAAAATACAAATATACTGCAAATCTGGTAATTACTTAAAAATTGTTCTATTATCAATTTACTCTGACACAATAAATTGGTAATTAACATAAAATGAAATTATCAAATAATTAAAGGTTGCAGTTTATCACCGAGCTCAGGTTTGTTTATCCATCTTTTACCTGAGGTTGCTTTTCACCAGGTTGTATTCGTTGTTTGTTGTTAGGTTGCTGTGATGTCATTTGACTGACAGGTTGCTGTGACAATGTTTTACTGTCTGGCTTTGTCAGAGTTTTGTTGTCTGGTTGTTTAGTTTGTTGCTTAATCTGCATGTTGCTGTCTGGTTGCTGTGATGATCTGCTGTCAGGTTGTGGAGACTTGCTGTCACGTTGCTGTGATGATTTTGCTGCAGGTTTTTCAGACATTTGCTGTACGCCTGATCTAGGATGACTCCATGTTGTGATTTGTTGTATATGGCTATTTAAATATACAAAGGCTGTTCTGAATTTCATCAAAATATTAGTCTATATCAAAGGAATGAACAAAAGTTCTCTGTAGAAAAATTTTATATATCAATAGAAAACAAAAAACACTACATTTCTACAAATTTTTGGCAAAGTAAAAGCATAAGATAATACAATATCGAAGTTATTTTCATGACTTTACACTGAGGACTTTAACTACCAGTCATGGGCATAACATAGGGACTCTCTTATCTTATACTTTCACTTGATAAAATTCATGAAGCCAAAATGGAGTAGGTGTGGTAACCTGCTATTTCGGTCCTATTTTCAAAGTTGTTCATATATCCATTATATTCTAGTTTGTAAAATGTCAAATGTATGGTGAATCCAAATCAGGAAAGCCTGTTTTGATTTCACAGTCTTATACTGAATAATACATCGCTCAAAACGTTGAAACCATTGAAAATATCAAACATAGGGTAATCAAAGATTACATAGCTCGCCTATACAGGTTTTTGTTAGAAACCAGGTTAAAGTTTTTTAAAAGTAGGTCAAAGTCCAAGGTCAAGGTCACTAGGTCAAAGGTCATGATCTCAAATGAAAGGTCTCGTCACAAGGCATCTTCATGTGAAATATCAAAGCCCCACCCCTTATAGTTCAAGAGATATAGCCCAGGTTAAAGTTTTGTCTACGGACAACGACGACGCCGAGGGTATGGCATTAGCTCACCAGACTTTTTCGTCCCGGCAAGCTAATAAATGAGTGAAATTTCGATAAAAAATCATGAAATCAAGTAGTGCTCCAGGCCTTGCCCATGAATATTTTTGTACCAATCGATGGATTTCCGATCAGCCTTTTAATTTGCATGCAAAATATTTTGGGCGAGACCTGGAGCATAGATGAATTATGAAGATTTGTGTGTAAAATATGATGATTTTCCTTTGCTTTGCGTCATTCAGGGCAAATGACATCAGAACAACACGTCATACATCATGTGCATGACATTGCGAGGGCTCAAAATTATGACGCAGTATTTTCTCAAACATTCAACATTGCAAAATGTGATAATTAATAATAATTTGTTTATCTAAAGCATTTTTTGTCGAAATTATAGGGCCAATATGAGGGGTTAGCACACCTAGTTCTTTGCAGAAATTCAGTGTTTCAATCAAAGGAATGTCAATATGCCAATACATTTCTGTAAGACTTACTTAATGTAATATTTCAGGCCATCCTCAGTGTAAGCTTCCTCCCATCCATACGGCAGTGCTGCAATACAAAATACAAGGAATATATCATCTCTGGATTAAGATAAACTTTACCTAAAGTCTGCATGCTGTATAGGAATGTCTAAAATTCATTAAATAGTCTGGGTGTTATAACCACCGAAAAAAAACGTAAGGTCAAGTAAACTTTTAGACTGGCTTGTGAATGCATAGTAAAATACATATTCTGCTTTGTTAAACCTTACCTCTCCTAAATTATGCTGAAATACAGACAGAGACAAGCAACACCTCTGTGCTATCATATTGTGATAATATCTGACAACACTAAAAGTTTGAATTTATCAGAAGTTTCAAAATCTTCACTTTGATAATAAAAATTCTGTGTACCCTCTTTTTACTCATCACATCATAATGCATGGAGATATTTTATCTATATAAGTCTCATGAAAAAGAAAATATAGAAGATACTATAATCATAGAGTAAGCAGGAGAAGAATTGTTAGATGTGGTAGAAATTTGCTTGAGTTGTGCATGATATAGCCCACTTCAGAAAAAATATCTGGATACGTAATCACACACTAAAATAATGACACTCAATACAAAATATTTTTACTTCTATAAATAAACATTTTATATCGAAATATCATTAGAACCATCACCAGATTCACCACTAAAATTTTAATATCCTGACTTGTTAATTTCATTCCTGACATTAATATCCTGACTTGTTAATTTTTCATTTAAATAAAAAGAAAAAGATTATCTGTACTTTATTCAGAATTCCTTAGTGCTAATTATACAGCAATCCACTGTCTTTCAAATAAAATCCTACTTTTAAATAGAATAATTCTTTTTTTTTCAAAACTTTCATGAAAAGTTTGACCGAATATATTTTTATTATATGGAAAAGTTACATAAAAATAAAATTATGAAAGTGGATAGTGTATATCTTTGTTGGATCTACTTATAACTACAGAGATGTTGGTAGGATATCGCAGTTTTGTGTGTTCAAGGAACATGAGTTGCCGGACGTCATTATATTTGATTGTAATAGGGAAGTAGTGTTAGCTCAATTGCTCAGACAGTTTCTACATTTATCTAATTGATAGATTTATGCGGATAAATAATGTCAAAAAGTTACAAACATTTGATCAAATCATACATTAAGCAGGATTGTCCCATTTCAATTATCACATTACCATATACCAGAAATTTTCTAATTTTCGCTACATTAGCGAGTGATTTTGAATTGCGGAAAATTATTCTCACGAAAAATTGTGTTTGATAAGGTTTATCATACATTGAATATCCGTTACATTTGTTCATATTGCACATGGGTCATTGTTTTCATTTTTCCTGATTAGACCTAAAGAGAAGTATATTGAGTATGTTCTCATGATAGAAATAACTAAACCTTCAATAATGAAAGGTACAAAACAGTAACATCATATGTATGTATTTGTTTGTAATTTAGGAATTGCGAAAAATAGTACTCGCAAATACAAAGACACCCTATTTTACCATAAAATCCTGAAATTTGATACGAAAATTTCTGGTTATACTGTATATTAATGAAATATTGACTTACATATAGGTCAAGGTCAAGAGGTAATTACTATGATATCAGCAGAAAAATGTAATTACATATGTGATATTTCATAAACCTGTCAGTTTAAATGTTATTGTTAAGGACCACCTTAATATCTGCGGAAAAGAAGTTCAATAGCTAGGTAAAATTTACAAGGTTAAAATTTGGGTTAGGGTAAAATGGTCTTGTAAGAAGGAATATGTTTCATGTAAGAAATATGAAAAACTTGTATCTTAAATGATATGGGTAGTAACAGACAGAAATATGACAAAGCGATCCCTGAGAGTCGCTATAATTCACAAGCGACACATAAAGGTCAGATGTAAGTCAGAAGTGAGATAGCACCCAGAAAACAAAGTGAAAATGACAACTCTTGGTTTACCATTCATTATCTCTGTACAAGCTGTAAGAAGGCAAGTCTAGTCATTAAGGGATGATGTACAATTATTTTGTGTATTTACTGAATTCTAAATTTAACATGTAAAAATCTATACTTTACATGTAAATTCTAAACTTTACATGTAACAAGAGCCCCAGGGGGCACAACGCTCACCTGATACCCATGCACGCTCTTATTGACATACTGACATTGAATATTGATAGTGCCAGTACCAGGATTTTAGCCCACAA
Source organism: Pinctada imbricata (assembly GCA_033119305.1). Taxonomy (NCBI): domain Eukaryota; kingdom Metazoa; phylum Mollusca; class Bivalvia; order Pterioida; family Pteriidae; genus Pinctada; species Pinctada imbricata. Next base: position 61,260,964 of record VSWD01000006.1, on the reverse strand, counting down.
CCTTTCTAACAAGATTTTTGCCGGATGCAGACAAGTTTTTTTTCAGACAACCTTTAAAAGTACAAACAAGAGAAAATAGTCACATTTCAAAACAACAACTTTTTTACTGATTTGAAAAGATGGATTATGCGATCCAAAGTCATATGCCCAGCTAGTATAGTTCGATTATGCAACATCAAAAATAAAATCATTTTGTAAAATTCCACATTAATGTGCAACAGAAACAGAATAAAACAATGAAATGATTTCATAAATTAAGTTTATTTAAAATTGAACACCAAACCTTTCATTATTAATAGCTAATATGCCAGAAAAAAATAAAGCCTGTGTTTGTGAAACACGAATGCCCCGCGGTGGCATCTTTGTTGGTATAAACACCATTTTCTGTTAAGTATGTGAGAGGTCAGGGTCAGAGTAATGTTGGTATCAATGGAAAGATTTTGTCACAAAGAATACACATGTACAATATGAAAGCCCTATCACTAACCATTCAAAAGTTATGCCCAATGTTAAAGTTTTTGAAAAGTAGGTCAAAGGTCAAGGTCAAGGTCACGAGGTCAAAAATTTTGGTATCAATGGAAAGGTATTGTCACAAGGAATACACATGTGAAATATGAAAGCTCTATCACCTTCCTATCAAAAGTTATGCCCAATGTAAAGTTTTTCGGACAAACAGACAGACGGACAGGCCAAAAACTATATGCCCCCGTATCTTTGATTCCGGAAGCATAAAAAACAAAGACTTTTCGGTTTTGCCTTTATTCATATTAAATTATACAGAAATCTATGAATGAGAGCTTTTGAATAGTATTGATTTCATCTTAATACATGTAACGTACAGTCAAAATCGTGTTAATCCAGTTAACACAGACAAGTTGTTAGCGGACAATATTAATTCAAGTGAGTTGTGCAGAAATTGAGCCAATTTATTTTCCAAACAGCAGTGTACGGTGTATCAAACCTCATGACCCAGTGAAGCCACTTGGACAAATTATTTTCGGTAAATATGCTGAAATGCGGTGCTTGGAAATGTATTTTTAGCATATTGAATCAATAGTCGTGATAAATTTAACTTCGAACTTGATCTTGTCTTTTATGCAATCTACAGATAGGTTTGAAAATATGCAAAATTCGGAACATTTTCGATGAGGACGCAGAGTTCCTGTAAAAAAAGTGAAATTTGCGAAAAAAGGACATACATGACCCCCCCCCCCTTTTTCTTTACATTTTTATGCGTGCCAAAGATTCGCAATCAAAAAAGACCAATTTTACAGACTTCCGGGCATTTCAAGTCAGTCAAAATTTTTAGTGTGCACCTTTTTATTTCCTGTAGTTACCCCTACTAAAGGGGCAAGGAGGTATTGAACCAATCAAATCTGTAACACAAGATATATGGCGACTATGTTTACCATAGATACAGAAATAACACAGAGAAAATAATCATTAAATAGGGAAATTGTTCTGAAATATGCATGTATGAAAAAAAAGCAATCCAAGGAATGCTTGTGTTGCCTGCGTAGCGGATTTTTTTTATATTGAAATTAGGTCAAATATCAAGGGCAAGGTCACTAGTAGGTTAAAAATTATGGAATTTTTAGAAAGGTCTTTTCATAAGGAATACAAATGTGAAATATCAAAGCCCTATCACTTACCACTCAAACGATATAGCAAATCATAGATTTGTTGAAAAGTAGGTCAAATATATAGGGCAAGTGCACGAGGTAAAACATAGGTAATCACAGATTACGAAGCTCACCTCGTGACAGCAAAATTCAATTCAAACATATTTCTTAGTATATGTATATTGGCTTTTAAAGGCAAAACCACTCAAGCAGAAAAAGTAGGTCAAGGTCATTTTATGAAAGTTTGATCAAAGATACATCCAATATGCAAGTTTGGTACATGTAGCAGTTATACTTTGCTCAATATTGGCTTTAAAAGGCAAAATCACTCAAGCGGAAAAAGTAGGTCAAGGTCATTTTATGAAAGTTTGATCAAAGATACATCTAATATGCAAGTTTGGAACATCTAGCACTTATACTTTGCTCAATATTGGCTTTTAAAGGCAAAATCACTCAAGCGGAAAAAGTAGGTCAAGGTCATTTTATGAAAGTTTGATCAAAGATACATCCAATATGCAAGTTTGGTACATGTAGCACTTATACTCTGCTCAATATTGGCTTTTAACAGCGAAAATGTAGGTCAGATGCTGCATCCGATGCATGGGTTTACCTCAGCATCCAAAAATGAATCACTTGTGCCAGTTTGGTTACTGTAGCATCAGTACTTTGTCAGATACTGAGCTACCCCAAACTTCTTAACCAAGTCACTCAAGCGGAAAATGTAGGTCAGATGCTGCATACGATGCATGGGTTCACCTCAGCATCCAAAGATGAATCACTTGTGCCAGTATGGTTACTGTAGCGTTAGTACTTTGTCAGATACTGAGCTACCCCAAACTTCTTAACCGGACGCGGACACGGACGCAGACGCGTGGGGTTATAGCATAAGCTCACTCAACTTCGTCGAGGTGAGCTAAAAATGATGGTATGTGAAGAAAGGTCTTGTCACATGGAATGCACATGTGAAATATCAAAGCCTATCACTCAGCAATCAAAAGAAATAGCCAATCTAAGATTTTTTGAAAAGTAGGTCAAATATCTAGGTCTTGGTCATGAGGTCAAAAGTTATGATATGTGTAGAAAGGCCTTGTCACAAGAAGGAATACACATATGAAATATCAAAGCTCTATCACTTACCAATCAAAAGATATAGCAAATCTTAATTTTTTTGAAAAGTAGGTCAAATATCTAGGTCAAGGTCATGAGGTCAAAATTATGGTATGTGTAGAAAGGTATTGTCAAAAGGAATACACAAGAGAAATATCAAAGCCCTATCACTTGCAAATCAATAGATATAGCCAATCTTGGTTTTTTTTTAAAAAGTAGGTAAAATATCTAGGTCAAGGTCATAAGGTTAAAAAATATAGTATGTGAAAAAAGGGCTTGTCACAAGAAATACACATGTGAAATATCAAAGCCCTATCACTTACCAATCAAAAGATATAACCAATCAAAAGATATAGCCAATCTTAGATTTTTGAAAAGTAGGTCAAATATCTAGGTCAAGGTCACGAGGTCAAAACATATGGTTTGCGTAGAAAGGTCTTGTCACAAAGATTACACATGTGAAATATCAAAGCCCTATCACTTGCCAATCAAGAGATATAGCCAATATTAGATTTTTAGAAAAGTAGGTCAAATACATGTATCTAGATCAAGGTCACAAGGTCAAACATTATATGTGTAGAAAGGTCTAATCACAAGGAATACACATGTGAAATATCAAAGCCCTATCACTAATCAATCAAGAGATATAGCCAATATTAGATTTTTAGAAAAGTAGGTCAAATATCTAGGTCAAGGTCAAAAGGTCAAAAATTATGATATGTGTATAAAGGTCTTGTCACAAGGAATACACATGTGAAATATCAAAGCCATATCACTTACCAATCAAAAGTTATGGGGTGTGAAACCCAAGTGTGACAGACAGACGGAGGGACGGATGGACGGACAGACGAACAACAGACAAAGTGATCCCTAAGTGTCGCTGTGCTTCGCAGGCGACACAAAAAGTCAACATCTTAAAAATAAATTCAGCGTATATTTGATAGCGTATGTGGCCAAGTTAATTCGAAGTATGAAAATAAGTACACAAAGCCAAACTAGCTATAGCTTGTCTTATTTAAAAAATCATTAAAAATCTAAAAGTTGATATTTTGACAAAATTCTTTCACAGTTTCATTTCTAGCGATAAATATAAAAATAAAAAGAGAAAAAAAACTGAAAAAGGGAAAAAAAAATTGTTGGGGTCCCGCCGGGGTTTGAAGCTACTCCCCATGGGTCCATTTGGCATGGAAAACATACATTATACCTATGTACAATCTTAAAAATATTCCTTAAAAATCCAAAAGTGGATATCTTGACAAAATTCTTTCACTTGTAGGGTACCATGCATGAGTACCTCATACCTACAAATTGTCATGACAATCTGAAGAGTGGTTATAGAAAAGAAGCAGAAAATGTATGAAAATCACCCCCCCCCCCCTTCCTTTTTACATAAGAAAAAAATTCATAAAAAATCAAAAAAATAAATTTTAAGCATAAAATACATATCAAAGCATTAAGTAAGTTAAATATGATAAATATGTAGTAAATGAGTGTGTAAAATCATACACTTATTGAGTTATTTAAAGAAATAGTGCAAAAATGTGCATTTCTGACAAAGTCCGAAAAGACGTCAAAAACGCGTCAAAAATTTGACTTCGAAGTGGAACCAAAAATAACAACACTTCTTAAGACATCTCTCTAGATCATCCTGATGTTTTCGGTTTGTCGATACATGCTTCGGTTCTGATGAAGAAGTTTGTCAAAGGAGGGTACCCCCCGTGACCTACTTTTGGCTGTGGTGGCGCCACCTGTTGACAGATCCGGACGAAAAACAACAACACTTGTAGGGGACCATGAGTACTTCATACCTACCAAGTTTCATCAAAATCCCTTCAGCCGTTCTGGAGAAGAAGTTTAAAATGTGAAAAGTTTACGACGACGGACGACGGACGACGGACGACGACGACGGACGACGGACGACGGACGCAACACTATGACAATAGCTCACTTGAGCCTATGGCTCAGGTGAGCTAAAAAACTAAACTTTACATGTAAAGTAAAAATTCTAAACTTTACATGTAAAAAATCTAAACATTACATGTAAAAATCTAAACTTAACATGTAAAATCTAAACTTTACATGTAAACTCTAAACTTTATATGTAAAAATCTAAACTTCACATGTAAAAATCTAAACTTCACATGTAAAATCTAAACTTTACGTGTAAAATCTAAAATTTGCATGTACATTCTAAAGCGAACATTAGAAATGTAAGCTTCTTTCCTCTGGATCAACAGTAGATGCTGTAAAGGTGAAATTGGAGACAATTTTGACATTGAAATTTTGTTAACTTGGTGTAAATATGTAAATTTTATAGCATGAGTGATAACTTTCACTGACAAACTTAATTCTGTAGTCAGTAGCATATCCTTTAAATATAAATAAGACTAATACCGGTATGTAAATGATGGCTTGGCCATGTCCTGGTGGAAATGTCTACAAACATTTGAAATTTCATTCAAAATGTGTGAAAATTTATACCATCCCCCCTCCCCAATTTGCAAGGTCCATTAATGTAAGAGGACAGGTGAAAATGTTTTTTTTATTTGCAAGCTAAATATTTCTGCCCTGGCTTCTAGCATGAATCTGCCTGTCCACAGAGGGAGAAAAGGATATCAGAAAACCACAAACATAAGGCCATGCAAAAAAAAATTTCTGGTTCTCAGATAATTGATCTAAAAAATATGGGTAGGTAGGTAGGGTTTTTATTTTTTGTTTTTATTTTCCGAAAACTACTTAAGCACAATTTTTTATTCAGATATTATAGAGACTGTGATCTATAGTGACTATATTTGTTGTAAATGTTCACCATACTCAACTCTTCTCATTTTTACAGTGCCAAGAATGCTTCAGCCCAGTTCGATTCCAATGGCAATATAATCCACGGCACGACTGTGTTGCCTTTAAAATTCACCTTCAAGCTGACAATCACTTGTTCCTCCTCCCCCCCCCCCCCCCCCCCCCCCCCCCCCCCCCCGGTCGCCATTTTGCATCTTGTGTACAATAACAAAGTACAGTATTTCCCTCCACAGAAATCAGAGCACCTAAGCGTCTTGGTCGTGTAAAGTCTTAACAAAACCGACAAGCACCGTTAAAATGTAAAGCGCTGTACTGAAACAGACATTTCTACTTTTCGTTTGTACAGAAATCCCTGTTCTGTTAATAGAAAATTATATTTATCAGCATGAGAATTCTGGCGGGCGGCGGCTATTTTTTTCCCTTCCCACGATAAAAAAACTCATCGGGAGGAATTTTGAGCGCGCTGCGGTGTCTGAGAACCAGGATTTTTTTTTTATATGGCCTAATAATAGGAAATGATACTGGAATATGTGGAATTGTGGATAAACAGAGATATACCTATATAATCAAAGATAAACAGAGATATACCTAAATAATCAAAGATAAGGAAACATATTGAGTGATCACATAGACTATTGTACAACCAGGTCAAGATTATATACAGTGTATACATGTAGACGACTTTACGTCCATAGATCACATTCCCGAGGTGTATACGTGTAGATTATTGAATCATAGATCAAGAATATATATACAGATTATATATACATGCAGATTTATTAATGGTACAGTCTTATTGAACATGCTACATACACCTATGATATATTTGTAAGGTATAACCTACATGTCATTTTACTTACGATCTGTTTCTATCAGTGTAATAACTGCTTGAATTATTTCCTTGGCTTCAGAAGAAACATTTTTGGGATTTATTGGCTTATGGTTGCCAAGGAAACCAGTTAACTGCATCCCTTTGGAAGCACCAGGATTTCCACTGTACAATAAAACATGATTCTGTGAAAAAACATCCTACCTGAATTACAGCGAACTTAATCAGTTATAAATGACAATAACATGTATCTATAGTATTAAATGTACCTTTAGTATTTTGTAAGCTTACCTTAATGGTTGCCGTGAACTTTGACCTCTGAATGCTTCATGAACACCCTGTAAACAATAAGTCACAGATATTTATCATTACTAATCTTTCATGAACAAAAGATGTGATTTACAGGAGCTAATGTTTTGAGTGGAAGTGTAGTCGTTCCTGTGGTGAATTATAGGGCATGGGTTTTACTTTAATCAGGACTTGATGATACAAGACTATAAACTTCTACATTTACTTTTTATTGAAGAGATGAGAAGAGTTTCATATACATAAAACACAATAAGATAAAAGCATGATAAATGAATCTCTTCTTTACATACCAAGCACAAGAACAAGTATACACAAGTAATAGCACAAGTAATAGAATACAAACAGCACAAAAAAGGTACAAGTGACTACAACAAGTAAAAGAATACATGTATCTGACCTCAGCAAACTTGAGCAGTTTCTCTGTAGCCACTTCATACGTTCTTTTCTCGGCTTCGGACTTTTTCAGTTGACAGCTCAGCAGGGCTATTTTCTGTTGTGATGTAGCACTCTATATACATGTAAATACATTAATAATCATTTACATTTCTGTATTAAAGATTAAAATGCTATTTTTGCAATGAACACACCTAGCCTGGGATTTTACATTTTGGTAACTTTATACTACATAAATACAACAAGTGTCAATGTCAGTCTCTTTAATTCAGTTTTCAGCATTAGCCATATATCAATGGCATGAAGTGCTTAAGAAATATCAAACAAACAGAAAAGCCATACTTAAGGCATGTAATTTAGTTACTGGTACATATCAAAAACAAAAGACAGTCTCCTTCATTGAGTTAGGATTTTTTTCTATTCTTTCTCTATTTTTTTTTTGTCAAAGAGGTTGCACTGTGGTAGAAGAGCCAGATCATTTTGTTTATCTTGAAACCTGAGAACGAAATCAAGTTACATCAAAAAGGTGAGGATTTATCAAATGTGAACATGGCATATAACAGAGAAAATTATGTCGGACTGATTCTTTGCTTTACTCCAGTAAGGATAAGTAAAGAAAAGGCACATTTATCTTACATCAATAGAACCATTTGATTGAGTTTTCAGTTTAGCGATTTCTCCTTCCAGAAGATGTACGACTTCCTCATAATCATGTTCCATATTCCGCGCGGCTTTCTGGGCTCTCTCAGCAATGTGCACCTTTTTCCTTAACGAATGAGATTCATCTATGGCGGATAAGGCTTTCTGTGAAAAAATGATATCAGGTAAAAATGTTACGAAAAAGCACAAAATTTTGTATGATCCTGAAATCTAAAACCAGGATTAAAATGCAGTATCTTTATTTACTATTACCCTTACTATTTTATGTACAATGTACATGTACATATTTACAATGAAATATTATTGAAATTAAAATACCCATTACTTGAGGAGGGATTAAAATAAAAGAAAATTACAAGTTTTCAAAATGAAAAAATCTAAGCTGACCTTTTTTATATCAAACATTTCCTCTTCCATCCTCAGTCTTGCAGCATCACTTTCATGAACCTTTAGCTGTAATGACAAGTAATAAATTATATTATAAAAATGCTATGTATATTGATAATCCATAATTTATCACAAAAAAGATACTATACAATTATTGACTTTTGATGAGGTCTACTCGTGACTATACAGACGTGGTCAGGTATTGGCCGAAGGCCGAGGTAAACCAATGCCTGACCAGGTCTGTATAGTCACGAGTAGACCGAAAAAAAAAGTCAAAAATAACTGTTTTATTAAATTATCAGGACTTCACTAACATTTGCATTGTAATGATATGCAAAGTCTAATATCTAACACTACAAAGATCAATGCATTCGCTGGTCACGCACACGTTAATCCCGAATAGACCGCTTTGCAGCGTTAACGGTCAACTCACTATGTGGTGCATTCTATCAAACCGTGCCTCCACCAATCAGAAATAAGCAAATCGGCAATAATTCCTGATCATTTAATAAAATAGCTTGTAATACAAGTAACACTGTTTCAGAATTTCTAAGACCTAGGTTAGATGAGGGATCTTCAAATGAATTTCAATCACACTGTATTCACATATACTGAATCTTAGATAATACCTTGACCAGCTGATTTATTATATGAAGTTAATTCATGTATGTAAAAATTTACCAACAGGTGCTATATGTATTTCAGACATTTTGTAATATGACAATAATTATTACAGTTACCTTAAGTCTTTGTATCTCCATAAGAAGTTCATCTCTCTCCGTCCTGAGTGAGTCTACTGTCTCCGTCTGACGATCATAATTATTAATCTGTAATAGTAACATATGTTCTATACCAGTAAATAATACTCTATATGAAAGGTTATCTAAACAAAATATTATCTTCACGATTAGGTAATGAAAATTCACAATGGGTTCATTGATGAGTTCCTCTGGGTAATAATTTTCTTATTCTATCTAAATCACTGACTTCATCCGCATGTTCACAACTTCACCTACTTTAGTATACTGAAGGCAAAACTAAGATATTTAATAGTGCAAGTACTAGAATTCAGCATTACATGAATGCTTTTAAGAACTAAGAACAACAAAGCATTTTCATATTATCACAAGATTTGCATTAAGATACACCAAAACCAGACATCACAACTTTTGACGTTATACTGTGACGTCCCAGATCTGTTATGACATGATGTGGGGCCTTGGTGTGCACAAAATTCAAGTCTATTACCATAGTGTGTAAATAGTTTATTCCAAAAATACAAGATTAGGTTCATCACATGACTATTGCATATAATCTTACAATACAATAACAATGTACGTACATTAGGTCTGAAGGAAGGTGGCTCCAACATGTCGTGTATATCACTAGCAGCAAACAACATTGCTCGGGGATCTATGTTCCTATCTAACAACTCCTGCTTGAAAATCTCCCTGGCATGAGCTACAAAATCTGCAAGACATAAATGTAAGGTTTCAAATGTCATTATTACCTACAAAAGGAACAAATTCTGAAACTAGACAAATTGTGTTTGTAAAACATATGCCCCCACTGAAAATCTATACGCTTTTTCCCATATTTGAGGTCTATTTCTCTAAACAGTGACCTTGAACTTTGACCCTAATATTCTAATCTTTTCTAAAGTGACAATATATCTGCTCTTGGTTTCAGAAGGTTAGGGTACTTGAATGAATTGTCATTTGAAAACCATAGTTTTCACTGTGTTTTCCCTTACAGTGACCTTGTTCTTTGATATATATTCCACGAACCATTCACCCCAAAATCCTCCCCTAATGATAGATAAACATGTATCCAAATTTGGTTTGGATTGGTAAAAGAGTTCATGAGTTTCCATCTGGAAACCTATTATTTTAAGAGTATTTTTCTTAACAGTGACCTTGACCTTTGACCTACTAACCCCAAAAGTGGTAGCAATCTTCCCCTACTGATAAGTAAGCATATATCCAAATTTGGTGAGGATAGGTGAAAAGGTTCTAGAATTACATGTATCTTCCAGAACCCATGATTTTTAGTGTATCTTTCCTAACAGTGACCTTGACCTTTGACCCACTGACCAAAACATCAATAGGCAACTTCCCCTCTTGATAAGTAATTATATATCCAAATTTGATTTGGATGAGAGAAAGGGTTCTTGGGCTATCATCTGGAAACCATGCTTTTAAGTGTATTTTTTCCTAACAGTGACCTTGACCTACTGACCTAACAATCAATAGGCATATTCCCCTCTTGATAATTAAGAATACATCCAAGTTTTATCTGGATAGTAGAAAGGGTTCTTGAGTTATCATCTAGAAACTGAAAGTGTGACAGAATGACAAAGTCGACTCTATATGCCCTTTGCCATTACATGGAGGGGGCCTAAATACAAATACTGCTGAAATGCAAGGGTAAAATCAGTATTTGTCCTTAAAACACATACCTCCATAATTCACTGTACCATCTCTACTGACTCGTAACCTCTGTCTGAGAGCTGACTCCTGCTCCGGTGTGGGGTTCAAACCAAGGTAACGTAACGCCTGATATAAATATAGAACACTTATTATCCTACATGTTTATAATAACTCGGCATGTGAAATCAAAGCCTTATAGCAGGTAAAAGGATTTATCTTCCAACACATGTGAAGATTGCATTTATCACAATATTGCAAAAGACTCTTAAAGTCATATTCAATTCTTCGCCAAGTTTTCATATGCATTATTAAGATTCATATACTGTTATTAAACTTTAAAGCAATGTTACATGTAATATTTGGTCAATTACTATTTTTAATACTGCCTTACCACTTCCAGTTTCTCTATCCTGAGCCTTACAGTGGGATCAAGTGAGAGTTTACGAGCTCTGGATGCCGTGTGGGGACGGGAAGGGCGTGGCAAACTCTGTGTGCTGTATGAGGTGTGTCCCTGGGGGGACATGAACATGGAGCCATGTACAGGGGATAACGTAGTCATGGGAGACAGACTGTATGAACGATGGCCTCTGTCCTGACCTGTAAATATGATACATAAAAGATAAGGGTGGAGTTGACTCTGAAGAGGTGTGTCCCTGGGGGACAGGAACATGGAGCCATGTACAGGGGATAACGTAGTCATGGGAGACAGACTAAATGAATGATGGCTCCTGTCCTGACCTGCAAATATGATACATAAAAGATCAGGGTGGAGTGGACTCTGTACGAGGTGTGTCCCTGGGGGACAGGAACATGGAGCCATGTACAGGGGATAACGTAGTCATAGGAGACAGACTAAATGAATGGTGGCTCCTGTCCTGACCTGTAAATATAATACATAAAAGATTAGGGTGGAGTAGACTCTGTACGAGGTGTGTCCCTGGGGAGACAGGAACATGGAGCCCTGTACAGAATCCACCCCAAATCAAACTCTCTGAACATTTACTCATCTGAGATAACTCATCTTATACCTACGGATTATTATCTCAAATCCTTCATAGTGGCATGAAAGACCTTCACAGTAGTTTAGCTACATATGACATTATACCAGCATTGTATTTCCCTGTCCCTGCACAAAGTAGGAATAAATTCTATTCTTCAAAAACATAAGGTACATATGTATCTTCAATATACATGAAATAATTCTGACCTTTAACATGTGGAGTAGAGGACATGCTGGGCAGCATATTTCGTCTCTGCTGACCCTGGGGATGGGGAGGTACCGTTCCTATACCCTGAGGTGAGAACCTCTCATCGTACATAGACTGTCCATTCATCATCTCCTCAGGAACATGTCCATTAGGAACAACATGCTCATCATGTGTGTTCTGTAACGCATAAAATACGCTGAAGTTCTAATTTAAAAATTACGTTACATGTACAGATTAGACATGTACATGTATACTCATAAAATTTATAGACTCATCAACATAATTAGTAAATAGATTGTTCAAAGATTTACATGTATGTCACCCATTGATTATTTGACCCTTTTATACATGTATGTAACTTTAATGTAATTTTCAGAGAGATGGTAAGACATACATGTATAAATTGATGACAGAAAAAGTCATCCCTATGAGTCACCCATCCATTGCATTCGCATAGCAATGAATATTCAAAATCCTGTCTATGCTATATCTACAAATGAATACACTGTATAAATGTGTACATGATTATAAGAGAAATTTTAGAACACAATGACTAATCATCATTTATGCTGAATGCCACTGGACAAATCATCTGATGACCAATTATACAGACCTTTTGAAGATTAAGTTGATTTGGTCTGGGCGATGATCTAGGGCTTTTACTGTGCTCTGATGCGTTGACAGTAAATGGTGACTTGTGGCCATCGTTACCTGTATAAGGTGATGATGATGGTAAATTGATTAATCTTTCGAAATATAATATATATAATTGTTTTTTTCAAAATCGAATTGATGAATACATGTATCTTAAAATTATATTTGTAAAATTTTTCTTTACTGATAAAGTATATCAGAGATCAAACAGGTCATACATAAAACAGTAAAAAGAGAAACATAATCTTGGTTTACATCTTACCTCTGAAGGCAGGTGTATTGGACCGTGACAGCTGGAACTCAGGCGGAACTGGTGTACAGGGGAAGCTCATACCATTCTGCTTCTCTAATATATCCATAAACTCTGATCTGTAAGACAAACATGTATGTTATACAGTATCGTAAGTTCTTTCTCTAAAAACCTAGTTTTCCTTTGAGTAATGCAATATGAAGTAGAAGAATATTTATAAGTGCAAACATGTACATGTACATGTATGTTATCATTCTTCACATTGGTTGATCTATCAATAAAATAAAGTGTACATGAATGAATTTTTCAGATCATTGATACCTAAAGGCAAATGAATAAATGTGCTTTGATAACTATAAGAACCTATCTGTACATACTTAGCTTGCTGGTCCCGTGTGATGACCATCTCCACTTGGTTTGTGGCAGAGGCTTGTCTAAGAACAGATACAGCCCTGAAATATATAGTACACTTTTGTATAATATATTCACATGCATGTATCCATCGAAACAAGTTTATAAATCATTTACATGTAGGTTGGGTCATTCATGACCCGATTTCGGACCAAATAAGGGGTCAAATAAATTTTAAGTAATCTTCTCCCTGACTGGAATAGAGTTGATACAATAAACTGTAACTGGATTGTTGTTGAAATAAAAGGACTGTTAAAACAGAATATTAATTTTCATGACATAAAGAGATAAAATTCCAGGTGAAAATCTTTACAATATGCATACAAGTATATATAAATGACAGTCTCAAAACCTGGATTCTCACTCACAGAAAATCTGAGGAGAACAAGAGGATAATTTTTAGGAGGTCCTGTTGTTTTATAAAATGAGATAACACATGAGCTTAATAGCATGAAACAACTGTAGAGCAAAGATTATGTCAACGGCAATGTTTCTTAGAATACCTTTCATTGGTTACACCTTCAAAACTGTCCCCATTCACCTCCAGAATTTGGTCCCCTTGCTGTAAGTTTCCTGTCAATCAAAGTAAAACCATCACATGATGCATGAATTGATACCTTAAAAATATTTCTGTACATCAGAAGCTAAGTCCTAAATAAATTCATTTTTCACTTGAAATAATCTAAAATATCAAACCATATTTATCATTCCTTGTTAAGTTTATCCCATGATTCTCAGTCATGCCTTGACCATATTCAACACAATTTCCAAATCATGGTAGAATCTACTGGTATCAAACATTTTTATTGTTACATTTCTTCTCTATGTGTTCCAAAGAACTTGCCAGATAGTTATTCTCTAATACATTCATAGTTCTTACAGTTTCACCCATTTATTGATTTTTCTGTATACCCAAAATCTGCACCACTTACATGTAGATCAGACAGTAACTATAAACTAACTGTGGTCTGTTGTCCTGTAATATCCCTCATCACAAACCAATGCCTTGACAATTTCTGCCTCAAGGAACTTATAGGGCAACATACAACAGCTAAATTGTTTTTTTGTTTTTGTTTTTTTTTTTAAACACCACAGACATGTTTTTGTATATAAACATAGAACATTGAAGAGCATATGTCGGCTGACCCATGGTCCTAGCAAGACTCAAACCAGCAATCTTAAGATTACTGGCCTGACGCCCTCTCCACTAGACCACGAGGCTGACAACAGCTAAATTGTTGTTGTTTCTATAAACATACCATCTATATCGGCCAGTCCGCCTGGTAGAATTCGTTTGATGAAGATTCCGTTTTCCTCTTTACCGTCCCGGCTACATCCTCCACAGATCTTTATTCCTGTCATTTTATACATGTAATAACTATCAGTAGATTAAATCTCCCCCCCCCCAAAAAAAAAAAAACAGATGACATCTATAATTGTGTTTATTCTTCATTGTATTGTCTTTGTCATGGATTGTAAATCATTTAATGAATATCTCTACTGAAAAAAAAATAGTCATCTCTTTGTAGTATTTTATCACTGTTATCTTATGTACTGGTAAGCCCTTAAATAAAAAGTCAATCACTGTTTTAAAGGTCTATATAAGATAACAGTAATATCATTGATATCTTACCTAGTCCCTTGGAGCAGTTGTCAAACACTATAAGTTCTGCTTCTCTCTCTTCCACGCCATCCCCGTCTGTCTGAGTGTCTGAATGTCCACTCTCCCTAAGGTCCTCTGACACTTTATATCTGTGGATTCAAAGTACATCCATAAATAGGATGGCTCAAGACAAGTGGCAGAAAAACATTTTACATGTACCAGAGAGCATAAACATTGGGTACATCAAAGATAAATGTGCTCATCTTGTGGCAGCATGTTATAATGGTAGCAAAATATGATTACTAATATGTTTTTCCATGAAAGCAATCATTAAAGTAAGGTATTAATTTACTTCGGTTTTATTTTCACCAAAGTAATAGAGTATAGAGGTGTATTTTATCACACTTTAGGTGAGAAATGTAACTTCATGGATATAATCATAGTCAAGACAATAAAGGAGAAATTTGTTATTTCTACCCAATAATCATTGCAATGTTAGATAAGATTATAAATAATTGTTAAGTACCCATTGTTGGCCTGGTCCCCCTCTGCCTGTGTTTGGGTTAACACCACCGTGCCGGACATTTCTGGGTCAATCTACATCATGTGTGGTTTACTTAGCCTAATACCAATCTTCTTGCCTAAATAAGTTAGAAAACAAAACAATTTTAAAACTAATGACATACATGGCAAATGTAATAATAGGCAGTGGATCTTGATATGAACATTTGCAAAGATTCATATCTCCAGTGATTTTTTGGCCCAATTTACCACCAAATATTGGTGGTTTCTCATTTCAAAATTTTGCTTTATTTTCCCAAAATATCAGGTATAAATTCCTAATTTGAAAGTCCTAAAATTTTTGTTTTGAAGTATAAATTATTTGCAATACGAATCTTCTTCAGAAATTGAATGTAATGATAGTTTGAGCTTTGCCAGTCACAGTCAATTTATGCCGGTCATGCTGTTTGGATCAGCAGATTTCAGCATCTCTGCTACCATTCCACTCTTTGTGGACGACACAATTGCCTACCTCACCATCTCATCAGACTCGGATGCTTAAGACCTACAAACTGACCTTGACATATTAGCACAGTGGGAATTCATATGGAAGATGTCATTTCATCCTGACAAATATTAACTATCAGCAAGAAATTAATCCTATTAGAACATCTTATACACTTCATGGCCACATCTTGGAGTCTGTTCCCAGCGCAAAATACCTTGGGTGTACTCTCAGATCTGATATGAATTGGAACCAACATGTCAGAAACATCTGTAACAAAGCCAACAGGATGTACATTAAGATTTTTGAAGAGCAACCTAAACATCAGCGCTACAATCGGTCAAGGTCAACGCATACAAATCATTAGTAAAACCACTTCTTCAATATGCTAGTCCAGTCTGGGACACGTATCATAAATCAGAAATATACAGACTGGAAATGGTACAACGTCAAGGGGCAAGATATGTTACCAACAGGCATGTAAATAGGTCCAGCGTAAGCGATAAGTTACAACATCTGAATGGGAATTCATTAGAAAATAGAAGGAAAGAGGCCCAACTCGCAGTTTTATAAGATCGAACATGACAAAGTTGCCATCAGTAAGAAGGGACACCTAGTAAGACCAAGACGTATGACAGGTGTAACATGCATGATAGGAGTTACCAATTACCATCTGCCACCAGTGACTACCACAAGTAGTCATTCTTACCACATATTATCTGGGACTGGAACTCACTACCACCTGGAATCGTGGCTGCGCCGTCACTCAAAGCCTTTAAAGGCCGACGTTTCGAACCACCCGGTCGTTAATAGTTATACCTGAGTGACATAAGCTTGATAGGCGTGGCATACCGTCTTTGAAGACAACGCCGTCTGCAAGCGGCGCGTTACATCAAAGACAAACCGACAGGTAATCCTTTATTATGCTAATGAGATACCCGAATCTCATCTGTTTTAAGCTGTCAATCAAAAATTGATAGGGGTAAAAGGATTAGAGGGAACCAATCAGATACCAATAAGAGATGTTAACCCTATAGCGGTCAGCGAGGAAATGACAGAAAATTTACCTGTCACCTTATATAGTCCCCCGTCGGCCTTTAAGGCATCAGTGACAAACAAGTTATTTTAATTTCTATCCAGCCTTCAGGTTTTAACCTTTACTGGTGTCAAAGCAGTAGCCGTACGGAAGCAGTAACCAAACGATTACAGTGTAGGGGGTATTTGAATTAAGGGGTATAGACAAACTGTTATTCGCCATATTGGATTTTATGTAGTGTGTTATTGAAAATCTCTCCTTACACCGAGTCATGGCTCAAACTTCAACTATTTTAACCCCAAGTATTCTCAACCTCAATAGCTACATTTTCCCATATTTTCTACGGAAAATTACATTAAGATTTTCACATTAAAAACTTTTTTAATTCATGCACCGAACTGCACAGCTGCACCTCAGAAGAATCTATTAATAATACTATAACTTACCTTAAACATTACATTGATACTATATCTACAATCATTTGTCCTTCGATTTTGAGTACAAGGTCTCATAGTCTTATAAATCTCTTGTTAATACAACACAGGGTCTTTTCGAACACGAGTTTTTACAGGTAGCCATTTTCACGTGCTGATCCGCCCCAACATAGGCGGAAAAAATGAACGATTTTAAAGTACCTTGGGCATGTTGGGTAATTCACTAGAATTTCGACTGTTTACGATTCATTTATCAATTATTTACATGATTTATATTAGAAAAGAGGGAAAGACTTGTGAATTATTGGTGACAAATTACAAATGTGCTTTATTCCGGGGATCCGCCCCTGGATTCCTTTCTATGTTGATATGGCTACTAGCCCCCCCCCCCCCCCCCATCAATTAAAGTAATAATAAGAGTGTAAAACCAGTGTTAGGCCATGCAAAATAAAATCTATGTTTCTCAGACACCGCCACGTGCAATAATTTGATGGCGACCAGACATTTTTATTGCAACTTCAGAAAAAAATATCCGCCGTGTCTCATCCTCGATCGTCAATAAATGAAATATCCACTTATTTCATTGAACATGTTTATTGTCCTGTAAAATCATCCAAACGGTACTTTTCAAAGCCCGTATAAATCACGGCGCGTTCCGTATTTACGTTACGGTTAAAGACTTTATCCATGTGCGGTTTAAAGGGAATTGTATAGGATATACTAACAACGTGCCGACACGTGTCACGAGTATTACATGTTTTAAAACGTCCGTATAGTTTTCTTTATTGATCTCTACAGCATATTTAAATACCTAAGGCGAACAATAGCAAGTACTTCCGAATCTATTAATAATGACGTTCACATTGTAAAAAGTATAAGCAAGGACCACCGACGAACGCAAGAGAAACGTAGTTAAATTCTTAAATCTATGAATAAAAGAATGTATATTGTACTCCTGTACATTATTCTATCAGACGGTGGTTAATGCTGAACACTTCATTCGATTTCTAAAGATTCCGCTTCACCCAGACTTGACTTCCGAAGATATACGCTATGAACGGATCCATCCGAAGAAGTGAGGGGTCTATTTAATTTGAACTGGGTTTAAACAAGGTGTGAGCAAATAACACCCGTCGAGTCCCTTACGTGATTCTACTAAATGTACTGACTGCAATCAAAACATGTCATACTTTGTATATTTGTATCTATTAGCTTCTTCCATTCAGACAGATAAGATTATTCAGACAGATTAACTTATTTACAGGAGAAAGCCATAAATTTTAATGTACATGGACCATTATTTTGACTGACAGTTCAGACAGTTTCCTATGACGAAAAACAGGGGGGGAGGGGGGGGGGGGACCGCATAAGATTATTTTTGCCTTACATGAATAATGGGAGGGGAGGTGTTTAGACAGGGCATACAATTTTTTTCCTTACATGAATAATAAGAGTACTCTTGATGGAAAACAAAAACAAAAAATAAAAACCCTACCTACCTTGCCACTTTTTTAAGACCCAATTATCATGATTATCTGAGAAACATAGAATTAATTTCACATGGCCTTATTAGCCTTTATTTTTAGCGCATATGAATACTCGGACGATCTTTCCGCCTATGGGATAAAAGGATAAAATAACAAAGTTTTGTAACATTTGATCCATATTTGACCCCAGGAGAGACTAAAATGCAAATCATTCCAAAATACCTTTAGTAAATTGCGTAATGTGACAGGCAGAATGGAAAATGTGGCAGGTCCAGGAATCAAACCCGAGACCTTCTGCTTACAGGGCAGACGCTCTTACCAACTGAGCTAACCGGGCACAATTCCTGAACCTTCACACTCCGACCCGCCAAATTTTGAGGTTTCCCAAAGTTGTTAACCGGAAACCTCACAAAGAAAGACAAATAAATCCCTGGTTCTTCCCCATAGTTGCCCTAAACCACAAGCAACTCATGAGGTTCACTCTCACGGCACCAAATACTGTGACAGGCAGAATGGAAAATGTGGCCGGTCCGGGAATCGAACCCGAGACCTTCTGCTTACAGGGCCGGGTAGACGCTCTTACCGACTGAGCACGATTCCTGAACCGTCACAGTAAAATGGCCGTTGAATGGCAGAGATGTTGAAATTAACCGGTCCGACCAGCAAAACTGGTTAAAATTTAAAATGACCGGTTGGAAAAGCCAACTTACCGGTCCTAATGACCGGTAAAAATTCCGAGGCAAAGTATTTTTTATTCTTATCAAAACATGTAGAACAGATCTGCATTCTCCATCAATTTGAAAATGTGACAGTGTTACAGTGATTTCAAATCTATCAACTGTTAAGATACAGCGATAATATCTAGCTCATACTAATATTCTGTCCATTTAAAATTGTACGCGAAAGTTAACATGTTTACGTACTCTTCAACACAATAGGAGACATGTTTGAGTTCTGGTCATAGATCATAATGTCATGGAGGTCATGCAACAAACGGCATTGTCCAATTCAGATTGAATGGTGTTGTTCTATTTTATCTCCTCTTTTATCTGTATTACCAACAAAAGGGGTAAAATATGATTAAAGCATCTAAACGTTAAGTTTTGTCAGGTATCGTCGACATCTCATGATCTGAATGCCGTTTTGTTATGCCAATACGCTTATAATTTTATACATATTTACATGGGAGCTACCTGAGATGTGTAAGCTGTAAAGCTTTCTAAATAATGGTCTTTGAAGTTTGAAAACAGACATTCAAAGACTTATGAAATCGATTTCAAAACTGACCACATACATATTCAGAATTTTTCCAGAGGCCTCTGGCCGCCTGATAGGGATAGTTCAGCTAGGAGATTGGGTGTTCCTGTCCGTGAATCTTAGGAAAATACACAAATTTTACCGCATCAGCAATAAAGCACGTCTGAAAAATTCTGAGGGTCATTATCTCTTTAAGCCCACTATTGATTTGTGGACGATGACGGCAACATCTTATTTCAATGATACAAGGTTGCAATTGCAGGAGATTCAACTAATTTATTATGATCTGTTGATCAGATACGTACAGTCTACAGGGAAACATGTAATTTGATCATGTTTTGAGGTACAGCTTTCGAGAACACACATGTATATCATATCCTGAATGATTACAAATAGACAGTCCAGTTGGACCCGCAGACTGAGAGATACAGCACAAAACTAAATTTAAACTTGTCTGTAATTTTCTTAGTAATACAGTTTATTTAACTATTGCAGAGATATTTGTTTTAATGTTTCTCCCTTAAATTTGTTGGACCGGTTAAAATGTTTTCGGACCGGTTGATTCAGGACAAGTACCGGTCCAAATGACCGGTTAGTTTGAAAATATTTCAACATCTCTGGAATGGGATATCAAAATACCCTCAAATCAGCATTTATACAATGTAGGTCGTTACGATTTTCAAAATTATTTTTACGTAGGCATTTGTATAAAGGGTGAAGCATTATTTGATCCGAGTTTCATGGTGATGTGACGTATTGAAGCCAAGTTATCAGGTTGGGGAAAACTTCAAATCGAGCTATTATAGCTTGATCAGGCTATAATAGCCAGAACAAGCTATTGCCTAATAACATTTTTCAATACAAAATTTAACTAAAATCAAAATTTTTGAAAAATATTCACTGATTCCATTTGTACTCGATATATATCAAAATTTTTATTAAGACACATATATTCAAATATGGACCGATGATGAGCAACAAGATTTTGAAAAAACAAAAAATTTGAGGTTCCTTATCTCCTTATCTGTTGGTATTTCAATAGGGGTTTCTATACAAAAGTTGTAGTATTTTATCAGTACTAGTGCGACTTGTAAA
Source organism: Pinctada imbricata (assembly GCA_033119305.1). Classification (NCBI taxonomy): domain Eukaryota; kingdom Metazoa; phylum Mollusca; class Bivalvia; order Pterioida; family Pteriidae; genus Pinctada; species Pinctada imbricata. Next base: position 61,239,988 of record VSWD01000006.1, on the reverse strand, counting down.
CAAAATTTAATTATCATCAATTTTTAATTTTTTTCTTAAGAAAAAAATAGTTTTATGATAGCTACATGGAGCTATTATAGCCCGATCGAACTATTATAGCTCGATCTGAAGTTTTCCCCAACCTGGTTATTGACAAAAAACCACAAAATCTGCTCGACCAGTACGTGTGCACCCAAATATTTCATGGAAGGATAATCAACTTTTTTGGAATAAGAATATGCATGTATGTACCTCATAATAAAAGCATCAAGGTAGAGTTCTTTAATGGTAGTGTACTTCAAATAAGAAAATCTCAAAAGTGAAACCGGAAATGAAAAGTTGACCTGACGACATGTTGTATGTTGATCAATTCAAACGTCAAAAATTCTAAGAGCTGTTAACGAAAACTAAAGAAAGAAATGAAAATGACAAGTAATCAATGTCAAGGACTTACAAATAGTTTGTTTATGATTCCTTGTCAATGTGTATGACACAAATCTCTGTACTGGTTGTAGATCAATCAAAAAATAAATAAAGCAATCAATCACTACAGCAATCCTTCCACAAATGTTGCTGGTTATTGATTCCTAATAACGATCGGATGCGAAAGATAAAGGTCACGTTTAGAGAATGACCAAAAGAATATTCCTTCCCCGTATAAAATATGGTTTGGTGTTTCTATACTGTTCTTACGCTGCTCTTACTGAAGACAAGCCGAACAATTTAGAAACACCACTGAAACCTTTTTTTATTTGGTATTGGGAGAGTAATATAATAATCTTATGAAATCCCTAGATCAGAGAGGTCAAAACATTCAGAAATATCTTCTGACAACCTAAATATCCAGAACATGATACTTACTTGTACATCAATGGCAAACCAAAGTGGACAATAATCAATTAATTTAAAATGAAAAGAATTTCAAATCAGTGGCGGATTCAGGGGGCGTGAAGGGGCAACCCCCCCCCCCCCCGCCGACACTGACCCAAAATCTTACAAAAACAGGTATATACATGTACTGGCCCAATTTCAGTCAAAATCGGCAAAATTCGCTCTTTGACACCCCCCCCCCCTGGTAAAGGGGCACTGGATCCGCCCAAGGACTTATAAGTCCTTGATCCGCCACTGCAAATATTAGATTTTTCCCACTATTTTAAATACAATTTTCAATATATACACATAATCATTTTTGTAATATAAGAAAACCGCTTTCATTTCATTTGATAGAATTGATTTTTTTTATACTGACCAGCTGTTTTTATGTGTTTGGAAATGAATTAAAAAATTATTTTCATGTAATTATATATGACAATAGAATTTCTCATATTAATGAAATTCCCTTTCTTTTAACAGAAATTCATTTTCATATTTTAGAAATTTTATTTATTTTTTTTTGGGGGGGGGGATTATTTTTTGAAATTAAAAAAAGAACCCCCCCCCCCCAAATAAAAATACGACAATCACATCTAATGGTTCCTAAGTTAATTAATTTTTATTTTTTTTGGGGGGGGGGGGGGTTCTTTTTTTATTTGTTTAATTAAAAAACAATCCATGTGACGATAGTGACTGCTTACATCGAGCCGAACCGTCCAAGGGTCGAATAAGTTAAGTACAGCGCATGCCCGCACCTGTCAACAAAGTTCGTTTTATCCCAGAATTCTTTGTAACAGGTCTCGAACACTCGCCGCCATAGTACTCGTTGTTGTGAATTTCTTTGACCCATTTCTACATGCCGAAAGCTTTCATTTGTTAGAGATGATAAAGAATCAATTAGAAAAGAGATGAGAACGACAGAAACTCGGAGCTGAACTGGCCAATTGCCGTCTTAATCAAGATCTATTTATTCGAATGGTTCGGCAAGGAAAAACAACAAAATGCACCAAGAAATGAATTATTATTATCCTGTCGCTTAGATTTGACTGCTTTTGATTAAAACTAACATTTTTTCCGGAGTTTGTTTTATAACTCCAACATAACGTATGATATGGGATCTAGAGGAGTTCCAGTAGACAAGGTAAAGATTTATTGTGAAACTGGTGTAGCTAAGGCAAATTTTCATGATGTGATAATGGAAGGGGGGGTGATATTCCTTGCCATTTTTCCACTTTGAACTAGTTGGGTATACCTTGAATCCTTCATATTGAGCTACAATATTTGCAGTGTAAGAGAGACCCTATGTAAGATATTTTATGTTCACTCAAATCGCATTTGTCTTTTCATGTGATGTCTGATGTTTTGATTCTTCTCGGGGTTCTTTCGTACTGATACCTTTTTGTACTAAGATTTTTCATGCAGGATCTTTCATACATACTACTTGATCTTTTCTACTGGTTGAAGGCCAATGTTGGCAACCACCCGGTCATTAATACTGTATGCATATCTGAGAGTCAGTGCGTGACATAGGTTTTGTAGATGTGGTATATACTGTTGTAAAACGGGGATATGATTACAAGGGATTCAGTAGTAAGGTATCTACATACCTTGGAGTCAGGCCGACTTCTCCCAAGGTACGGGGGGTTACGGGAGGCTCCCAGGTGAAGACTCTGTCATGCTCAAGCGATTATCAAATACTGCGCTATATATATGTGAGTCAGTACTGTGGCGGGAATTGGGCTAGGAACGGTAACTCTAGCTACTCATAATTTCCTACAATACCGTCTTTTAAAGATTACTAGAATCTATCACGACGTTGTGACTGAGACAGGGGAATCTCATCCAAGTGTAAAAGATTTGCAATCCACAATGAGGCTTGCCAAGTTGTGGATGTAGCAAATCTGTTGCAGGAGAATGAGATTCCCCAATCTCGGTTGTAACGTCGTGATTAATTATTTTCTCACTCACCTCATTAAATATCATCACTAATGCTTTTTTAAAACTAGAATCGATAACAAAACATACACAAATCTAACAATGGTGTGACATTATGTTCTATGATGCCATACTATTACTAGGAGTCAGTTGAGTGTGAGACAAGGAAATCTCAAACCTTTTATCTCATGATGTAAGTAAGTGATAAAACGCAGTCTGCGAGCGGCATGTAACATCAAACTTGAAAGACATACCGACATGTAATCCTTTATTATGTGAATGAGATACCTGAGTCTCATCTGTTTTAAGCTCTCAATCAAACATTGATAGGGGTTAAAAAGTAAAAAGGATTAAAAGGAACCAATCAGGTACCAATTAGAGATGTTAACCCTATAGCAGTCAGTGAGGAAATGACAGAAAATCTACCTGGCCCTAATATAGTCCCCCATCTGCCTTTAAAGAAAAAGAATGTCTCTGCATGTACTTTAAAGATCTGATTAACTAGCGAGCTCCTTATAAATTTTGATAGTGGCATCTTTTGTAATTGTACCTGGTAAGATGTATGAAAAACAAACTTTAAAAATTCTTCTTTACAGCATAAAAGTTATTAAAACAATGTTTTTATTATAGTTTTTGGCAAATTAGCAAACAGGGGCTGATTTTAAAATTAACCAATATATGCATCTTTCAACTAATTGAAATACATCTGACCCTTTGAAATAAGCATACTATCATCAATCATACATAATTTTTGTCCCAACTTCTGCTTTCTCCCACTACCTGGACATTAAAACCGGTTCGTTCGTCTGTCAGTCACAAAAACTTTTAGCCTTGTCCATAACTTTTGAATGGCAAGTGATAGGGCTTTCATACATGTATTTCACATGTGTACAAAGGTATTCCTTGTGACATGACCTTTCCATGGATACCAAAATTTGTGATCTTGACCTTGGAGTTTGACCTACTTTAAAAACGACTTTAACAATGACCATAACTTTTGAATGGTTAGTGATTGGACTTTCATATTTCACATGTGTATTCCTTGTGGCAAGACCTTTCCGTTGGTAACAACATTCTGACCTTGTTACCTTGTCCTTGGATGTTGACATACATTTAAAAACTTTAACCCCAACCATAACTTTTGGATGGTAAATGATATTGGTTTCATATTTCACATGTGTATTCCTTGTAACAAGACCTTTCCATGGATATCAAAGTTTCACATGTACACTCCTTTTCACAAGACCATTCCCATGGTAACAAAAGTTGGTACCTTTTGACTTTTTCTTGGAGTTAAATATTTTTAGATTTAACATTGTGATAACATGATACGAGTAATACATGAGATATATTACATGAACTTAAGAATGGGGGGGGGGGAGATCTGTAGGAATTTCAGTAAACATGGTAAAGATAAACTCCCAAAAGCTGGGTTCCTTGAATACCTCCCCCCCCCCCCCCTGTTTGTCCTTCCAACCAGTTAAGAACTCTTCAAGTATAAGTGATATGGTTTTCATATATTATACATACATTCTGCATAACAAGTACTACATTTTGATACCAAGACATTTGACCTTGTGACCTTGACTTTATACTTTGACCTTTTATTAATATTTTGGTTAAGAAGTTCTTAAAGTGAATATCACTTCAAGTACAAGTGATAGGGCTTTCATATTTTAGACCATTACACATGTTACAATTTGATACCAAGACATTTGACCTCCTGACCTCGACTTTGAACTTTGACCTCAAAGTAATATTTTGGTTAAACAGTTCTTAAAGGGAATATCTCTTCAAGTAAAGGTAAAGGTAGGGTTTATAGTCTTGTTTGCCTGAGCCTCACGCGACTTCTACAATCACCTCCCTGGTGAGACCTGTACAATCTAGTGCATTCGAGTATAAGTGATAGGGCTTTCATCTTTCATACACACATTCACCATAACAAGTACAGTTCCAAGACATTTGACCTAGTGACCTTGACGTTTGATCTACTTTTAAATTACAACTACTATTAAATTTAAGGGGTAGGGTTTCGATATTTCACAGATAGATTCCTCACGACGAGATCTTTCATTTGATACCATGACTTTTGACATAGTGACCTTGACCTTTGACCTACTCTCAAACTATAAGGGTTAGGGTTAGATGTTTCACATACCGTCATACGGTAGATTCCACATGACGTGATCTTTCATTTGATACCATGACCTTTGACCTAGTGACCTTGACCTTTGACTTACTTTTTAATTATGAGGGGTAGGGCTTTGATGTTTCACATAAAGATTCCTTATGACCAAAGCATTCATTTGACACCATGACTTGACCTAGTTACCTTTATTTTGATCTTTGATGTACTTTTAATTATAAGGGTTAGGCTATGTTTAGTTTATATGTGAAATTCTACTGGCCTCGGGCATAGGTTTCGTGAAGACTAGAAAATTTTATCCAAAAATTATAAACCCCCCTCCCCAAAAATAAGTCATTAAGTGTTATTACTTAGGGACACAGTTTATTTATATTATGATTTCAAATTTACCAAGGTTGATTCATGTTGATTTATTCTAAATCCAGTTCAGTATCCATGGGCAATGCTGATCTTATATCTGCAAGTAAGCTCGGTGCAAATATTATATGAAATCTAAATTTAAATATGGTACCGATATGTGGTATATCTTTAGTAATGTTAAGTGATACTATAGGGCGTTCATAGATATACTGTATTATACACACACTCCTTTTAGCACGAGCGAATCTCAAGTGAGCTATTGTCATAGCGTGCAGTCCGTTGTCCATCTGGCCAACGTAAACTTTTTACATTTTCGACTTATCCTCTGCAACCACTGCACAGAATTTCATGAAACCTTACAGGAAGCAAGTACTCAAGGTCCTCTTCCAAAGTTGTGTTTTTCGTGCCAATCAGTCAACAAATATGGCCATCAAGCGCTCATGTTGTCACAATACAATTCGTATCATGATACAACATTTTTAATGTAGATATGGAGGCATTTCTGTAATTTGTCAGATATTTTATTAAAACAACAACAAATTGACTAGAAAAAGTACAAAACTCTGAAGTTATCTTTGACTACTTGGCAATGAGCATCGCCATGTTGATTTTTTAAAGATAAAACTAAATGCCGAAAACGAACCGTAAGTTGACAGAACGGCCTCTTCTCATTTCGTATATCGACCGTCATCAAGAACCGCAGTAAATCCAGAACCGCGGTGAATCGTGACAGCCCTATCAAGGGTTAACAAATATGGCAGATGAAGGCTCTGATTGGCAGACGCATTTTCGAATTCCCCTCTGAAACCACTGCACAAAATAGCATAAAATCTTGCATGAAGTACAATGTAAGTACTCAAGGTCCTCCACCAAGTTTGTGTTTTCGCTGCACAGAATTTCACGAAAATTTACAGGAAGCAAGTACCCAAGGTCCTCTTGCCAAGTTTGTGCTTTTCATGCCGATCGGTCAACAAATATGGATGCCGAAGGCTCTGTTTGGCTGACACATTTTCAACTTCTCCTCAGAAACCGCTGCACAGAAGTTCACGGAACCTTACAGGAAGCTCAAGGTCCTCTACCAAGTTTGTCTTTTTCATGCCAATCTGTCTACAAATATGGCCGCCTAGGGCTCTGATTGGCTGACACGTATTTGACTTCTCCTCTGGAACTGCAGCACAGAATTACAAGATTTCTTACAGGAGGCTGGTACTCAAGGTCCTCTACCAAGTTTGTGTTTTTCATGCCGATTGGTCAACAAATCTGATTGGATGATGCAATGTCGACTTCTCCTCTGGAACGGGTGTACATCATTTCATGAAACCTTACATGGAGCAAGTACATGTACTCATTGTCTTCTATAGTGTTGTGCTGATTATCGATTATAATCCAGAAATTTAAAACATTATACATGTTATAAGAATGAAATGTATTAAACCGTATTTTCGCTAGAGAAACAGTTCATATGTCGTACTAGTAATTTAAGTCAACTGATATATCTTTGACTTAGGTCAGTATGCATACTCGTATGAAACATTTTGCCAAGTTTCTATAAAATTTGATGTTAATAAAACGTAAGTTATGGACAAATCATTAAATATTTTACACTTTTGCTGTGTATTATAAGAATCTGATCATAATCGATAATCAATCGAAAGGCTAATCCGATTAATCAATTTTGATTACTCCATCTGATTGCCAACACTAGTCCACTGCCAAGTTTGTGTTTTTCATGCCGATTGGTAAACAAATATGGCTGTCAAGGGCTCTGTTTGGCTGACGCATTTTCAATTTTTCAGCGACTGCTTCATAGAATTTCATGAAACCTTACAGGAAGGAAGTACTCTATTCTCCACTATCATTGTTTTGTCTGCAACTCAAGTGAGCAATGTGGCCCCCTTGGGCCTCTTGTTTAATATTGGGGAAAACTTTTTAATGGTACAAAGTACAATGTAATTGATGGGGCTTTCATATTTTGCATGTAAATTAATTCTAAGTGAAAAAACATAATTTTTGCCACCAAAATTTTGTTACCTGTGACCTTGACTTTGGATTTACACTTGGTAAAATTATGCCATATCTCTTGTATGCCTCTCACCTTCCTGTGTTTCACGAACTAAGTCCTGTCAATGGCTGTCATGATATTGCAATAATATAGGCTTTGCTGATACATCTCCCTGTTTTGATGGAATCGAATGGTATTAATTAATTCATACACCTGACTATCAGTATAAAGTTTTTTGTATAGTTTATATACTAGTGAAATTTCCCTAGCCCGACAAAATTTCTACCAGCCAAGGGAGTTGGGCTAGCGAGTTTTTGTGAAGACTGGACTATACAGTTACACTGTCTATTTTTGATGAGATAAAATCACAATTTGACTCTCAACCAATTTGTAATGTCTGAGGAAACTAAATATTGCTGTCTTTTCAGATTTAGTAGGTTTTTAATGTATCTTCTTTATTTCTTTGCAGATCAATCTACGACTTATATTGGTGAGCGGAAAGACCAAAGAATTTTTATTTTTGCCTACTGATTCTGCAGCTGACATAACAGACTGTGTATATACTAACTGGCCGTCAGGTATATTGATTTTTACCCATACATCATTCATTGTGTCATAGCCAGAGACATCTGATCCACTGTTTTTAGTTACATGTCACACGTTATATTTAAACATGATTGCAGTGATAGCTCAAGATCTGTGTCTTTTCATCTCAATGACAAGGAAATGTTACATAATAAAGTTTCATGTGAAGTGACTTTATCAAGAGGACAGTGAAATCACTACAATGAAGTAAAACCTTTTCTGTAGTGCTATATATGTAACACTTAGAAATATGAAGGATCTCTGGCAGTCTGTTCAGGACTCAATCTGGCTGACTGTACGTCTCAATATCTTTGTGGACAGATTATTGATTTAACCATTATTCCTAGCATCTTCAAGCTTGTCACATTTGAAGTTTTCAATGTCAATGCTGTTTTAACTTAATTTATTAACCAACAGTGTTTCTGTCACCCAACCACATACTGTGTGTAATTTGACTTGGTCATTGCTAAGTCTTGAATTACTTGTAATGTCTTGAGGAATCTCAGGTTTATGTCTTAATGATCAGAAAGTTTCATTCACTCTGTCACCCTCTCATATTTTCATTTCTCATTATCTCCAATTATAATTATAAGGAAACCCAATATTTGTATCAGCTGTGTTTCTGAGTAAACTAATTATCTCTGATCAAGTCTCTATTTCATATCATTGCTTGATACATATGTGACATACTTCATAGAGCTTAGAACATTTAGTCCAATCATGGGATGTAATATTGATTACATATATATTAACGGATGGAAAAATAACACTGAGATAATTTTGATCAGCATGAAAAGTAAATTGTTTTCCCTAAGTACCACTTGATTTTAAGACATGCATCACTGCCCTAGCAATGTACAATGGATTTACCTCTTTTAATAATTGATGTAGTGTAAAACTTGTGCCAGAACTTCTAATGTTTCTCAGGTGGAATATAAGACAGAATGATGTCATGTTTATAAGATATATTCAGAATAGAAACCAGGAGTGTTTCAAAGCTTGTTACCGTCATACTTCCTCCTCAAAGTAGGTGTGTATATAAACCTACTTTGAGTGGGAAGTATGAAAGAAACAAACCCTAGGCTGTAACGAATTTATCACGCTGAGAACCATTTTGTAATGTTTTCCATGTAATTTTTGACATTTTGAAAATTAGTGACCTACTTCAGTGTCAAAGTAGGACACCACCTGATCATTTTACTACCGGTACGACATTATTGGCTGAAATTAGTACGAGGCGTGATAAAAGTATTGATAAAATGTAATTGATATATGAACTGAACTTGAATGTGGCTCTCTGATTCAGTCTTACTGTGACATCCCAATGAAAGTCTTATGTTTATTTATCACTCTGAATTAGTAACTTGGTTTAAGGGAATGACTATTTTTGGCCAGATTGCAAAGCAATTCCGGTCTATAGATTGACGATGTCCGTCCGTCTGTCTGTCTGTCCGTCTGCCGTCAACATTTTGGTTAAGGTTTCTGGTTGAGGCAAAATCTAAGGAACTATATGCAGTAGAAACTTTATATTATGCATGAAGCATGCCCATGACAAGACCTTTCAATTTATGCCGTAACATTTGACCTAGTGACCTTGACCTTGGACTTTGACCTAGTTAAAGATTTTGGTTAAAGTTTCTGGTTGAGGCAAAATCTAAGTAACTATATGCAGTAGAAACTTTATATTATACATGAAGCTTGCCCATGACAAGACCTTTCAATTTATGCCGAAACATTTGACCTAGTGACCTTGACCTTGGACTTTGACCTAGTTAAAGATTTTGGTTAAAGTTTCTGGTTGAGGCAAAATCTAAGTAACTATATGCAGTAGAAACTTTATATTATACATGAAGCTTGCCCATGACAAGACCTTTCAATTTATGCCGTAACATTTGACCTAGTGACCTTGACCTTGGACTTTGACCTAGTTAAAGATTTTGGTTAAAGTTTCTGGTTGAGGCAAATTTAAGTAACTATATGCAGTAGAAACTTTATATTATACATGAAGCTTGCCCATGACAAGACCTATCAATTTATGCTGTAACATTTGACCTAGTGACCTTGACCTTCGACTTTGACCTACTCAAAGATTTTGATTAAAGTTCCTGGTTTACGCAAATTCTATGGTACTGTATGCAGTAGAAACTTTATATTATTAATGAAGCTCGCCCATGACAAGACCTTTCAATTTATGCCGTAACATTTGACCTAGTGACCTTGACCTTGGACTTTGACCTAGTTAAGGATTTTGGTTAAAGTTCCTGGTTTAAGCAAAATCTATGGAACTGTATGCAGTAGAAACTTTATTTTATACATGTAGGTTGCCTCTGACAAAACCTTTCAATTTATGCTGTATTATTTGACCTATTGACCTTGACCCAGTTGGTGACAAAAACTTACTTTGCAATCCGGCCATACCGTCTTTAGCGGTGTTTTATATACTGATGGGAGGATTGTCACATGGTCATTAACTAACACCTTGATTCTGCAAGCATTGTACATTTGTACCATTGATGAACTCCATATTTTCAATCAAAGCATTGGTTCTTTGAGGCTTACAGCATGATTTTTTATTTGGCAGCTTGGTTTTGCTCACATGGATCGTGCCCAAAGATCTACCAAGATCTAGACATCAGTTTGATCCCAAACATTAAGTAGAAGATATTTCTTGAATTATACATGTACTACTATGATGTTCTAAATATTTCATATAATTTCAGAATGGAATGATGAGAGCCTGCCATCAAGTAATATATTACGGCTGATCTATCAGGGAAGATTTCTACACGGAAACGTAACGTTAGGAGGTAAAACTTGACAAAGTTATTACAGAGAAACTGTATTGAAATAAACTGAATAGAGATAATACATGAATAGCAGTCACAACTTTTTAAAAGACGCTTCGTTTCATTAAGATATATGATCAAACAACAAAAGTGAAAGGGAGTATAAGCCTTAAAGGGACAATGTATCACTGAAATGTAGTACCAGTCATTTTGATGGTAGAATGATAACCTTGCTAATGAAAATTTTTGTACGAGATGAATTATATTGTCATAAGATATACATGTACTTAACCTGAACAAAACTTTTACAAGAACAGAATGTTATTACAAATCTATCTGAAACTTTTCAGCTCTACAGCTTCCTCTAGGCAAGACCACTGTGATGCATTTAGTGGCCAGGGAAAACTTACCTGAACCAAACAATCAAGGTATGTCAAATAACGAGCCTCTGAATGTGTGTGTATGTACATGTACCTTAAATAAGTTTATGCAATACATCATATTAGGTACATTATCCTCCATATTGATTTTGGAGCTGACATTGTATCAGTGTTTTTGTTGTATGTAGGTGTTACGATGCTTTGTGAAGCATATTTTATTGATGATCGTCAAAAGTTGTGACAGGTTGATCAAATGGTCCTAGTTAAACTTTTAAATAATATGTTGTGTAATAGCTAATGGAAAAGGGACAAGTAGTTTGTTTTCGATCTTTTTTTGGAGTGGGGGGGGGGATGGGATTTTACTTAAGAAAGATATCTTTTGGGAAAAAAAAACAGTGGCAGTGGCCGTGGCCAATGTCATAGCATAGTTCTTATTAAGATATTAAGACAGCTTTTCTTCAATTAAAATATCTTATGTTTATAATGTAGGTCTATTTTTGTGTCGCCTGCGAAGCACAGCGACACTTAGGGATCACTTTGTCCGTTGTCCGTCTGTCCGTCCGTACGTCTGTCTGTCTGTCCGTCTGTCTGTCACACTTGGGTGTCACACCCCATAACTTTTGATTGGTAAGTGATAGGGCTTTGATATTTCACATGTGTATTCCTTGTGACAAGACCTTTCTACACATATCATAATTTTTGACCTTGTGACCTTGACCTAGATATTTGACCTACTTTTCTAAAAATCTAATATTGGCTATATCTCTTGATTGCTGAGTGATAGGCTTTGATATTTCACATGTGCATTCCATGTGACAAGACCTTCCTTCACATACCATCATTTTTTACCTCGTGCACTTTGCCCTATATACATGTATTTGACCTACTTTTCAACAAATCTAAGATTGGCTATATCTTTTGAGTGGTAAGTGATAGGGCTTTGATATTTCACATTTGTATTCCTTATGAAAAGACCTTTCTAAACATTCCATAATTTTTGACCTAGTGACCTTGCCCTTGATATTTGACCTATTTTCAATAAAAAAAATCCGCTTCGCATGCGACACAAGCATTCCTTGGATTGCTATTTTTGTCCTTTCTGTATGTCTGTGCAATGACTTGTAACATTGTTAATACATGTAGCATAATTTTCAGAACTCACATACAAATCTCATGCCATATTTGTTATTTACATCCTTCTTATTCAGCATATATCTTGTTTCAGGTCAGTTAAAGAAGGACAAGAGCGGAGAGACGGGCTGTAGTAATTGTTGTGTGATAGTATAGCTTTTATCTCATCGTGTATATCGGAATTACAATGTGCTCACAAGACACTCCTAACCTCATACTAGAAACATTTCTCTAAGGACACAGATTATGCTGAGAAAACAACAATTTTCCGTTCAAGAAATTTCCTGTCTTCTTGGTGCCGTTTCTTTCCTGAACCTCATACTGTAGACATTTCTATTAGAAAACAGATTGATGCTGAGAAACTGATGTTTATCGTTCATGGAAATGATACATCTTAATGGTAACATGAAGTACTAATTTAGAACCGCTCATAAAAATAGATTTGCTTTCTCAGAAATAGAGCTTTATCATAAACTGTCTTACAATTACAAATTTGAAGACGCTAATTTCTCATCATTGCTTCTATTATCTGGAGCACTAGTTAGTTGTCATATCTAGCCATTTGATCATCAAAAAGTAATGTTTACTCAGATAAATTCTGTAGTCCTGAGTCATTAGATTTTGAGGGAGGGAGGGTCACCATATATCATTGTAGACTACTTACTGTAAGTGTTGAGTGTATAAAAGAAGGATATGTGTGTATAGATAATGTTATTTCAGGGTTCTGAATGAGGACAGAGATTCGCTGTTTGAGTTGTTGGCATTTAAGGAAGTTATAATTCTGAGGAGAGGACACTGAAACTAAACTTCAGTCTCAAGATAATTGTGTTACTGAATTTTGATCTCTTTTTTTCAAAATTTTAGTGCTACATGTATGTTACCAGAATTTGATCTGAAAGAAGCACATTGATTTTTGTGCATCTTAGGGAGCATTTAATATTCTGAAGAATTGAAATTGTTGAAGGGGATAATTTTCTCCATATTTGCCTCTTATCAGACAGTGGTTAATATTAATGTTAGTGATCTCTCGATTGACCATTTGGCCAAAGATTGAGACAGTTGTGTGCGCTAACTGATTGTAGACGATACAATTGTTACTGATGGACTGACAGAAAGTAGAGGATAAGTTTCCTGTTGTACGGAGGTCTTAATCTGGCCTGCGTGGGCAAAGAAACTGAAGACGATGACTTTACAAAGAATGTAACGACTGTCTCACCATCTAGCTTGTCTGTGATAAACATGTGGTGTGCCGAGTTCTAACCCGATCAGTCAGCGTGCTGATTTAACGTGATAATTCCCAGGTGATGTGTTGTATTCAAGATAAATATAGATATTTGGTCTTCTCTATACATCACCAAGACGTATAAGTTACTTGTTGTCGGCACCAATGTGTATTATACCTGCATGTCCTTAATGTGATGATTTAATGATAAGCTTGTATCATAATCATTATTGTACGAATTTGGAATCTTTTTGAAGAATATGTTATGATCACCATTACTCTGTTGAATTGAGTATTTTGTATATAATTAATTGGATTTATGATATTTATAACTGTTTTACAGATGGTGACTTGATCATTAAGTCACGTTTTTTGTTAATTATTTAGAATCTATTAAAAGTGACTCACCTAACATAGGGCCGACATACTGATAATGGTAATTATCCCGTATTACAGTCAATCTCTATTGTGTTTATCTGATGTTGACAGGTTGTTACAAAAATATTTTGCTAATGATGCTAAGATCTTCTCATTTTGCACAGTATCATTTATATGAATATTTCTGTCTTAAAGCTAGATTTAAAAGATATGTACAGTGTATGTCAAATATTATAATTCATGTTTAGCTCCCTACGAGGAGAATATTGCATCTTTAGAGAAGGTAAACTATCTTATTTACCATGGTAAAGGTAAAGGAATTTCTTTATTACATTAAGTTACAAAATCATAGATAATCCCATGATCATCAAATCATTAGAGAGGTTGAGATTTCCTTCATTTAACTTGTACGGAAACATCTAATGTACAAGTTAAACAACACATTATTGTTGTTGAAATTTTATTTTTAGGTCATATATATATATATATATATATGTATTTGTAAAAACTAAACAAAAATAAGTTGACCTTTGAATGGGTTTACATTTTAAAGAAATGTAAAAGTTCATAAATTATATTGAAATGGATTTAAATGACTTTCATTTTCATACCAGTTGATAGTATAATGTGGATGAAATATCTTGAAGCAACATCCTCATTACTGACAATGTGTAGTTTGTACCATAAATGATGTCAAATTCAGTAAAGGAGGATGTCTTAATAGTGACTCAAAATACCAATGCCATACAAGTTACATGTAGGAAATCTTAACCTATCTATTATTTTTTACTATGAAAAGCCTCTTTGATTTATTTCAGTACAAGCATAGCTGTTGGAATGTTATATCTACCTCGGATGACTTCATCTGTGTAGATGATAACATCTTAGCGAAATTTGCTGTTAGTCTTATAAATGATAATTATATGGAATAATAAACGACGCTCATTAAGAATTCAGTTATTGTCTGCTATTGGTACATTTCTAACACTTCTTCATTTTCATGTTTTCCCAATATTTGTAAAGAAGGTACATGTATTGTATGTGAGAACATGTGTGTCATACTGAGGTCTAGTCAGTGTAACGTTAAAATACTAACATAATAATTTGTTTACATGTTAACATTATTTTTGAAATCTATTCTCATTGCTAATGTCAGATAAGATAAAGAAGTATAACTCTTACAGAGCTTAATTCCTATTACAGTGGTTGAATTATCATTTGAAATACAGTTTTCTGATGTGATGGTAGTTTTTATGAAGGTAATATTTTTATGAAAGAAATAACTAGCCACACGAGTCCTCCAATGGTAACACGAGTCTACAGAGGAAACATCTTGTCACTATTTTCTCCACGGTCACTCTGCCAAAAACATCACATGTTCACGTTTTGTTGCTAATTTCAGCTAAGGGAAATACACTTTACTATGGCATTATTAGATCTCTGAAAAGGATGCTGTTTTATATTGATCTGTGGCACTCAAAATTGTCATGTCTTGATCTATTGAAACATATTGTTTAAAAAATCTATACTGTCAAACGTATGAAATATCATAAACTTGCCACCTTTCTGTTATATGTTTCTGTATTTATGTACTGCAATATCGTAGCGTAACACAGATTTTCTCTAAGGCTACTACATGGTATAAACAATATTCATGCTGCTAGCTTGAATTATATCAGACTTGACTGCTCCTCGTTAAGTGATACCTCACATGTATTGAAGCTGCTCTACAAACTTACTACTGCTCCATGTGTTAGACGTGCTGTGATTGGCTGTATTAATCAGTAGATTGACCAATCAAGACGTAGTTTTGACCATGCTATTATTAGACATTGTCATACATTTTAAAATGTTTATGGTGTTACAAGTATCATTTAATTGTCTAGGTCTTAAAGGTGCAAGCTTAACTCAGGTACTTACTCGTTTTGCTTATCATTTAGGAATGAAATGCAAACTAACAGCATCTTTCTGCTTGTTCTCTGTTTTACAGATTATAGGATTGATTAACGACCAAATTGTACTACTATTACTTAGTCTTTTAATTATTCGTCTTTTGTTTGAATGGCATTTTCAATTTTTGTGCAATAATAGAAGAGTCATGTATTTTTACTCAATTGATAAAAGCTTTAGGTGAATTTTCTTTACAATGTGTATGATTCAGTTCAAATATAAATTAGATATAGTTGTCTATGATGGAATAGCTAGGCAATATTTTTAAATATGTCAGAGATAAAGGTGATAACTGTGATGTTGGTAACTCTTGTTAGGTTATGCATCTTATTTATAAGCTTATACATTGATAAGAAAATATTTACAACAAGGATAAGTTTTTCTTCAGCAGTAATTCTTAGAATCAGATTTAACCTCCCTCATATCAAGCTTGATGTCTAATTTGACTTCTACAGTGGCATAGCTAGCTTTGGAAGATATAGTATATCTACATGTAGGTCTTCGTTATGTTAAGGGCCAAACCTTGGTATTGGATATATGTTGAAAAGACGGAGGATGATGAAAGTAATAATACAACAAGAATTTTATGTATTTAAATGTATGATTTCCCGATGAATTTAAGATTTTTGTTGCATTGATGCTGCACATAACCCTCAGAGTTGTGGCATCAAGGCAGCTGTGCCACTGACCCAGATACACTGAGCATGGTTATATAAGCAAGATAAGAATTCATGAAGACTATCTCGCGTTACAAGATGTATTATTTCATGATCCCTATCATTTCATGTTGTGTATTTTTCTCGGGACATCATTGTAACAGAATCTATCACGTTTATGCTGATGAGTGAGTTATTTATAGAAGTAACTGTCGGAAGAAGGTTGCAAACTTTTACATGTTCTGTTATGTTTTTAATGTGAGACTTTAAGTCATAATGTAGTACAAATTTTATTAAAATATTGAAATCAGGAATTTTTCTTGTTATTTGTTAGAATTTTCTTAAATTCCTAAAGTGAATAGAGTTGTCTTTCTTTGTCTTTAGCATTCCTAAGCAAATTTGAAAGACCTTGTATTGTTTGGAACATTCACTTACATGTCTCTCACTTTTGCAAAGTAGTTGCTTTTTACTTTTAATACAGAAGATATTTTCCATTTTAATTATACTTGCTGAAGTTGCTGTTATCTGAAGAAAATTGGTTTTCTGGACTTGCAGTAACTGTGTTGCTGTTAAAGATATTTGAATTAAATATGGCATGGAGTTTGTTGTCAGTTACAGCTCAAGTTGGACTGTGGATGCTGCTGACCCAATTTTAACAGAGTTGCCTTTGGAATAAAATTGGTTTTCTTGACCTTGTTCTGTTTTTGTTGCAGATAGTCAAATATAACTTGAGTGTGGTGCTTAAGAGATACGAGTTACTGATCAAGTTTGACCTTCTTGCCCTTTGAAGAAAACTGGTTTCCTGGACTTTTCTTTGCCACAGTGACAGGACTTTTTCTCTTTTACCATTATATACATGTACATTCGAATGAACCTTGACGTGTAGCTTTGAACAGAGTGACGACTTGCAGATCAAGTACAACTATGGTTGCTGTTTACCAACTTTTGGGGAGATATTGCACTTTGGAGAAAATTGTTTTCTGGCTTTCTGTCTGTCTCTGATACAGATAATTATACCCCCTGCAAACGAAGTTTAGAAGGCATATAGAAATCACCCTGTCTGTCCGGTTAAGAAGTTTTGAAAGCCGATTTCTTTTATACTATTAATGGTAGGCCTTTCATATTTCATGCTCGCATTCACCATAAATAGTACTACATTTTAGTACCATGAAGTTTGACCATGTGACCTTTTGACCTTGACCCTATACAACATTTTATGTTAAGAAGTTTTGAAAGATTTCTTTTATACAATTAATGGTAGGCCTTTCATATTTCATACACGCATTCATACATTTTAGAACCATGAATTTTGAACCTGTAACCTTGACCACTCTATAAAACATTTTATGTTAAGATGTTTTGAAAGCAGATTTCTTTTATACAATAAATGGTAGGACACACATTCATCACAAAGAGTACTAGCAGTTTCGTATTATGACTTTTGACCTTGACTTCGTGTTTATGTTGAAATTAGGACAGGTTTAGAAATTTTGAAAGCAGATCTCTTTCATACTATAAATGGTAGGTCTTTCATATTTCATACAAACTTTCACTACAAAGAGTACTAAAGTTTGGTATCATGACTTTTGACCTTGTGACCTTGACTTTGGACTTGTGTTGCTGTTTAAGTTATGAGGATTTGACAGCAGATTCGTTGCATACTATAAATGGTAGGCTTTTCACGTTGCATCATAAAGGATCCCATTTATAAGTAACGTCCCTGCGGGGGTTATAATTCGTCCACTTTAGGGCAGTTTTAGTTGCATCAAACTTCTTATATAGTCATTTGCGAAAGAGATGTATCGCTTCAATTATGCAGTACACAGCAAATGTGCAAATTTATAATGAAAGAGATGTAAAATTTGAAGTATCGTGATACTATCGTATCGCAATCCCACTGTATCGTATTGCAGGGTACTCGGTAAAACTCGAGCCTAGCGAGTATAAAAATGTCAAAGGCATTACCAAGAAAAGGTATCAAAAACAAAATGGTATGATGGCATAAGGCAGTTCTAAATGCATTTGCTAAAGCTAGCAGACGATTACTAGTAAACCTTTACCTTTAAATTTTGACCACCATTTTATCTTTACCTTTTATCTTTATCTATATGCCAAGATTGCTTAAAAAAAGACTGTCCTGACCCCTTGTCCTGACTGAAAGTCAAGTGCTCACTTCAGCAAGCAGAACACGAATTGTTTCCCGTTATGCACAATGTTTTTCCATTTTCATAGTTTTGTGTTACCTACGACTCCTGCTACTTACTGTTTAGTTTGCAATGCCCACCTACATTGAGAAAGTTTTTTGTTCATACAGTGTATGCGCCTCTGCGAAGACCTCTGTTTATCCGGATAAGCTGGATGGTTTTGCGATCAATATCCGTATTAGAAAACCACTTGCTATTATTCAGCTGACTGTAGTCTAAAGTCTGTGCCGAGTGCACATTCGTCTCAGTAGACGTTTGTCATTCCTATTTCATGTATAGGTGTCTCTGCCTCATGGTCCACTTGGTGTACGTGTTCTTGTTTACATAGTCCAATGTTGTTTATTGTCAGTCATTTAATCTGATGTCCATTGCTTACTGAAATTTCTGTGGGTGTGTTCGGCTGTGGTCAGTCCATGTTGTTGCTTGGAATTATATTCAGACAGATACTTAAGAAATAATGAGTAAATTGTTGATGCAAAAAAAAACCCTCTGAATTCAGCTACAATATTTATTTCAATAAATAATTAGGAAAAATTGGTAACTATCTTATAAATAACAAATTTACCTTAAAATTGAGAACAAATTGCAACAAATATTGTTATGTCGGACATATAGTTCCGTACTTTATAATGAGAACAAATGCGATCACAGATGATAGACGACCATGGATAATTATGACATGTCATAGCTAGGAAACCGGCAACATTACTTAAAGTTCCACGATTGTCCATTTGGACCCAGGCTGTTGCTCCGTTGGAAGTTGGAGTGCACAGTGGGAGGCAGAAATGCATTCTGATTGGCTTGATTCACTGTTGAACTGAACATTCTGCGCGAAGTCTATGTTATTATTATTTGAAAAACTATCTGGAATGAAAAGATTGGATGAAATTTCATTACTAAAGCTTCCAGTGTTTTGGTTTCCCTGACTTGAATCAGGAATGAAAAAGTTAGTGTTGGAACCTGAGGTCTGCGAGACGAACTGGCCATTTCGACCGATTTGTATTTCGTTCTTTATATTTTGTGTAATCTGCGGTTCCCTTGCTTGTTGAACATTCGAATTTCCGTGAATACTATTAGCTGCATTATTTGCTGGAGGTTCTATACCGAGTTGAGCAGGTCTCTTGCTGACACCTTGAGATTGGAGATTTGCATTTTGTGACCTTCGTGGTGGTTCCACAAACAACATACTCTGTCTTTGGTTGTTCCTCGGCAATGGTGGTGCAGAGTTCAAGGACGCACTGCCAGCATTATTACCTTGTGGAGACGCCTGTACTGTGGATTGTTGAGTACCAGTCATCGCGTTGCCGACATTGTTCACATTAGAGCTTGGAGGAACTGGATTTGATTGAGGTTGAGTACCAGCTACTGTGTTAGGTTGATTTGCCTGAACTTGTTTAGATTGTGCTTTTACACTCGTGACTGAATTTTGTCTATTTGCAGAAAGTTGGTTTGGCTGTGTTGGCAAATTGGCTTCAGTGCTAGGTCCAGGAGTTGTTCCAAGTAGAAGCTCCACAGAACTGACCAAGTCTCTGGCTGACGGACTGACAGACATAGACTGCGGCAGTAGGTTTGGTGGCGGGGGAGGTATATCATTTAGAGGGCTGAAAATATCAAAGCTGTTCATCCCACCTAATGGATCTGGTAATAAACTGTTCTGTGGAAATGGGTTAGCTCCGAGCTGGAAAGGATCCATTTGTACAGGGATTGTGTTGAAATTGCTACCAGGAGAAGACGGTGGATTTTGCTGGGACTTCTGCTTCTGGCGGCAACTGTTGAGTTGATGCTGATGTTCGGCGAGTTTCTAGATGAAGGAGAAGGGTCTAGCGGAGTAGTACTACTTTAGTATTGCTTTGTGTAGTGACTTGAATATTTGTTGGTAATGAGGATGATGGTACTTTTGGTTGTACGGCAGCAGGTGTTTGATTAGCTTCAGTCGTACCTTTGGAGACTGTCGCACTTGTACTCGCACCAGTCGTCACGCTAGGTTGATTGCCCTTCACGATAGGTGACTTCTGTACATTATTTACCCTTACTTCTTTTATTGTTACTTTGTTTGCTTTAACATTCGCTCCTGTATTTTTCGTTTTTTCGGTAGTGACCATGGCTTCAGCTCCAGCGAGTGCCTTCTCTAAAGAACTGATCGGTTCTGCATTGTTTTGCGATATATCACTGATAAGAAGCTGCTCGAGTATGGCCATAATATCTTGATTCTTCTGTTCTGGTGTTTTTTCATAAGCTGTCCCAGGCTGGACTGGTGCTGAAGCTTCCGTGAATGGGTTTAACCCTAAATCAATCAACACATCGCTTGGTAACGGACCGGAAGGTGGTGAGGTGGCTGCTGATTTTGTCGTTGGCATCTGAGTAGTTTGAGCTGTTGGTGACTGTGTTGATGTGCTCTTCTGTTCTTTGACTGGCGATTGTGTTGTGGCTACAAAGAATTCAAGTTGCTTTTCTCTGGTGACTGAATTATCCTTTATTATGATCCTGCTCTGATCGACTGCATGTGGGGTCTTTCTGAGAGGATTTTCTCCTTTAGCATCCTTCTGTTTGGTATAAGGTTTACTGGTTACTTTTGGTGTAGGAGTGGCGGTGTTATTCATCAATGGCTTCCTCGTGGTCGTGGATGTCACTGGACTTACTTGCGGAGCTTGGAATCTTGCACCCGCCATTCTAGGATGTTCAGGTTGGAGTTGAGTGTTTGGATATTCCAGCTTATCCAGTATCATGGCGGCCAGTTTTTCGCCAATCATTACCTCTGATGCCCGTGTGAATCCTGTCGTTTCGGGCATTATTGAAGAATCTGCCACACGAAGACCAATCACTTCTTTTACTCTGAAACGTTAAGTGAAGACTGTAAAATACAGGTGATCATTTCATTGCATTTATGATAAATTAAGAAACAAAGGTATCACATTATAAGGAATAATCAGAAGCAAAGATAATCTCACAAAATGAACTTGTGGTATTTTTGCAGTATCATGACTAAATAAATAACATATCCAGATTTCAATCTGCAAAAAAGATGGGAAAGATAAGTGCAAAGTCCATGGCGAATCATGTACATATCACCAAATAAAACATCTCGCAGATGATTATACAGCAAGTTATGAAACGTTACCTTAATTCATCATCTACTACAGCTGTTATGTCGTCCACTCTGCCCATTCGAACACTACCTGAGGGAGTGTTCGTACTGTAACCTAAGTTTTGAATGAAACATCTCCAGTAATCATCGGAGTCAAATTCAAGATAGCTACAGCCTGAAAATTCCTTGTCCATCTCCGCTCCGGCTGCTTTGAAAGATGGCATATCCAACAATGCTTGAAGAAAACGAACTCCTGAAAAAGGACGTGACAATATGTCTGAGGTAAGATATTTCAAGTGGTCCGTATCAAGTTGTTTACTTCATCAAAATGTATTGTCTTTGAATTAGAAGGATACTACATGTAGTACTGTAACATTAGACAGCGATCCAAACATTATACATTTTGAATGCATGCTTGTAACAGTAAGGCGTGTGAGGTAAGATACCTTTAAGAATATCTTCTACATCCTCTGGGACAAGGAGGTACTGAGGATCTATCAGTGGGGAGTCATCAGGATTAGAGGTGTTTAGCTTTACAGTTCCTCGACTCTGTGGATGTAAGATGGCCAGGTGTACCAGGACACCGTCCCTGGATAAACCCTTACTATACCAGTCCTCTATCATCTGATGTTATGGTACAGAAATGAAAAAATACGACAATAAACGAACGAGAACTATTACAGAATCCTGTGTAATCAAAGATAATTTATAAACCCTATCGTGGCATCACTGAAACTTGCAATTTCATTTCAATTCTATTGCCATACTCTATTTTATTTCCGGTTTTAAACAACAAACATAGGTAATCACAGATTACGAAGCTCACCTCGTGACAGCAAAATTCAATTCAAACATATTTCTTAGTACATGTATATTGGCTTTTAAAGGCAAAACCACTCAAGCAGAAAAAGTAGGTCAAGGTCATTTTATGAAAGTTTGATCAAAGATACATCCAATATGCAAGTTTGGTACATGTAGCAGTTATACTTTGCTCAATATTGGCTTTATAGAGCAAAATCACTCAAGCGGAAAAAGTAGGTCAAGGTCATTTTATGAAAGATTGATCAAAGATACATCCAATATGCAAGTTTGGTACATGTATCACTTATACTTTGCTCAATATTGGCTTTTAAAGGCAAAATCACTCAAGTGGAAAAAGTAGGTCGAGGTCATCTTATGAAAGTTTAATCAAAGATACATCTAATATGCAAGTTTGGAACATCTAGCACTTATACTTTGCTCAATATTGGCTTTTAAAGGCAAAATCACTCAAGCGGAAAAAGTAGGTCAAGGTCATTTTATGAAAGTTTGATCAAAGATACATCCAATATGCAAGTTTGGTACATGTAGCACTTATACTTTGCTCAATATTGGCTTTTAAAAGCGAAATCACTCAAGTGGAAAAAGTAGGTCAGATGCTGCATCCGATGCATGGGTCCATCTCGGCAACCAAAGATGAATCACTTGTGCAAGTTTGGTTACTGTAGCATTAGTACTTTGTCAGATACTGAGCTACCCCAAACTTCTTAACGAAGTCACTCAAGCGGAAAATGTAGGTCAGATGCTGCATACGATGCATGGGTTCACCTCAGCATCCAAAGATGAATCACTTGTGCCAGTTTGGTTACTGTAGCATTAGTACTTTGTCAGATACTGAGCTACCCCAAACTTCTTAACCAAGTCACTCAAGCGGAAAATGTAGGTCAGATGCTGCATCCGATGCATGGGTTCACCTCAGCATCCAAAGATGAATCACTTGTGCAAGTTTGGTTACTGTAGCATTAGTACTTTGTCAGATACTGAGCTACCCCAAACTTCTTAACCGGACGCGGACGCGGACACGGACGCGGACGCGGACGCGGACGAGGACGCGGACGCGGACGCGTGGGGTTATAGCATAAGCTCACTCAACTTCGTCGAGGTGAGCTAAAAATCGAGAAAAAGGTTAAAATATAACTTAGAAACGTTCATGATTGTTACTCTTGGATTAATGAGACTGAAAAGAAAAATTCTTATGTCAAATTCAAATCAAAACAATGGCAAGAGAAAGTCTACAATGTGAAGACAAACATTACAATACTTGTTCAGACTTACATAATCGTGTATGTTCAACTTTTTCAACAAAGCATGATCATAGTCCGGCAGCATGTTATGGACAGCCACGTGTAAATCCGGGTACTGTGTAATTTTACTCGGCAGCGTCCTCAGCTGTAAATGGGATTCCACGTGACTCTCTGCCAAGTCACCTGATCAAACAGAGTGTTCGAGTGAAACATTGTAGGATTCGAAAATATTGTTAGTTTAAAACGGAATTTAACGTTTTTGTAGCGAGTTCTGACATGTAGCGAGGATATGATATGATTCGAATCGATGGGAACATTTATACTATAATTTTATGCGACAGAGTTCAAGAACTTTACGTGTTATGTCTCCATGATTGAAGACAAAAAGGAACTTGATTCAAAATAGACTAGTTTTCTTAATATCAACGTGGATATTTTTTACATTTTTTTTAAATTTTCTATTTATTGATTTAAAATTTTTCTGGTTGTTTCTAAAGAGAGTAACCTTGTCTGAGGTAGATATAGTCTCTCCATTTCTGTACGTTTTGTAGTGCCTTGTCTGGACGTTGTGTTGTGGTGTTGAGGTAGACACGAAGTGGGACTACATAACCGTCTTGAAGGTTCTCACCTACGGGTAGGTCAGCTACCATAGGGATCTGGTAAAGAAACAAGAATTATATCAATATATCCTACACAAGACCACTTTGTGTGGTGGTGTTGAGGTAGACACAAAGTGGGTCTACGTAACCGTCCTGAAGGTTCTCACCTACGGGTAGGTCAGCTACCATAGGGATCTGGTAAAGAAATAAGAATTATATCAATATATCCTACACAAGACCACTTTGTGTGGTGGTGTTGAGGTAGACATAAAGTGGGACTACGTAACCGTCCTGAAGGTTCTCATCCACGGGTAGATCAGCTACCATAGGGATCTGGTAAAGAAATAAGAATTATATCAATATATCCTACACAAGATCACTTTGTGTGGTGGTGTTGAGGTAGACACGAAGTGGGTCTACGTAACCGTCCTGAAGGTTCTCATCCACGGGTAGGTCAGCTACCATAGGGATCTGGTAAAGAAATAAGAATTATATCAATATATCCTAAACAAGATCACTTTGTGTGGTGGCGTTGAGGTAGACACAAAGTGGGACTACATAACCGTCCTGAAGGTTCTCACCCACGGGTAGGTCAGCTACCATAGGGATCTGGTAAAGAAATAAGAATTATATCAATATATCCTACACAAGATCACTTTGTGTGGTGGTTTTGAGGTAGACACGAAGTGGGTCTACGTCACCGTCCTGAAGGTTCTCATCCACGGGTAGGTCAGCTACCATAGGGATCTGGTAAAGAAATAAGAATTATATCAATATATCCTAAACAAGATCACTTTGTGTGGTGGTTTTGAGGTAGACACAAAGTGGGTCTACGTAACCGTCCTGAAATTTCTCACCTACGGGTAGGTCAGCTACCAAAGGAATCTGGTAAAGAAATAAGAATCAAATCAATATATCCTAAACAAGATCACTTTGTGTGGTGGTGTTGAGGTAGACATGAAGTGGGACTACATAACCGTCCTGAAGGTTCTCACCCACGGGTAGGTCAGCTACCATAGGGATCTGGTAAAGAAATAAGAATGATATCAATATATCCTACACAAGACCACTTTGTGTGGTGGTGTTGAGGTAGACACAAAGTGGGTCTACGTAACCGTCCTGAAGGTTCTCACCTACGGGTAGGTCAGCTACCATAGGGATCTGGTAAAGAAATAAGAATTATATCAATATATCCTACACAAGACCACTTTGTGTGGTGGTGTTGAGGTAGACATAAAGTGGGACTACGTAACCGTCCTGAAGGTTCTCATCCACGGGTAGATCAGCTACCATAGGGATCTGGTAAAGAAATAAGAATTATATCAATATATCCTACACAAGATCACTTTGTGTGGTGGTGTTGAGGTAGACACGAAGTGGGTCTACGTAACCGTCCTGAAGGTTCTCATCCACGGGTAGGTCAGCTACCATAGGGATCTGGTAAAGAAATAAGAATTATATCAATATATCCTAAACAAGATCACTTTGTGTGGTGGCGTTGAGGTAGACACAAAGTGGGACTACATAACCGTCCTGAAGGTTCTCACCCACGGGTAGGTCAGCTACCATAGGGATCTGGTAAAGAAATAAGAATTATATCAATATATCCTACACAAGATCACTTTGTGTGGTGGTTTTGAGGTAGACACGAAGTGGGTCTACGTCACCGTCCTGAAGGTTCTCATCCACGGGTAGGTCAGCTACCATAGGGATCTGGTAAAGAAATAAGAATTATATCAATATATCCTAAACAAGATCACTTTGTGTGGTGGTTTTGAGGTAGACACAAAGTGGGTCTACGTAACCGTCCTGAAATTTCTCACCTACGGGTAGGTCAGCTACCAAAGGAATCTGGTAAAGAAATAAGAATCAAATCAATATATCCTAAACAAGATCACTTTGTGTGGTGGTGTTGAGGTAGACATGAAGTGGGACTACATAACCGTCCTGAAGGTTCTCACCCACGGGTAGGTCAGCTACCATAGGGATCTGGTAAAGAAATAAGAATGATATCAATATATCCTACACAAGACCACTTTGTGTGGTTGTGTTGAGGTAGACACAAAGTGGGTCTACGTAACCGTCCTGAAGGTTCTCATCCACGGGTAGGTCAGCTACCATAGGGATCTGGTAAAGAAATAAGAATTATATCAATATATCCTACACAAGACCACTTTGTGTGGTGGTGGTGTTGAGGTAGACATAAAGTGGGTCTACATAACCGTCCTGAAGGTTCTCACCCACGGGTAGGTCAGCTACCATAGGGATCTGGTAAAGAAATAAGAATGATATCAATATATCCTACACAAGACCACTTTGTGTGGTTGTGTTGAGGTAGACACAAAGTGGGTCTACGTAATCGTCCTGAAGGTTCTCATCCACGGGTAGGTCAGCTACCATAGGGATCTGGTAAAGAAATAAGAATTATATCAATATATCCTACACAAGACCACTTTGTGTGGTGGTGTTGAGGTAGACATAAAGTGGGTCTACATAACCGTCCTGAAGGTTCTCATCCACGGGTAGGTCAGCTACCATAGGGATCTGGTAAAGAAATAAGAATGATATCAATATATCCTACACAAGACCACTTTGTGTGGTTGTGTTGAGGTAGACACAAAGTGGGTCTACATAACCGTCCTGAAGGTTCTCATCCACGGGTAGGTCAGCTACCAAAGGAATCTGGTAAAGAAATAAGAATCATATCAATATATCCTAAACAAGATCACTTTGTGTGGTGGTGTTGAGGTAGACACGAAGTGGGACTACATAACCGTCCTGAAGGTTCTCACCCACGGGTAGGTCAGCTACCATAGGTATCTGGAAGCATGTATTCATAGAAGCTAGCTTTTATCTGTGAGGTAAAAGCAACAATTTGTATGCTCATGACTAGTCACAGCTGCAACGGAGAAGTGTTTTCTAAGACACAGCTAAACATTTAAAATTACTTCTCCGTGCGGCTGTAAGCTTTATGTAGCAATTTTGTGAATATTTTTATAATGTTTAAGATTTTTTTGTTCACCTAATTTGGACTCATTTGAACTACATGTGACCTATGTCATAAATGATTTAATGTCTTAAAGTTACATATACAATTACGGTTGCATCCTCGATTTATGACAAAACAGAATTTATCGTGACGACTGTCCGTCACCTTTTCAGAATAAATAAACCAACAACGAAGTTGCAAAATCACTAATGAATTTAAGAATGTTAATTTTGATTGAATATTCATACATTACTAATATTTATTGATGTGTGAATTTAATGCCCAAAAAACCCCACAAAAGTTGACATGAATTGAAAAAAATCTCAGGAATTTTGACTTACGTTTAATTTCTGTAAATCTTTTCTAGGTCCAATACCAGATAGCATCAGTAGCTTAGGTGAGCCAATCGCACCTGCCGAAATTATGACGTCATTCTTAACTTCTATGTCGTAATCTTGACCGTTGTATTTGAATAATACTCCACTGGCGCGTTTTCTGCTGTCTATGTCAATCTGTGAAAATTATGCAAATAGCTTTGGCTAGTAAGTGTTAAAAGGGATATTTATTATTCTTTTGATCATATATGATTAGATTTCCTTATCTCAACTTCATTTTCATACTACAAGAAATCGGCTTGTCTCAATGCAGTAGGGCGGCCAAGCCGGATTTGCACGTGCGGCGGTAAACAGGAAAATGACGCATACCTTATAAACCTTCGCATTTGTCAGTATGTCAAGGTTTTCTCTGTCGATGGCTGAACTCAAATAAGCTTTAGAAGTAGATATCCTCTCTCCATTCTTTATAGTCGATTCCGTCTTGCAAATTCCTATTGTAAAATAAATCAAAATCTCTTTGACACTGTCACCTGTTCTCACGTGTGGTTGTCGAGAGGTTCATGATGATCCACTTCAGGAAAGGCGTGATCGGGAGTTATTTTTCCATATTAAAGTTGTACTTACAATTCAAAGTCAAAAGCGGCAATACACCTGACAGATGCTACAAATGTTTAACGTCTTCAAATTCATTAGCATCATTTTTGAGCAGATAAATTTACAGCATGGACCAGACATGCTACAAGTTAGTGAATATTTACCGATCTCTTCCTCGGTATTACATTTGATGATGGGCCAGCCCAGTTCCTGTGTCCCCTTAAGGAACACGTCATGTCGCTTGTTGTTTTTCTGTTCTCTCGTCATCAGGGGCCCGCATAAACCTCTGTAGTCTGGTTAGGGAGAAAAGCTTAGACAATTAAACTTCAAGATGTTTTGACAACGGAAAAAATTCTTTGAGGATAACATAGATACCTTGTCTCCAACACCATCAAAGCTTGCAATCACTAAACAATTACATATACGTAAAATTTTCGTTTTCGGCTTTCAATGAATTATTGGAATAGCTCTGCATTTTTTTTCCTATCGATAGCGCTAATATTAGGCAAAAGAAAATTTTTATTTTCACTTTTAGAACAACGGTTTGTTGTCTTTCTATATTCTAGTAAGTAAACCCTCCAGACCTTAAGCCTTGTACTAGTATACCATACCTGGATTGTAAGTAGTATTGGTATCAGCTGATGCTATATAGTCCTCCGCCTTGATGAAGTAAGGGAGAACGTCGGTGCGATTCCACCCCTCTGACCCCATCTCCTCCCAAAGGTCAAACACGTGGGGACTGCCTCTCATGTACGTCATATAATCAATGGCCGACGTCCCTCCCAGTACCCGCCCTCTGGATATTGGAACTCTCTGTATATGTACAACAGGAAAATAATATCAGCTTCCTGTGTCATGTTTTCGCTACACTGACAAGAAAAATCTTAATTACGATAAAAAAAAACAAATGAAAATTAAAGCGAAAACCTGGATGAAATGCAAAGTTCAGCATTTTGCTGGAGAAAAATAACGTATTGACATGTTTCTTTCTAGTCCTCGTATCTTTTGAGTCTGATCTTCGTGTAACAACTTGGTGACGGTAATGGGATTTCTTTTATTTTAGCGTTTCATAATTAAATAAATTATTTGTTGAAATCCTTACATTGTCTTTAAGTCCGCTACAGCAGTGATGCTGTGGGACAGTCTTGTATTTCCAGTCTATATCACTTCCTATTAGACTGGTCGCCAGACCCGGTGTGTCTATCACGTGACTTTTAAAGATGTCTGTGTCCAGACTTCCGGCTTCCAGCAGCAAAACGTCAAGATCCTCATTCTCTGATAACCTGGCAGCCAACACTGAACCTGTGGAGCCTCCGCCAACTAAAAATACAGTATATTACAATTTATCGTTATACGGCATGCTCGAATTTAATGAGGACAAGAGTGTTCGAGTTGGCCATCCGAATTACCTCGCCATTTTCCACAATGTGCTTTAAAAGCGGATTTGAATAAACCATTTTTTTTCTATTCAAACAACAGCAACGGAATACTTTATTCTGACAAGCAACTGCCAAAGAATTTTTTTCCTTCTGAAACTAACTACATCTTGTCGACAGCCATACGTTGTCTATATAAAAATACGTGACCTCAAACAAGCGAACCCGTCAGGACTGCAGACACCATGACAACACGTAAACCAGACGTATTTTATGACTATGTCAACTCAGACAGGCCACATGCTAATTAAATATGAAATTCATTAATAAAGGTTAATTAATACTGACTTTAAAATTCTCTCAGTAGGAAAGCGTTTGGTACGAGAAGCTCACTTCCTCGATATGCAAGATGATTCTCGCGTGACTTGAAAAGAGACAAACGTTTTCTAAATATTTTCGAGACATTATTGAAAATTAATCGGCTATAAAATTTACGAAATTATCCAAAGAAGGAAAAATATCAAATGAAAATCGTGATGTCAATGTAACGAAAAGTCAATATCTTTTCTGTAACCAATGGTATTCCTACTGTCGATTTGTACTATTATTCTGTGTTCTACATACGAGGGTTGATTGATATGCTGTGAGCCTCAGTTTTCTGGGATGCAGAAGGTATTCTGCTGATAGATTTTCTCCAAGAAGGACAAACAATCAATGGCACATACTATGCTTCACTTCTGACACAGTTACGGGAAAATATTAAACTTAAGCGCCGCGGAAAGTTCACTGTTGTTCCATCAGGACAATGCTCCTGTTCAGAAGTATGTCACTGCCATGGCTGCCATTTATGATTGTGGCTTTAATTTAATTATGCATCCGCCTAATTCACCTGATATTGCTCCGTCAGACTTCCATCTATTCCTAAAACTGAGAGCAGCTATTTCTGACCACTTTCAGTCCGATGATGACGTCCATACTTGCAGCTGATGGTTTTCTGCCCATTCAAGATAAGGAGTTTTTTAAAAGTGGTATTGAGGCCCTTAAACACCGGTGGCAAAAGTATATAGATACTGAAGTGGGTTATGTAGAAAATAATGCAAAAATGATATAATTCAAATCAATCAATACGAGGCTCATAATATATCAATCAGCCCTCGTATATTTCAAATACCAGAAGACGATTGGAGAAATCTTGCTCTTTGTTCCTTTTAAAAAAGTAGATTATTTTGGTTTCAATTTGGTAAATTGTATTTCACTTGACGGCGATGTGTCAGACTACTGTCAAACGGTATTTACATTTCCCAACTCATCAGCTACGCTAGACCTATTGCTCATTGGTCTTCTACCTCAATTTATGTGTAATCAATCATGTTTCGATATGTCTTTTTTGTTTGTTTGTTGGTTCATTTCGTGTGAGTGTTGCGTGTCTCTTTGTCCTCGGTTGAACTTTGTCTTATATCCATTTGGTGTGAGTGTTGTGTGTCTCTTTGTCCTCGGTTGAACGTTATCTTATATCCATTTGGTGTGAGCTGTGTGTCTCTTTGTTCCCGATTGAACGTTGTCTTATATCCATTTGGTGTGAGTGTTGTATGTCTCTTTTTCTCCGGTTGAACATTGTCTTATATCCATTTGGTGTGAGTGTTGTATGTCTCTTTTCCTCCGATTGAACGTTGTCTTATATCCATTTGGTGTGAGTGTTGTATGTCTCTTTGTCTCCGGTTGAACGTTGTCTTATATCTATTTGGTGTGAGTGTCGTGCGTCTCTTTGTCCCCGGTTGAACGTTGTCTTATATCCATTTGGTGTGAGTGGTGTGTGTCTCTTTGTCCCCAGTCGAACGTTGTCTTGTATTCTTTTGGTGTGAGTGTTGTGTGTCTCTTTGTCCTCGGTTGAACTTTGTCTTATATTCTTTTGGTGTGAGTGTTGTGTGTCTCTTTGTCCTCGGTTGAACTTTGTCTTATATTCTTTGGTGTGAGTGTTGTGTGTCTCTTTGTCCTCGGTTGAACTTTGTCTTATATTCTTTTGGTGTGAGTGTTGTGTGTCTCTTTGTCCTCGGTTGAACGTTGTCTTATATTCTTTTGGTGTGAGTTTTGTGTGTCTCTTTGTCCTCGGTTGAACGTTGTCTTATGTCCATTTGGTGTGAGTGCTGTGTGTCTCTTTGTCTCCGGTTGAACGTTGTCTTATATCCATTTGGTGTGAGTGTTGTGTGTCTCTTTGTCCCCAGTCGAACGTTGTCTTATATCCATTTGGTGTGAGTGTTGTGTGTCTCTTTGTCTCCGGTTGAACGTTATCTTAAATCTATTTGGTGTGAGTGTTTTGTGTCTCTTTGACTTCGGTTGAACGTTGTTTTATATCCATTTGGTGTGAGTGTTGTGTTGTTGTGTGTCTCTTTGTCCTCGGTTGAACGTTATTTTATATCTATTTGGGTTTTCGATAGAACGTTTTTGATAGTATGTTTCGTTATGGTCAGTGCATGGTGGCCTTACTGAAAATCTCCAAATCCGTCGAATCCAAGCCTTAAGACCGGAGCCTTATTGTAAGAAAATGGAGAAAATGGTTTAGATATCCAGATTAGTTGTGAACAAGCTTCCCACTCATGCCCTAAATTAAATGGAATCAACGGAAACTTCATATTTCATGCAATGAATTACTTTACATCACGCCGAAGGAAATCAATGACACAGATGTGTATATATAAATCCTAATCGAACACCTGGTCTTTGTATGGTTATTTTCACGTTCTGACTTATCCCTTCTGGTACATAACGCAGTCCTAAGCCATAAACCTGGACGTATTCATAAATCATAGAATATCTGACGGAAGATGATGACAGTGTCTTGCTAGGTTAAATAAATTCTGTGAAATCACATAGTCGGGAAATGAGTATATAGACATATATGATTCTCATTGCCAACTCTGTGACGTGCGCACTTTAAGTTTGTTTTTTTTTTATTGAAGAGAAATATAGAATCGGTTGTACCTCAAAAGAAACATGTACAAAAAAAATCGCACAGAAGTTAGTAAAATAATCATCAAAATATGAAAGTCGCCAGTATCACTTTCTTCTTATCAAGTCTTCAAAATAGGCGAATAAAATAGAGCTCATCCTAAAATATTCGCATGGTGAAAAGGGAGAAGATTTCAAACAAGGTCACGTGACAATTAACACAGCGGAACACGCGCACACTTGACTGAAACAAACAACGGACACCACGCAAATCAACCTCTTTAACATAACACCCTAGAGAAAAAAGGGACCAAAAAGAACACTCACTCAAAAAGGACCAACAAAACGTACCAAATAAAGTAAAGACAAGTTATTATGGAATCCTGTTTGGACCCCTTCGTGCCATCGTACCATCGCCAGCGATGTCACCACTGCGATGCTACGATGTTACGATGGCGAAGTTACGATGCCATGATGGCGAAGATACGATGTTACGATGGCGAAGATACGATGTTCACTTCGTGACATCGTATCATCGTCATCGTAACATCGTATCATCATAGCATCGCCATCGTGACATCGCCGGCGATGGCACGATGACACGAAGCGGTCCAAACAGGATTCCATACACTATCGTAACATGAACGGCAATACGTAATTTTAACCAATATGTCCTATAGAAATGGTATATTGTAATACGGATTGCGCACAACTGTTCTTCGTATCAGAATACACACTAGTTTTTCTTTCAAAACGAAAACCCAAAAATCCATCTCACTGTAAGATGAAATATAATAGCAAACAAGACAATAACTCGCATGGTTCCTAAGAAGGGAGGTAATCTCCAACCAGACCTGGCTGCAGTACCAACAACAAAATTCCAAAACACCCGAAGCGAAAACACAGAGAAGACGAGTACATCAAGAGACGACAAAGAAACACACGACATAGAAACAATAAACACAAAAGACTACACATCAATCAACGAGACCAATGGGCAACCGATGCCGACTTAGGACGGCCATCTGCTACGAAGGTAACAAATGGTGTGGTTATCCTGGATTACGTGCGCACAACCCTCCCACTTTTCCGATTCCCCAGAGGTCTCGAAGAACGTACAATTGTGGTGTAAAACAACCTCCTCACTGTCAGATGACCACAAACAAACAAGACCGAAATATGCAGAGGCCCAAGCAACATCCTAAGTTGATCCTAAGAACGATAAACTCTCAGATATGACACGGGAACAGGACCCAGTCTTCTCATTGAGAAGTACGATCAACTCTAGACCCAGTCTTCTCATACATGATTTGGACAGTGCCTGGATTTCGTTTGTTTGTCGGTAAGCAATCCCTATAAAGATGCTGGTAGTTCCAGTACCATACATTAAGTTATTTTGGTGACTTAAAGCGAATAAGTAGTTTAGATTAAAATTCAATTTACCCCTGATTCATCATTTACATCTTATTAAATATAATAAATATAGTGGTAATTTGGTAAATATAGGCAAAGATAAATAAAGACAAAGAAATTTCAAATGAAACATACTCAGATATTTGAAAGATTGTGGCATTATTTCTGTAGAACTTCCAAACTGTTATAATAATTATCTATATTAAAATATATGTTCTATCGTATTTATTCCTGCAGGGAGATACCATATAGTTTTAGAATTACGAAGGAAAATTACATATACGGTATTTCTTAATTGTCTCGATGCTTTTGGTTTATATATAGAAATGTCATGTCTTCAAGGGCCCATTTTGGTCATTGAACTATCTTGTCTTATCTATTTCAAGTCAAGCGCTGAAAAACTGTGAAACAAGGGAAACGACGCAGGCAGAGATACCATTTATCAAATTCTATTATTATTATCATTATTTCAGAGCATCATATGCTTTTTTCATTGATTAATGTCTCATCAGTACGGGATGCCGAGGCTGGTCAGAAACATGAGATCACGGGAAGTATTCGCGATAAAAATGGCTTTCCCGTTGTAAGAATGCAACGGGGATATTTTCGCGTGGGGAAAATTTTCGCAAACGAAATCTCTCTATTCATGGAAATCGCGAAAATTACTCCACGCGAAAATTTCCACGTTTACAGTATCTGAAATTTATCGATTAAAATTATCTCTTAAAATGAAAAAGCTTTCGGTTATTTGTCAGCAATAGCAATATAGTGTTGAAAAAATAGTTTCAGATTGTCATGACACATTCAGTTTTCTTTTTTAGATAATTTTGTTCTCTTTTTTTCATTACAGTTCTTCAGCGTTACTTCTTATTAATATGGATCATTTCTTAGTTAACCTTTGGGTGATCCATTAACCTGTATTTATGAAGCTATGTTGATCGCAGTTTTTACGATTTCGATAGAATTAAGAAAGTGTGAAAAAGAAATATCCACACCCAAGAAAGCATAATGATAAATGATGAAATAATATTACATATAATAAATGAGCGAATCACCAAGGTAAGGTAATATAAAAAGTAATAATGTTTTTACAAGATGCTAACCTGTGTGAACCAGTTTTCTACTATCTTTCTTGATATTTTTCTTTATTTCAAAAATTCTGGCAGATTTTTATAATAAATAAGAATATAAAGAAAGACACCACGCTAAAATACGTGGTTAAAAAATTGCCACAATGTCTTTCGTGTAATTCATTATACAGTATCATTATCATCAAATCATATTTTGATCCTGTGTGAAACAAGAAATATTCTTCGTTACCGTCCTCCATCAAGTACCTGCTGACTGGACTGTCTGTCTGTATGTTACATTATGAGACATTGATTTCTATATATAATATGTTAGTACTGACCTATAATGAAGTCGTATTCTCCTTTGAGCACCTGTTGACACCGCGGTTGACTGTCCGTCACACCAACAACCAAAATCATCACAAACCAGAGGGGCAGTCTGAGGAACATCATGGTCAAGGTACCTGGTGAATTGTTAAAAATTGAACTAATTTGTGTGATAATTTACTATTTGGGAATAAACAAGAGGCTAGCATAGATTAGTTTTCTCTCAACAAAACTTCTTTAAGACGAACTCTAGGATAGACGTCGGACGGACAAGGTACTCTACGTTATGTACCCAGTAGACTAAAACTCTTTCGAAGTTGAGATCTCTCAAATCAGAGATATTTCTAATATTTACACAAGAGTGCGGGGAAACTAAGGTTGAGAATAATCTTATTTTTAGAAAATTCTTTTGTACAACCGAGCCCAGGTTTGCTAAAAATATCGTATCTATTGTGGGAGAAACAGCCATTGTCCATCACTATTATTTAAAATCATATGGATATTTATGCTGTTGTTTAAGAAGAAAATGAACCAACAGCCGACAAAGTTACTGTGATCTTGATTTAAAATCAGGGCACACCACTTGGTTCTGGGCAATGGTCCTGTGAACTAGGAGGCAGTGAAATAGCTGAACAAGATTAAATACAATGGTTTTTTTTTCATGGAATTATTTCAGATCCTCTAGATTATACATACAGATTCCGGATTGAACAATAAAAAGAGCTTATATTTTGCTCGCCTTTGAAATGAAATGGTTCATTAATCGAAGTCTACAGTGACTTTGGTCTTAGAGGCATGACCTTGACATAAGGTCATGACACACGGACATCCCATAAGGAGTCTTTGCACTAAGTATGATAAGTACATAGAAGTTTTTGCTATGACAATGACAATGTAAACGTTATCCAAGTCCACAGTGACCTTGACCTCGGAAGTATTACCTTGACTCAACGTCGTGATATAGTGGCATATGATTATACCAAGTATGAACCTAATCGGGTGAAGCATACAATAAAAGTGTTACAGACGTACATACATCACCGTAATGACGGACTCATAAAAGTAGACATACATAAGTGTTCTACAAAATCTTATTTGAATAAGTTATTTCTCTCAGAACCGAATTCCGATTTTTTTTTTAAATTTCATTCTCCAGAATTGTACAATTCCTCATAAATGGATACTACTTAAATAAGTAACTGAATAAAGACAGAAAAAATATAAAACTCATAAAAAATAGATAATTTTTGACATCAATATACGAGCGAAATCATAATTATTTCCACAACATGAAATCGGATTAAATGCTTTTTATTTCATCATTTTTTTTATTTGATTAGATCTAACATTTATTTTTGTGGTTTTGTGCCAAATTCTGGTTAACATGACAATTGCTTTCACTGGAATAATACAAAGGTATTTGATAAGATATACTGGTATCTTACCTTAAAAAAGTTGTTGTTTCAATTCCTGTTAATATTCCCCCATTGACTTCTATAAGGTACACTTTGTCAATAATAACTCATTAAAATGCGGATGTCAGATATTGAATTTTATTTACTTCACCTGGTTTATATTTTGATGAATTACTTTATTGTTGTTAGAATTAGCGACTGAATATTTTTACGTGTAGTCTAATAAGAAATGCAAATATGCTTAAGAATTGACATTATGCGGCTATGCCGCAAATTCACATTATGGGAAAAAATTCAACTTACTTATTTGTTTTGATTAATGATGTGATTCATTAATGACAAATGTACACTCATTTGTATGTTACATGCATATATCTGTTGTAGTACTCCTCGTGTGAATATAAAATACTTCTCTTTGATTCTGTAGTTTACTAGTATTCAAGTATTAATCGTAAATTTTGGGGTTTTTTTTTTCCATTTCCCTTTAAAATTACACGTAACTTTTTTTTCATATATTGCTTTGCTTCATATTTCATCGGCCTTTGTAAAAATAATTTACTATCAAAAAGTCTGAAAAAAAATTATGATATTATGGCAACGGAATCAATGTTGAGTTTTCAATCAATGGAGAAAATTCCAAAGACATATAGAAACAAAGGCCGACCATTTGATCTTTGATTTTACTCCGAAAATGCAACTTTATAAAATTCTCGGTTAATGAAAAGGGGGAATATGCAGTCGCGTAGGTACTTATTTGCAATTCAAAATCTTATTAATAGAAATGTCCAAATTATATTCAAATATAATTCATCGATAACTAGTATATTTGATTTGGTGATTATTTATAATGACACAGTATCTTACCATTTTATGTATGCAACGTGTTCATGTATAGATCTTACACCAAGATATTTGCATTCTATGTCATGTAGTTCTTTTTTTTTCATTTGAACTGCCATGACCTAGCGTGTTTTGTGACCTATATGCATACAATTTCCTCGCAAACTTTGTGCATATATATATGATTAATTTCCGACTTTTCTGAGAAAACTATGTTTCGGCCAAATAGAATCAAAAGAGCAGACTGCTTCTTTTTGTAACACGCAATTTTTAACTTGAATATGAATTATTAACTATGTATATACATATACCAGCTGAATTTAACTTTACAAAGTATAATTTTTTCCTTCAATTAGGCATAGCAGTCTCTGCATTTCCGATTGCCAAGAAGTTTGACATGAATATGATGAAAAACTAGTACTTATGGTTGGTAATAAGCTCACGAACGTATTTTCTCATCATACAATTTTATATCAAAGGATGAGATATCCCTTTCAAAGAAATGTGGTCCCCCGTGTATGGGTGTTTGTCTTTAAAGAAATGCTTATAGACACCCCACCCTTAAGTTTTTATGATATGTCTCATTTATATTTAAAAATAGGTTAAGCTCCAAGA
Source organism: Pinctada imbricata (assembly GCA_033119305.1). Lineage (NCBI taxonomy): Eukaryota > Metazoa > Mollusca > Bivalvia > Pterioida > Pteriidae > Pinctada > Pinctada imbricata. The sequence goes on along the minus strand of VSWD01000006.1, from coordinate 61,201,734 downwards.
TAAAAATCAAAACTTTTGGTACCAAAGAAACTGAAAGGTATCGATACAAGGAATGCACATATGAAATCCTTAACATTTACCATTCAAAAGTTATGGTCAAGGTTAATGCCATTTAAAGGTAGGTCATACTCCAAGGTCAAGATCACAAAGTCAATTTCTTTATATCCACAGAAAGATCTTGTGACAAGAGATATCAATGTGAAATATGAAAGCCCTATCATTTACCATTCAAGGTTTAAGTTTTTTAACAGTAGGTCAAGATAAAAAAATTGGTATAAACGGAAAGGTCTTGTCATAAGAAATATGAAAACCCTATCACTTAACATTCAAAAGTTTTAACCAAGGTTAAGTTTATGTGTTTCACAGAAGGATTTTTAATGTTTAATGTTCCCACACTTTCGCGAAAATGGTTGACAACGTATCTCAAAGTGATGATCCTCACATCCAAATGAACCATGTATGAATATATAACAGTACTGAACTACTAGATATACATGTATAAGTTACAACAAGTGTTAACAAATGGAAAGAGACAATGTGATTCTAATTGTGCCCCCACGTTTCCCATATAAAAGGCCCTGATAATTGTGTCGTCCGCGAAGTATAGCGACTCTTAGGGATCACTTTGTCCGTCTGTCTGTCACACTTGGATGTTACACCCTATATAAAAGTGATTCCTAAGTGTCGTTATGTTTCGCATGCGACAAATGCATTCCTATGAATGATTTTTTAAATTTAATGTTGTGTTTTGATCGGAATGAAAAGATGCTAATATTATGGTTTCCAACAATGTAACATAGAATTTTTTTTTCAAATGTTAAGGCATTAGGGGTATAATTCTCTACTTCGGTATTTTATAACAGATAAATGAAATACCACGAAGTTGGCCGAAGACGCACAAATTCGGCAATGTTCGGGACCATACAGCGTTTAGAAGAAATTGTTATTATACCCCTAATACCTTAAGTCACCTATTGTATGTTCGTGCAGCTCTATAAAAACAGGTTACCGTAACAGTGACCTTGACCCTCATGGGGTATAAGGCACATTATTATTTACCTGTAATTTAATGGAAGTATAATGCATTACAAATAAAGTTATATGTAAAGTGCGACTACCAGACAGACATATCTTGATCTTCATCAAGGCACATTAAAATTGATCCATCCAAGTAAATTGATCCATCCAAGTAAGACAGATAGACAGAAGATTGGACGTCGGATAAAAATAATCCCTATATGTTGCTGTGGCTTCAAAGATAAAATAATCCCTATATGTTGCTGTGGCTTCACAGATAAAATAACCCCATATGTTGCTGTGGCTTCAAAGATAAAATAATCCCTATATGTTGTTGTGGCTTCACAGATAAAACAACCCCTATATGTTGCTGTGGCTTCACAGATAAAATAATCCCTATATGTTGTTGTGGCTTCACAGATAAAACAACCCCTATATGTTGCTGTGGCTTCACAGATAAAACAATCCCTATATGTTGTTGTGGCTTCACAGATAAAACAATCCCTATATGTTGTTGTGGCTTCACAGATAAAACAACCCCTATATGTTGTTGTGGCTTCACAGATAAAACAACCCCTATATGTTGCTGTGGCTTCACATATAAAATAATCCCTATATGTTGTTGTGGCTTCACAGATAAAACAATCCCTATATGTTGTTGTGGCTTCACAGATAAAACAATCCCTATATGTTGTTGTGGCTTCACAAACATAAGAAAAGCAAAAAATTCACCTTTTTCACATTTTTAATTTTATAGTGAAGATTGTTATAACAAACATGTAACTTCATATAAATATCATTTACCTCAAAAATTTTTATTTATTTTTTTTTGTAAAACTGTTCTGTGTAAAACACAATTCATTTTGTATTCCAAAGTCAACAAAATACATTGGTCAAATTTAATGAAGCAATGAAGATAAATGTCATGATCTGGATGACAATTCTATTCTCCGTTAATCTAAAAATTATAGTAAATTTCAAATTCACTGTGATTTAGCATTGAATTGAAGATTCACTGGGACACATTTCACATTCACACATTTTGAAATACATGATAATACGCAGTTGACTTTTGTAATATGGAAAAAAAAGTGACATATTTGAAAAAAACATATGAAATCCTTTGATCCATTTTAGTCACTAGGAAAACTAATCTGTATGTAAGAAACTTGACATGTAACGTTTCTTCCTTACACAAATTCATTATTAATATTAAGTGCTTTCAAATTCCTTATTCTTTTATCATAAAAATCAAAGCACTAAAGGTACTGAGTGCGAATAGCCAGAATAATATCACTTCTAATGTATGAAAAAATATTGTGTTTTATTTGTTCCTGAACACCTTCGTAGGCCAGTTTATATGGACGTATAAAGACAGAACTAAAATGCAAATGCATAATGTTGTCGTAATGAATTGAAAGATGATGTCTGACAGTGAACATGAAAATTAAATAACATCACATTAAAACTACCCCCCCCCCCTAGAAAATACAACAATCCAATATGACTATCGATTGATGATTCCATATACAAGGAAAGAAGACGAATCTTATTTTCTAATTTGATCCCCACTCTCTCTTTAACCTTTCATGTTCAATGTTAGGTGTGTGCTAAGAATTTGAAGGAAAATTCACTTCTTTTTTAGTATATAAAAACATGATACATCCTAAACGGGAATGTTTTGATCTTTTATTTTTCATAATGGTTAATATCATATTTCATGATGGAAGTTCCTAATTTGTTCGTCGTATACAGATTTTATTTTGTGAAGCGGGGCAAAATAAGCCTACTTGAAATTAGTTTTACGTTTCAATGATTCAACTTAATATCTTTATCGATAGCACCGTTTCATTTATACAAATGTATATTGTCCACTAAAACAGATAATCACCTGGTAATGGAAAGGGGTTTCCAACACACAGTCTGTGTTCATCTCAGTACATACAGATGCAATTTTTCATTCGGTCATGCATGTACATAACTCGACAGCTCAATTCATATAGATATAATTCATTGATTCAGACTTTCTACCGATCATGACGCTGACGCAGTCCCAAGGTACATGTAAACAGAGTAACATCGTTTATACATACTCAGTAGACGGGGCTCCCATGAGTGAAGAAATCAGGCAATCGCTATGTGCTATTCGCACAATAAATGAAAATATCTATCACTGATTTGTTGCAGATCCTGGATTCAAGAAACAAGGAATATGTTTTGTTGAAAAATAAACCCCTGAAAAGCAGTATATGTCCTGCCCCTAGATATGACTGTTGCCTTTAAGACTTATTTAGCCCCTTATGCTAACCCTAGCTCGAGTCCATTCCTAACTCAATCTTAATTCTAGCATGCAACAACCTATTACCACAAGTCAACTCTAAAACTCTGTCAACCTAATTCTAATTTAACCATCGCCCTAAGTCAACATATTTCCGACCCAATACCCCATGGTCAAGTGCTGTAATGGAAACCCAATTATGTTCTATCTTGAACATGTATATACATGTATATAAGATTGATTCGGTGATCACTTTAATACACATGATTTTAGCCACATGAATCTACATCAACACTCACATAAAACATAGCACACATTTGTTTACATAAATTTGGGACATGATTGTTTTTAGCACTGATGATAAAAGTATGTGTACAATAACACAAAACTCAGAGCACTTTTTGTTAAAGATGTCATCGCTCAACTCTCAGAATACGACAGATGTCACACGGATCATCACTAAAATATCTAATACCTACAGATGAAGTTAGCTCAGAACGTAAAAAGAGTTTGTAACAGTTTGTGTCTCGCTGTAGAAGCATGATCCAAAATGGGATTTGGTCTGAAAGGAAAGAAACAATTATGTCAGTTATATGATCAGCCTTTGAAAGCACTCAAAAAGGATGTAATAGTTTTATAGATTTTTCTAAGGTAGATCAGTGCAAATTACTTTATTTCATGAAACTGATTGATTGTTTTCACTAAATATCATTACACCTTGCATACTTTTAAATTCTATTGCATCATAATTTGAACTTTAGTAAAACATATCTCTTGTTGGAACAGTGATCTAGAAAATCAAAATTAAATTGCAAGCAACAATTATTTTAATTTTTCAACTGATACATACATGTACATCTACATGTATATACTAATTCTAATGAAGTACATGTATCAAATATTCAATAATTTATTAATCATATGTGACACTATACTTACTTTCCAATGAAGGTCTGTAGTATTTCCCTGGAGAATTTAGGAAAGTATGGCTGTCTGACCATGTGTTCTAGTATGAGAAGTGGACCTGTAATATTACTAGGAGGACGGTATTTTTTGTCTTCACCCTGAAAATTAAAAACAAAACTACATTATTTTCACCAAACCTCAAGTTGAAGTTCAGTCACAATGTCAATTTTTTTTCTAACAATGGAAAATCCTATTACTTCCTAATAAGTTATGCTCAAAGGTAGTTTTATTCAAAAGGAGGTCAAACTCCATGGTCAAGGAATTTTGAACATACCTATGCAAAAGTCTTTCCATAAGGTCGATAGATGTAAGTCACTTAATATATATGTACCAATCAAAAGATACATTTATGCACCATATGAAGTTTTTCTAAAGTACATCAAACTCCAGAGTCAAAGTCACACATTTTGGAACATATTTCAAGGTCTTAGCAGAAGAAATATACATGTGTATATTTGAAAACCCTTACAGATAAGGATCTACAGATGTACAAAAAATCTTTGATTCCAAGAGCATAAAAAGTGTATATCCAGCTAGCTGGCCAAATCTCTGTAATAAGACTTGTTGGCAGTTCTTAATCTTGCCCAGTAATTCAGAACTTGAATTACAAGAAATAATTGGAGAAGGTTTGCTTTACATCCATGCTAACAACTGCAATGTTCATGGGTGTATAATTCTGGTTGGTCATGTGTAAATTCTGTGAATCCCGAAATAATTCTCAGAAAAAATGCCCATGTCCAACCAGAAATATACACCCATGAACACCAAAAGTAAGACAGTCATTACTTATATTTACATTTATTCTAATTATCGGTCATTTTTTATGGCGTGCACATCGCACATTTGCCTGTAACAAGCTCAAATGTATTTTAACATTGGTAAATTTTTCCTACACACAAAACTTGAATGTGATGTGACAATAGCAACCCAAGTTATTGAAATATAACTATAGTTGCCTAATGATGGTTTAACATGGGGAATCTACCGTATAACCAGAAATTTTCGCGAGTATCAAATTTCGCGATTTTATGGTAAAATAGGGTGTCTTTATTTTCGCGAGTACAATTTTTCGCGATTCCTAAATTACAAACAAATATGTACATAATATATGATTTCATTGTTTTGTAACTTCACTTATTTTAATTCACTCTAATTTCTTCTATTTATGTTTAATCGGGATATGTGAAGAATAATACGTGTACAATGAGAACAAAATTCGGCTGATATACCAATTTCTTTTATACCTTACCAAACACAATTTTTCGCGAGGATAATTTTTCGCGATTCCCTATCACTCGCGAATATAGCGAAAATTAGTATCTCGCGAAAATTTCTGGTTATACGGTACTATAGTCATATAAATATAAACCTTTATAACACCTAGGTAAACAAGTAACGTGTTGGCGACCATTGCTGCAGCAACATCCGCATTTCTCTGTATAGTTTCCTCCATGATTCTGTCTGTACAAAAAATTAAGAAGTGTGAAAACTTAACAGGACATTCATGTGAATATTGATAGAATAGCAAGACAAAATTCGGAGCTTCTAATGTCATATTTCTCAATAAAAGTTAATTAAAGATTTTGATCACAATATGGATAAATTGTAATTTGAGCATATTTTTACAGTACAACAAAGATATACCATACCAGCACACTGACAAGCCGCTTCCTTCGTTTCCATGTCATCCTGTGTCACTACACTCGACACCTAAGATAATAATTTTAAAAGTACAAAGACTTTTATATTATACCCATTCCATAACCTATAGAGCATTGAAGGATATCACCAATTATCATATACTCTAATTTATGTAACCGTTTATAAGCTTTCCCATTGGCCAAAATGCAGTCACGTGCATTGCGATTAATCGTAGTATTGAACCGGTCATATTGACACGTTTCCAGTTTTCTGTATTAGAAGAAAATGACAATCGGTAGCAAACTGTGTGTTGCTGACATGATTGATCATGATATTTGGTTAAATAGAAATAATAAAAGATGAAGACAAGCAAAACCTTTCACTATAAAACAAAATGTTTATCTGAAAAAAAATTGAAAGCGAGCAGTGCTAGAGAAGCAAAACATTGTAGTTACCCTTTTCCTTTCCAGTTTTCATGTATATGATAAAACAGTTACAGCACAGTGATTCGGTCGATATGATGATTTATGGAGTGATAAAACCAATATCGACCGAGGCCGAAGGCTGTGCAATAATTGTATAATATCTGCCACAACAAATGCATTGTGATGTCCTTGGTGAATAGCAAATCAAACTACTGAAATATACTAGTATGCAGGCAGCATGATTTGATGTTTATCTAGGGAATGGGATATTTATGTTATGATTTACAATTCCTATTGTATTTGTTGTTTTTATTTTTTTGTCTCTAATATGAGAAAATATTTGTTATTACCTTCATGAACATCTGGACAGCTTTTTCCATATCACTGATATCTTGCTGAAAGTACATAATGAAATCCTCTTTTATTCATGAAAATTCTGGAATAGCTTTAAAATCTAAAATATAATTTTATCAAAATAGAAATATACCTTTGTTTTAATCTTGTAAGATTTACAAAATATACTGGTCAGGAAGTATTTATTGCCGAGCAGTAATTATCACTGTCTGCCCATACAGTTCTACGAATGACAGAGACTTTGATTTTTTTCAACACTAAGTCTTATACTTCTAATGTTTAACAAACTGTATATGAAATTTCAAATGAATCCATGCGATGTAAGCTAAGATTTTAGCAGCTAAATTTCTTGAAAATGCATTGTCTTCCCTGGAGCTCCTTGGGGGCGATGGCAGTGCACCTTGCTGTCTTCTTTCTCAATTATTGAAGAAATTTGAAACTATTTAATTTTTATCACAACTGACTAGAGAGAGAATAGAAGAATCCGATGGTATAATTTTAGTTGAAATATTGTGGACATTAGACAAGAATGAACCCATGCGGCGATAATTGCTTCCCCGACCTCTTTAAAGAGTGCTTAAAACTAGCACATTTTAAATGCTTATAAAACCGGTACCAGTTGTCAGAATTTCTTGAAAATTTATGGAAGTATAGGTAAAGAGTTCTAGTTTGTGATGTGCAAATTTCATGTGAAAGTCTTAAAAATTAAAGGAAATAGAGCATAAAATGCTTTAAACATCGGCAATAATTACTTCTTCACCAGTATCAGTAAAACTGATACAAAAACTAGAATAGGAATCAAATGAATTATAATTACCCCTAATTCATCTGTTATAACTTGTGCTCGTTGATCACCTAGACCTATAAGCTTAGAAGGAGAAGGAAATGACACAAACTCCTTTATGGACACTGTCTGTAAAGAAAGAAATAACAAAGAATGAAGTAAAATCTACATCAGTCCTAATGGAAAGACTTCCCTTGTGGTATAATTTTTTACCATTTCCAATCTATGACCTTGACCTTCAAAATTAATAGGGTTCTTCCAAACATCATGACCAATGAATATATATATGTATGAGGTTTGACAAAGATCTGACTCTATGATGTATACACCAGGAACTCTCCTGGTTGCTTTGTTAAATTCAATTAAATGACACATCCACTTTCCAAGACCCTGGGGATCAGTGAGAATATCATTGCAAGACTACTGTCCTGTTCACTAAATCCAGAGCACCCTGTTTTCTCTAAAATATCATATTGTCATATTCCAAAAAGATGGCAATTTTAAAGTACTCCTTTAGTCGTAACAGAAAATACCTTTGTTTTGGCTGTACATCGATTAAGTTTGAAATAAGACGGAAAATAAAAAGTCTACGGGGATTTTCTATAGTAAAATCACTGAAAATGCGTGACATTGGACACTTTGACGTCACTGTTTACTATTGTTGACACGGAGAACAAAATGGCAACGGCTTGAAATTAACATGGAAATTTCCCGTAGACATTTTATTTTTCATATTGCGGTTTGAAGGCAGCTGATAGGGTAAGTTGAAGTTAATTTCCAATTACGACTAAAGGAGGTCAATTCTCAGAAACAATAATTAAAAGAAAACTTTTTCAGACGACAGAATAAATCCTCAAAACAGGGTGCTCTGGATTTAGTGAACAGGACTGTAGACCACAGAATGATTATATGCAAAAAAAATTCTCTCTCCATCAATTATAATTCCTGAGATTTGGTGTTCACAAGATAGCATGGAGTTATAAAATGACCATTTTCATTTCCCAAAATCCTAGGGGTTAGGAATAAAATTCTCAACTAGACCACAGACTGATTATAATGAAAAAGAATTAATTCCTACCACTGACTTTATGTTCACAAGAAAAGTTTAATGGAGAGGCGGAAGGACAGACAGACAGACTGATGCCAGACAAAGCTTTCTGTCACAATTTGATGAGCATCAAGTCCAAGGGACAAATCTCAGGTATTACTTTAACAGCAATCTTCAAATACTTCTGCATTCAATGTGAGAAGTCATCAGTATTGAAATCCATCTATTGGTATGGGATGAGTTAGGGTAAATAGACTGTAGATCATTGTCAATTCTATAACTGTTTGATCATTGATTCCTTTACCTTGGATATTCCTTCACTGTTTACAGAGAAAATGTGACTGTCTACTCATTTAGAAAACTGTCAAAATTGCACAAAGAAGTCACGCATGACATGTATTATTCTTGTTACATGCATCTCCAATTTTCCAATGTGGTTCAAACATTCCATTGATACTAAGAACAGAAATCTAAAACTCAGAATACCATCTTAAATTCTACAATTCTTTACCAGACTATAACGATAAACTGAATGACCCAACAACTGAATTTTGGATAAAAGGATAGGAAACCAATATTATGCACACAAAGTAAACAAGATCAATCTTCTTCTTCTGTAAAGTTGAACAGAAGAGGAACTGGAATGTATGGAGAATTTACATGCATGTCATATCCATCCAAAAACTTATATGGCAGAAATACATACACAAGCTTTGAAAATCTACATGTATGTAGACAGACAAATAAGATGTTTCCTGACTTATTTGTAACAGACTAATAACCTCAATTCCATATCAAATAAATGTACTGGTTCAGGTTGATATCGATGCCTTGTATAGTCTACATCAATGTATTGGTTGATATTGACGCCTTGTATAGACAGGGTCAATTGGGTATAAACATCGAAACAAAAACTTTACAGTTCTTATTTTTTATTAATAAAAACAAAGTAAACGAAATAACTAAAACAAAGTGGTTTAGAAATTGTGATTTTGTAAAACTTAAAACATGGTTTAATGGAATGAAGAAATAAAGTGTTAAGTTCATGTAGATGATAAGATGACTGATTAGAAGCTGATACATGTATTTGTCACTTGTTAAAAAATAAAACTCTATAGTAGGTTTAAATATCGACCTTAGTAAGTATGACCTTGAGTATGATCTTGACATTTTTACTACAGAATTCTTCTAATGCTACAATGTATGTTTTGATGAAGAGGTGGTTAGTGAAAAGTAAAGTTTATCAAATATGTGACAATAAACACAAAATACAACAACATGTATTAACTAGAAAGGTTTCTTGTTGCGGTTGCAACAAGAGTGTCTTCCTCCTATACAATTTTTGGTTTGGAAATATGAAGGACGTCACATTACATGTATTTATATTATATATATTTAAGTTTTCAAATAGCAGTAACATTAAATTTTCAAACCGATAATTGTTGGTGAGCAACCATTTGATTTTTTTTTGGGGGGGGGGGGGGGGGGGGGGGGTTAGGAATTCTATTGCCAGCCGGTAAAATTTTTTCAGCAATTTTCTGAGCAGGCCATTTTTTCAGCCATTACCAGAGTCGGAGAAAAATTTTCGCCGGTTCTTCGGGCTGGATTTAAACAAATTGTCAAATGTTGTGAATGTCTGTGTAAGTTAAACTCCCCGCTGTTACAGAGTATGAGTTAATAACCGTTCCTTCAGATGTCTCTTTGCAATTAGCGAATTTCAGACAGATTGTATGATGTTTAAATAGAACCTTTTCTAGATTTTTGTGCCTATGCGTATTAGGTCTCTGGTAGATACAGCTATGTCAACAGTTTGTATTTATATTAATTAATTTTTTGACTTTAAATTGTCTGGCACAAAGGGCCAGCAAAAATTTCCATATCATGCAATGTATCCTTACTTTTGCATGGTCCGGGAAAAAAAAAATTGCCGGGCCTTTGGGCCGGAATATTTTTTTCAGCATTTTTCAGAGCCGGGATTTTTTTTTTTTGCAAATTCTTCCTGCCCCCTTCCCCCATAAAAAAGGCGAGCTCGTAGCTGTAGAACCAATTTTCTTGAGAAGAGAAATGGTAATAACAAGTTACGTTCAATATATATAATAAATACCATGAGGTTCTCGCTGTGCAGGTTCAAATTTGGACCCCCCCCTTCCCTTTTTTCAAAGTTTATTTTGAATTTCCATCATGGCGACATCGTTCAATATAAACAGAACTGTTTTCGAAAACCGAGGAGAGGGAAGAATGTTGGAGAAATTGTTCATCAATTTGTAAATAAACCAACCGAAAATTATGTTCGAACGTTTGCTAGAATTAGAAATTAAACTTGATGTTCAAAATATAGTTATTGAAGTTTAGAAACAGGTTTGTAGGTTAGAAATCGGAATCAAACTACCACTTTTTGTGTGTAAATTCTGGTTTGTAGCTGATCTCTTCTAAATTAATCAACTGTTTTAAAATCAAATTGTGTATATCGAAATGTAATTATGAAATGCATATTCATCATTGCCGTGAAATCGGAATTTGAAAATCTCAACACTGCTTTTCTCGAGTCGGACTCGGACTACCAATTTTAGTGTGCGCCCGATCTGTTGGCGTGAAGGTGTATCGAAATACCCAACTCAAAATTTCGATGCTCATATCTTTTCAACAGTAAGAGATAGGAAAAATCAGAAAGACTAAATAAGACAGATATATGGATGAAAAATAATAATATTGAAATTTTTAGGAAACTTCATAAGCTTAATTTTTGTTTACTATTATAAGCAAAAAAGTGTCTTCCTCCTATGAACTTCTGAATTTGGAAATATGAAGGACGTCATCGTAATAAATCGTTACAGTGTGCATCTAGCATTTCATATCTTGCATGGCTGTCGACTTTCAAAAAGAATGGAAATTGTAGATAGCAAAATACGAGATATTTAAGCTTACAAATAGCAAAACATGAAATTTTCGGTCCTTTTGAGTAATTCGACGCTCCCGTCAAATATTTGAATCTACTAAAAAACATGATAAAAAATAACAGAGACCAAAAATAAAAAAGACCAATCTAGCTTTTACTCCAAACGTAACGTTGGAGAACTTTCATTGTCCTACCTTACAGGGTTCTTGAGAAATCGCTGATCCAATTTTCCACGGTTACGAAAACAATAGGTCTTCCGACGGAAGTCGGAAGACCTAATAAGGTCATTTATGCCTATAACTATGCAGGTCACAATTAAATATGCCCTTTTAAAATTAAGTTGTTCGCTCACAGAAACATAAAAAATTTCAAAAAGCACTAAACATGGTATGTGTTATTTTTCATTTCATGATATAAATGTATAAATAAATTTTTGAATTTTTTGAAAATCTAATCAAAAACATTTTATGAACTGAACAAAGTTTTTAAAATAGAACAAAGTTTAAAATTTGCATAAAAGATGAAATATGTCATCTGCAATTCTAACCAACTTTGACACACTTTAATCAATAAAAAGTTCAGTTTGAGTTTAAAGGCCATAGATCTCAAACAAATTTAAAATTGCAGAATAAAATTTCAAGAATCAAATATTCCTTTGGGTGTGAAATGCAGTTTAAAATGGTTTGATCATGTTTGATGTAAACAATATTGGCACTTGCACTAAAAGGCTTGTAAAGAACAATACAAAATGAAATCATGAAAGAATAATGTTATCACAGGCAGCTTCTGAGGAGATTTTTCAGATTTTCTCTACTTCAGATTTTCCGATTGCAGTTTTATGAACAAGTGTCCATTACTCTATCATTGTCTACCAGTCACACTGTCATCAAGACAGATTCAGCTTTCCCATTTCGTCTGTTAGATCAAGTGTGGAGTCTTCTCTCTGCAAAACACAAGTTACCATATCAAAATTTCTACTTTTCTTGATTGTTATTGAAATTATCATGTCAGAGTGAATGATTAACCAAAAGTAAAGCTACTAGGTGAATCATAGTATTGCAGAAAGGTTAAATCCACACTTGATCTATATTTTTGTTATTGATTAAAACTGGTGAGGGAAGTGACTTTACATTTCAGACTAGATTTCCTTATTGTTGTACCTTTATTCCAGTAGATGTTGCTCTATGGTGAGAGTACAGACCAAAATGTTTCCTCGTGTTAGTTTTTTATACATAACAATTATGCCTTAAGCAGACATGATTCCATTGAACAACAAAAAAATATGAAAGGGGTCGAAAATTACAATTTTCACTAGCAGAGACAGTAAAAACAAAACCCAGATTCTGGAGGCCAACTCAAAGTTTTTTTTTAGTAATCTGGGAAGCAGAATTAAACTGTGTGAGCGTCTGTATGAAAAACAACTGACCTGTTTTTTGGGTGTGATGGCCTTGCCTTTGACTTGTAGGGCGGGGTCGTCTACAACCTCCCCCTCTCTTTCCTCCTCGGCCGGTATCTCCTACAATACATGTACAAATAAAATTACATCACTTTCACAAGTTTCTTGCATCAGTTGAGATGAATACATAATTACTCAAGAAAAAATAGGCAGATTGGACTTGTTTTATCAATATGATGCACCACCTTTTCTCCTACTGCATTAGTAGCTTTAAAAGGTAAAATTAAACCTTTCAGAGGGAAAGAGAAACAAAAGAGAAGTAACATACATGTATATTAACATGAAACATTTTTGTTACAGATATTGCCCTGTTACATATACTGACCTCTCCGTCTCCGTCACCATGTTCCTCGTCTTCTTCATCAGATCCCTCATCCTCACTGTAATATATATCATACAGAGGTATATAACATAATGAAACATTTATTTAGATTAGGTTTGATGCAACATGTAACATTAGCTCTATGGAGCTATAATATAGAGGTACAATATGCACTGCATCAAAATTTATTTCACAGGATTATGGAATTCTTAGGCCATGTAAAATAAAATCTATGTTTCTCAGACACCGCCGCGCGCTATAATTTGCCGCCGACGAGACGATTTTATTGCAACTTCAGAAAAAAATATCCGCCGTGTCTCATCCTCGATCGTCGATTAAAAACGAAGTACCAAATTATTTTATTGAACATGTTTATTGTCCTTTAAAATCGTCAAAACTCTACCCGATGAATAAATACTTTTAAAAGCCCGTATAAATCACGGCGCGTTCCGTATTTACGTTACGGGTAAAGACTTTATCCACGCGTCGTTTAAAGGGAATTGTATAGGATACACTAACAACGTGCCGCGGACACTTGGACGGCTGGCTATTTGCGTGTTTAATACATCGAGTATTACATATATTAAAACGTTCGTATAGTTTTCTTTATTGATCTCGACAGCATATGTAAATACCTATGCCGAACAATAGCAAGTGTCCATTGTAATACTTCCGAATCTATTAATAATGACTTTCACGTTGTAAAAAGTATAAACAAAGACCGCCGACGAATGCAAGAGAAACGTAGTTAAATCCTTAAATCTATGAATAAAAGAATGTATATTGTACCCGGGCCGTGTACATTATTTTATCAGACGGTGGTTAATGCTGAACACTTCATTCGATTTCTAAAGATTCTTCTTCATCTAGACTTGACTTCCGAAGATATACGCTATCGGCCAAATTTTTATTTACTATATGAACGGATCCATCCGAGGAAGTGAGGGGTCGTATTTAATTTGAACTGGGTTTAAACAAGATGTGAGCAAATACTGTAACAGCCGTCGAGTCTCTTACGCGATTCTACTAAATACTCATGGCAATCAAAACATGTCATACTTCGTATATCAAATTTTGAATCGATTAGCTTCTTCCATTCAGACAGATGAGCTACGTCTCCCCGTGCTCAGAAGGAATAGGTTATTTTACTTAAAAAAAATCAACTTATTTACAGGAGAAAGCCATAAATTTCAATGTACATGTACCATCATTTTCTATGAAGAAAAACGGGGGGGGGGGGGGGGGGGGGGGGGGGGGGGTGCGGGGGTGCAGCATAAGATTTTTTGCCTACATGAATAATTGGGGGGGGGGCAGTACAGACGACTTCTTTGCCTTACATGAATAATAAGAGCACTTTTGATGGAAAAAAAAACAAAAAATAAAAACCCTACCTACCTTGCCACTTTTTTAGACCCAATTATCTGAGAAACATAGAATTTATTTTACATGGCCTTACAAGTATTGTATAATTGCTACGTGTGTAGATCAACCTTCTTTGTAGAAGGAGACAACATTTGATATCCATTTAGTTTTGTAGATTGCTATGATAAATGCAGGAGGTGTATCTTGAGATAGTAGAATCATAATAAATAATATAAATGTGAGAATATTCTGCTCATATTGAAATCTAAAGAGATCAGAAACGCAATATCTCTCAAAACAACCATTTTCATCCAACAGTGAAAGTTTGCTTACATCTCAGACCAATAGTGTTACCCTCTGATTTCACTGACAGGGGGTCTAATAAATGAGCTGCATGTAGACATAGGAATAAATCGTCTGATATGAGAAAGGGATTACATATTTGATTATTACACATACCTCAGAGAAGCTAAGGCATCTAGCTTTCCCATTGCTTCCATTGTACCTCTCACTTCATCCACTCCCTCTTCACCAAGCATATTACCTAAATGTAAGTAAAATTAAATTGGTTTAAGTGTATGATACCAAACGGTCATTCCAGTACATGTACATAATGTCTATTAAAAATTTGAAGAAAGCTACAGACACTTTGTAAATCTTATCATTGTAGAAATATTTCCATTTTGGTTTGCAGATACTTACAGTTAAGATCTAGCCTAAGAAGTGCTGGTTTATTTTCCATATTTTCTGCTACAGCATTTGCTCCTGTTTTATTTATTTCATTACCATATAAATTAAGCTCCTGAAATTATATAACATGAGGAAGGTCCAGGATCAAATAATTCATAATATAAATGTTAAAGAAAATATTTTGCTTTAAAAATTATTAGAAAACACAAGAAGTCTTCACATTCTATCTTAATACATCTACAGTGTAACTTACTTTTAATTTGGTATGTCCTTCTTTTAAAGCCTTGGATAAAGCTAAAGCTCCCTCTGTTTTAAGGAGACAATCACTAAAATTAATTACTTCTATTTCCTGAAGCTTTGGTAAAACCTGAAAACAAAAATATCAGACCTTTATTCAGGTAGAAGCCAAAATTCATGTACATGTACATGTATATTGATTTCTTTTAAATTACAATTGGGCAAACAGAAAAACTCCTCCCTGTACACACCCTTCATTGGCCATTAGTTTCACAATCAAATGAAGGTGTACATCTTTTAAAACAACTTTTACACATCCTACTGTGAGCATACAGTTTATTTATTTCTTGTATGTACAAATACATACATGTATATTGTTTTTTATAACATACAGACAGGTCCGGGTGTAATCGGGAAAAAACAAAAAACACAGTGCAGAAAAAATCAGAATACGCAGTGTTTTTCAGGTGTTTTTACCTGAGCCATCCTAGAGCGACTTTACCTGTAGTAGGGTGTTATTGGGGATGTTTATTACCTGAGCTAATTAACAACTCCCCTCACCTATATAGGACATACAGATGTACTGTCACCTTTCTAAGGAAGAATTTTTATTGTTAAAAAGTAATTCATGCATTCAGTAGAAATTAAAAAAACAAACCAAAAAAAAAAAAAAACCAATTTATCATTTTTGTTTCATATTTTGAACAAAACAAAAAAAAAAAAAGTTATCATTTTTTTTTCATATTTTGAAGTTAAGTTATCCAAATTTTTATTATATTATTTTATTATTCATATTTTTAAAAATTATATTCATATTTATTATATTATTCGAATTAAAGTTATCCTTATTCATGATTTTCTAAATTAAATAAAAAGTGTATGGGTAAGTAGAAATAAAATAAACAAACTTATCATTTTGATTTTATATATAAATTTCTTTAAAAGGAAGAAAAAACCATAGAGTAACTGGAAATAGAACAAAAATTTCATTCTCACATATACATATAAATCATTTTGATTTGTTTACAGTTTACCAATTTAACTATCTGACTATATACAGAAAGTTTATAGATCAACTCCGTCTTTGCATACGTGTTTGGTGCCTGGCATCTTTCCTACGGACTTTATAATTCTAGGTTTAAACATTTTTATTGAAAGAAATATTTGTGATTTATGTTCGGCCATGGACTCCGACCTCCTAATTTTCAAAGAAGTCGGTATTTGAGCTCCTCTTGTTTCTCTAATTTATCATATTTATTTTATATAGGCCTGGCCATATAAAATTCATTCGTTGTTTCCCAGATACCATCACACGCTAAAATTTTTCACCAACGAGACGTACGTTTTTACGAAAAAAAAATCCATCATGCCTAGTTTACGATCGCTGGTTAATTTCCGATCGCATGTTACTATCTATCTATCTATTTATCTAAGGAAATAACATTGTCCTGTAAATCCGTCTTTAAAATAAAAAATGTTCCAACATACAATCAGCGCGCCGTGACAAGTCATTTTACGGCAACGTCTAATCTGCGAGTATAAGGTGTACGATAGAATAGAATGGTTTCTTAAAGACTTTATTCACACACTGTAAATAATATTCTAAGGAATTCTAAAGATATTGTTCACGTTGACGATTCAGCTCGAGCTATTGGCCACTTGTGGTGAAAAGATGAAAATTACATGTAAAAGGATCTGTTCGCGTGCGCAATACATTTTCATTTACTTTTTATGAAAAGTTACTAATCACTTTTCTTTTCCGTCCTCTATTCTATTTGTTTTATTTTATCTTTATTTATTTCTTTTTTTATTCGTCGTACCCCAAATAAGTTGAAATTTAAAAATCAAGAGAGTGAATATTAAGAGAGAGACAGAGACAGAGGGGGAGGGGGGGTGAACTATACGGAATGCCATATCATCAAAATTGACAATAAAATATCCCCTATAGTAACGACTTATTCCAGACCAAAAAAAAAAAACCCCACAGATATCCCCGACTCACAACACTGTCTACTGTATTATAATTCTAAAAACGGTAAATATCCCACCCATTGATTTTCTTTTTTAAAAAAAAAGGGGAGGGGGGGGGGGGTCGTGCGGGCGCGGTAATGCGATTATATTTTACAGGTACGCAGGTACAGTAATCTTCTATCTTCTGGCAGAGGGGTTGACAATCAACTTGTTTTTCACACCTTTTTGGCTGACTGCGCAGAGTATAACGACTGTCCTTTGCTTTACTGTTTTGATCATTTTATATATGTCTTTAAAATTAATTAGAAAAAAAGCCCCCTACGGCATTGCCGGTAGGGGACTAACAAAAAAAAAAGGGGGTAGCTAAGTTTACAATTACTTTTGAATAAGGGTGTTCAGGTCTACGTGCGGTAATGGAAATAATTTGGTAATCGCTGTTATCTATGTACTTTGAGAAAGACAACAAATCTTACTATTCCGCCGTTTTAGGCCTGGCCATTCCTCGACTCCGCCACCTTCTTACTTTTTTTGGAGGGAAGGTAGACTGCGACTTTGTTCTTAAATTAAAAAAACATATCGAAAAAAACAAAATTACCGGCCCGAAGCGCCGACGTAATATTCGCTATTCTATTATAAAAAAATATTATGAAAAAAAAAATGTAATTGCAGAAATATTTAGATGCCGCAAATACATTTCACGTAACTCTCTCTTTCATTCCCTAATATTTTACAAAAAAAGCAAGGGTAAAGTGTTGGGGGGATTGTCTATTTATCATGTTTATCTTGATATTGAATATCTGTCGATCTGTCGATACCACGACTCTCTTTCACACCTGTACGGCTCACTGAACGCCACTTTAATAATCTCCGGCGACGTAGACGGCACCAACTAAAATAGCGTAGTCGCCCGACTTGCCAGGTTTTGAGAACATAGTATTGGTACAACCCCCCCCCCCCTCCCCCCGCTTTCGTATCCGATGTACTCCATGCTGTAAATTCCTAGTCTGTGTGATAAGTACACGATTGAACGTCAGTGAAATGTCCGTGATGGTAAATTTCAATGATCAATATATTATATTAAAGGTCCTATTTAGACGGGAAATTAAAAGATGATAAAGTCTACGGTGTCGTTTTTCTAGGGACCAATCTTGTAAAACTAATAAGATTGTTTAAAAGACATAAATACCGCGATGTGTTTATTGATTTATACCTGGTTCCAGGTGTTAAATGTCTTGTAGTCCACAGCAAGCTTGTATTTACAAGAGAAACGGCTTTTGTGGCTTCTACCTGTACTACGCACGTACGTTAATCTCATTTTCCGTCGTACTTTAAACATGTAGGCCGTAATTTTCCTTCATTAAATGTATGATGAAACGTGTTACATTATCAAAATACATGTGAACATTGTATATTGACATATTGACATACCCCGCGCTACGAGAAAACGTTTACATGTATTGCTTGATTCACGTCGTACCGTCACGTGTCATAAGTTTATCGCGTAACGATATAAATGTTATTGTCAGTCAAAAAAACATAGTGTAATCAAAGATTACGAAGCTCACCTCGCGGCAGCAAAGTTCAATTTAAACATATCTCTAAGTACATGTATAGTAAGAAAATCACTCAAGTGAAAAAAAGTAGGTCAAGGTCATTTCATGAAAGTATGATCAAAGATACATCCAATATGCAAGTTTGGTACATGTAGCACTTATACTTTGCTCAATATTGGCCTATAAAGGCAAAATCATTCAAGCAGAAAAAGTAGGTCAAGGTCATTTTATGAAAGTTTGATCAAAGATACATCCAATATGCAAGTTTGGTACATATAGCACTTATACTTTGCTCAATATTGGCCTTTAAAGGCAAAATCACTCAAGTGGAAAAAGTAGGTCAAGGTCATTTTATGAAAATTTGATCAAAGACATATCCAATATGCAAGTTTGGTACATGTAGCACTTGTACTTTGCTCAATATTGGCCTTTAAAGGCAAAATCACTCAAGTGGAAAAAGTAGGTCAAGGTCATTTTATGAAAGTTTGATCAAAGATACATCCAATATGCAAGTTTGGTACATGTAGCACTTATACTTTGCTCAATATTAGCCTTTAAAGGCAAAATCACTCAAGCGAAAAAAGTAGGTCAAGGTCATTTTATGAAAGTTTGATCAAAGATACTTCCAATATGCAAGTTTGGTACATGTAGCACTTATACTTTGCTCAATATTAGCCTTTAAAGGCAAAATCACTCAAGTGGAAAAAGAAGGTCAAGGTCATATTATGAAAGTTTGATCAAAGATACATCCAATATGCAAGTTTGGTACATGTAGCACTTATACTTTGCTCAATATTGGCCTTATAAGGCAAAATCACTCAAGCGGAAAAAGTAGGTCAGATGCTGCATCTGATGCATGGGTTCACCTCAGCATCCCAAGATGAATCACTTGTGCAAGTTTGGTTACTGTAGCATCAGTACTTTATCAGATACTGAACTACCCCAAAAACTTTAACCAGACATTGACAAAGTCATTCAACTGGAAAATGTAGGTCAGATGCTGCATCCAATGCATTGGTTCATCTCAGCATCCCAAGATGAATCACTTGTGCAAGTTTGGTTACTGTAGCATCAGTACTTTGTCAGATACTGAACTACCCAAAAACTTTAACAAAACATTGACAAAGTCATTCAACCGGAAAATGTAGGTTAGATGCTGCATCCGATGCATGGGTTCATCTCAGCATCCCAAGATGGATCACTTGTGCAAGTTTGGTTACTGTAACATCAGTACTTTGTCAGATACTGAGTTACCCCAAAAACTTTAACCAGACATTGACAAAGTCATTCAACCGGAAAATGTAGGTCAGATGCTGCATCCAATGCATGGGTTCACCTCAGCATCCCAAGATGAATCACTTGTGCAAGTTTGGTTACTGTAACATCAGTACTTTGTCAGATACTGAGTTACCCCAAAAACTTTAACCGGACGGGGACGGGGACGCGGACGCGGACGGGGACGCGGACGTCGGGGTTATAGCATAAGCTCATCTCAACTTCGTCAAGGTGAGCTAAAAATCTGACTGTTACAGGAGCGCAAAATAATTTACCCATCTTTAGTATTTATGAAAAAAAATCGTGACGTTTTTTACTTAAAATCTGGGAGAACTTGATATACAAACGCGTTACCGGCTGAAAGTATTGGACAAATTCATGAGAGGGGGGGGACACCGACCCTGAAATCGATTCTTTGACATGTTTGAAAAATATGTTTCAATTCTTAAAAAGCTTTTCTTCAATTGAATGAAATTTTGTATAATTACAAAGTACAATAATTTTTTTTATAATCATTGTTTTGTTTTTATGTATATTATTTTCTTTCAGATATCCATATGTAAAAAAAAAAAAAAAATAAACAGAAAAATAAAAGAAAAAGAAAAAGAAAATTATGTATAATTATAAACTAATTTTATCTTATATTTTATCATGTTTTAATTTCAGTTTTTTAATGTCCAATATGTGAAAAAAAAAAAGAAAAAGAAAAAGATAATTATGGATATTAGAAAGAAAAAAAATGTATAATTATAAAATAATTTTATCTTATATTTTAGCATGTTTTAATTTCAGTTTTTGAATGTCCAATAACAAACTTCAATTTATTATAAAATTAGTGGATATTATAAAGTTTAAATTATGAAATTAAAATACTCTTTTATACATGTTAAAACTTCAAGTGTTTGTTAAGTTTTGAAAAATAAACAGAAAACAGCCTTCATACATGTAATGGTATCTAATATTTCCTTCTAGTATAAATGCCACTACCTGGCCTTTTGTCAGGGTAACTTCCACACCTGAGCGATTTTCACACCTTCCATCAGAGGGGCATATAGCAGCTACAGAGGGGGATGAAAGTGACAGAGGGGGAATACAATAACACTGTGTTTTCTGATTTACCTGTAGAAAGCACCTGAAATAAATACACTGCGTTTTTTGTTTTTTCCCGATTACACCCGGACCTGTCTGTAGTAATATTTTTGCCTTAGTGATGATATCATTGTAGAGTTCACCTGATTTTCTGACCTACCTTTGCCATACTTTTAGCTCCTGCCTGAGTGAATGTGTTATCACTGAGATTTAAGATCTTAAGACGAGGATTTTGAGAGAAGGCATCGGCTAACGCTGTAATACCAGGATGATATATACCATTCTGAGGCATGGCCACTTCCTCTAGTGTTCCTACAAGCTGTTAAATAGAAAATGAAACATTCATGAGAATTGTGACAGATAAGAAATATTTTCAATAGAGAATTTGAGGTTCCTTTCTCCATCAATTTCAAGAAGTGTATAGAATTCAAATATTAATTAAAATAAGCTTAAACTGCAATGCAAAGTGGCAAGTTGAAAAACTTGAATGTAATAAAATATAAATATACGGTACAGACTTACAATGTACATGAATTGTATATGCCGTCTTGACAGGTGAGAAACATTACTGACATGTTTCAGGTTAATACACATGCATATGTGATTCAGAAACCATTTTCATTTATCAGAGTCCTATAAACTTGACCTTTGACTTCAAAATTGATAGGGGTCATCCTTGATTCATTGGATATGTGATTCAGAAACCATTTTCATTTATCAGAGTCCTATAAAATTGACCTTTGACTTCAAAATTGATAGGGGTCATCCTTGATTCATTGGAAACATTTCTGGCAAGTTTCATGATAATAGGTGCAATACAGACTCTACATGGTCAAGAAACCATTTTCAATCATCAGAGTCCTATAAACTTTGACCTTTGACCTTAAAATCAATATGGGTCACCCTTGATTCATTGTAAACTAGGGCTGGGCCGATACACCAATGCATCGCCATTTTTCAATTCATGATACGAGGATCGATACATGTGCTATCGTATCGATATCCGCTACCAAATAAATACGGATTTGTTTTTATCATATTTTTAGTCCGCTTCCGTATTTAGCCGTAATTTCTGAGAATCGAAAGTGAAACTATGGCAGAGGGGGAATGGGTGAAGTTGGTGTCCCCAATCGGCAGTAAATCTGCCGTTTGGGAGAATTTTGGCATGCTGGTGTACGAATCAAATGGAGTAAGATGGCAAGACAAAGAGCATGTTATTTGCAAGCTACGTGATGCCTTATTGAAGTACACAGGAAACACAACAAACATGCAAAAACACATCGATCGGCACCATCCAGTTGTATCTAAGAATAACAAATCGGTAACCTCAACATCGTCGGGTACTATCATGAGTCACATGACAAAGGAAAAACCTACCAGTGGAGTGAGTGGACAGTTACGTCTTACTGACTTCAGCAAATCTCAGTATTCATATAATTCCCCCAGGGCCCTCGCAATTACAAGGAAGGTTGGGCTGTTCATAGCAAACAATTTGAGGCCATTATAGATAGTAGACAATGAATATTTCAGAGATTTGCTTCAAGAGTTAGATCCTAGATATATTCTCCCTAAACGTAAACATTTTGCAAAGAAAGTTATCCCAGAACTGTACAATGAAGCCAAAGTAAAAGTCATGAACAGTTTAAAGCATGCAGAATCGGTAGCAGTAACAACGGATTCTTGGACGTCAAGGGCTTGTGAAAGTTACGTAACAATTACGGCCCATTTCATAAAACCAGACTGGACTATGAACGCACATGTTCTGCAGACCCAAATTCTGGATGTCTCTCACACCGGGGTTAACATAGGTAACATGCTGAAGGAATCGGTTACTGAATGGGAATTACCATTTAAAAACGGAATCCCCATTGTTACCGATAATGCGTCTAACATGGACATAGCAGCTAGTACAGCAGAGTTGGAGCCTCATGTAGGATGTTTTGCCCATACGATTAATTTAGCCTGTCAGCGGGGTCTAAAGTTCCTGCCCTCTCAATGTTACTCGGAAGGATTCGTAAAGTTGTTGGTTTTTTCCATAGGTCAACAACTGCAGCAGCCGTTTTGAAATCTAAACAAGTTCAATTGGACTTACCACAACACAAATTAGTTCAGGATGTTCAAACCCGTAGGAACAGTTCGTACGATATGATAAAATGATACTTAGAACAGGTACACGCAATCCATGCAGCACTGTCATCCCCAGATGTAAAAAAAAATCTGAAAGATGTTGTGACCCTATCATGTGACGACATGTCACAAGCAGAACATATTATGAATGTGTTGGAGCCACTTAAGACTGTTACAAACATCATGTGTAGTGAACGAACACCAACAGTATCCCTGATATCTCCAATGAAGGCTATTATCTTTGAAACTATGGTAGACAAACCTGATGATTCCACTATGGTGAAAGAAGTAAAACGTGCTGTACGAAATGACTTATCCAATAGGTACGAGGAGTCTGACATCCACAGATTCTTTTAATGGCTTCGGCTATGGATCCCCGTTTCAAATGTCTGCCAAGACTAGACGATGAACAAAGGAATGATGTGTATGCAGACATCAAAGAGAGGGCACTGAGCTTGGGAGACATTGTGAAGGTATTTAATTCGTAGAATTAGAGGGTTTTTTATTTTCAGTATCTTGCTGGCCAAGCAGGACATGCTTACTCTTTCTGGCACCCTATGCTTGCTTACTCATTCTGGCACCCTGTCTCACCATGAATGTCCATTGTGGAACTCTACTGCTTAAGTCTGCTTTTATATCTTTTTGCCACAGTGATGGTGCACTAGATCTATAAACTTTCTAGTTTCTACATTAAGAGAAATGATCATGTTTATCATCTCATAACTGTATCAAAACAGTTTGCTTTATGTTTTATGTGCGTTTCAAATGTTTCACATTTGCTGAACTGAAAGTATAACTATATTTGCAACTTTAATTTAGATCAAATTAGAGCCTTGTACAGAGGGGCAAGACTCTGAGGTGGACTGCAGGGGGCAGTGGTCAGCCAAAGCTACCAGCATTGCCAGCCCTGGACATGGAGATGGAGGAGAACAACAACGAGGTGCCTGTCCTTCCCGACAACAGTGACAAGACTAAAGATAAAACACTTGAAATTTATTTCTGAATTCCATGATCACACAATGATGATGAACTGCTAATTTATTAATTGATTTGGATTTCTATTTCTGATGAAACACATAATAACAAATATCAATATACAACAGGATTTATTAAGCAAAGATATGTACAACAGCATCAATAATTTTAATTTCAGGAGACACAGTACGAGTATCTGAGCGTGAGTCACTCAGCCCTCCACCAGCCAAGCTGAAGAAGTCTGCCCTGGAACAGCTACTTGGCGACGTATACATAGTGTCAGCTACCCCTAGAAAAGAACAAACATTTGAGGAAAAAGTTGACTCTGAAATAACCAATTACAGAAAGGAAAAAACATTATCATTGACAGAATGTCCTCTTGCATGGTGGAAGCTGAACGAAAGTTACTTCCCTTTATTGCCAAGGCTGGCAAAGAGAATCATGGGCATACCAGCTACCAGTGTTGCTAGTGAGAGGGTCTTCAGCACTGCTGGGGACATTGTGACGGCAACCAGGAGTACTCTGAGGGCTGAAAATGTCGATATGTTAATCTTCATTAAGAAAAACTTGTAGCATGATTTGTTTGACTGTTTGAAGACTTAAAACTGATTAAACTGACTCTCAAATGATACCATTACAAAGAAGACATTTAATGGTTTAACTTCAGAAAGAATTTATGGTTTATTTACCTTTTTGTGTTGTTCTTGGAATAAATCTGTTCATTTTCACTTCTAATCTTCTATATATAAAGTATCGTGATACGTATCGTATCGCAAGGCTAGTATCATGATACGTATCGGATCGGTCCATGGTGGTATCGGCCCAGCCCTATTGTAAACATTTCTAGCAAGTTTCATAATCATAGGTGCAGTACAGGCTATAATATGATCCGAAAAGCATTTTCAATCAATTGAGTCCTGTGACATCTTTTGACCCCAAAATCGATAGGGATCATCCATGACTCATGGTGAGTAAGTGCATGAAGTTTCATTCCACTAGCATCTATCATAGTTGACTGATAGTCCGGGAAGCAATTGTTGACACCCGACAGTCTCCCATCAAATTAAGGGCCAGGTTTTGCAACTTGGCATATAAAAACAATTTCCACAATAATTTTATTCTTAATGACAATGATACCATTTGGAGTTTCCTTTGATCAATGATCAATGCAGCATTTTCATATGAATCTGATATGTAAGATATTAGAAGATATAATTTTTAGAACAACAAAATCCAGGGAAACTTTAAAATTTCAGTCACAAGTTATTCTTCTACATGTATGTACAGTTAAATCTTACTTGTTACATGTAACAAATACACATAAACAGACTTTACCTTAAATACTTTAGCTAATGCCATTGCACCGTCATTTTCTAATCTGTTACGGCCAGATATAAATACTTTGAGGCAGAATGGCTTGCCGGCTTCCATGCTCCGTTTGTGACATTCTGTTAAACTTTCTGCTAACATCTGAACAAAAATATGTAATAAACATGTATAATTTACAAGTGATTATGACATTAAAATCATTAAAATATTGTGACGACCTTGACCTCGAGCGTTGACCAGGATGCACAGTGTCATGGGCTTACCCCACTACTGTCACTCAGTTATACGAGAATAAATAAAACGGACTCCAACTTAAAGTTTAACGATAACTATTTATTATGATTACAACGTAAATATATATGTACAAAGAAATATCAAGATAACAAGTAACACAAGATTCAGCACAAAACTGACGGAGCACTGGGAGTAACCCTGGTTCTGTCCCTTAACTTAATAAAGACCTGGGAATCACCCTGGATATTTCCTAACTTGTTTTAATTACTAACGGTGTAAATCCTGGGAATCACCCTGGATATTTCCTAACTTCTTATAAGCTTTACTTAATAAATCCTGGGAATGACCCTGGATATGTTCCTGACTTTTTAATTAAATGTATAGATAAGATCTTGGGAATAACCCTGGATATATTCCTGACTTACTTGCTAGATGTATAAAATAGATCCTGGGAGTTACCCTGGATATGTTCCTAAATTATTTGCTAGATTTCTATACTAAGTTTATAGATTTGATCCTGGGATTTACCCTGGATATGTTCCTTAACCTTTTAGAGGATAATTACTTCATATATTATTTAGATTCTAAGTGATTACAGTTTATATGCAGTGACCCTTGGGACTAACCCTGGATCACTACCTTATAGTTTATAGACTTAGTTCTTGTGACCCGGGGAATAACCCTAGATCAATGCCTAGCAAAAATATCTGACTTAAAATTACAATAAATCTACGTTTTATATGATAAGCAATCCCTGGAATGACCCTGGATGTACTTACCGAGTTCTAATTATTTACTATTTTCTAGATACTGATAAAAATGGCCTAATCTGCACTAAATGACGAATGAATGCGTATTCTATGGTAAATACAATATGAATATGACGAAACAATAGAAAATTAACTCTTTTCCTTTCTCTAATATCAAAAGCTGAGTTCTAAGAAATTTACGAGAGAGTGAACGGACGGGAGTAACCCATAGTTCACTGATTTACTTTATATCTGCTTAAAAAGTTAAATATTACGTTCTAGAGAAATTAATCGATGTAAGAATTGTTAAATTAATAGAAGGAATACGAAGGAATAACCTTCTTACTTAGAAAAATAAACTAACTACCTAAAAATCTACGACGTGAACTGTACTTCAACGGAATGAAAATGGAGTCCCCGTTACAAGTACCGACTCATATATATAACCTCTGGGACCAACGGGGCAACGGTCCTAGTAACACCGTCGGAGCTCCAAGTTGAAAAATGATCCCAAATTTCTTTTTAGTAAAACAATCATTTTACAACATATAAGAACATAAAAATAACATCATAATATTTCTTTAGCACATATTAACAACAATCATAGAAAAGACACATCAAAGGAGGTAAAGTTACAATAATTTATTAAAAATAGACATTCAGACGATTCGTAAAATTCCGCCGGTTCGAACTAATTGGCATAAAAAATGACGTACTTCCGCCCAGGCCAACAATGGCGCTGAACCAAAAACAACGAGAATGAAGACGAGTAATAATGCTGAAATTTACCTGTTTAAACTAGGAATTAAACGAAATGAACATTATACGATGATAAAAGGCATTACTTAGGATGGAATTCGACAGGTATTTATAAATGTTACATAGAATAAATCATAGAATTGACGAAAGGAATGCGGCGGTCGTCTGTCGGGGAACATCTCAAAAATATAAATGTGAAAACAAAACAGCTGATCGAACTAAGCATACATGTGAATACTACAATATATTAATTTTGATAAAAGGATGAACAGGGTAAAAGAGTTCTATTTTTTGTGTACGGTAACTTTCTTTTTGTGCCTTATAATTGTTTTTATCTGGAAAACATCAATACAAAATCACTTACCTTGCCCCCTCCAATACCGAGGCCGTTATTATTAAGACGTAATTCCTGTAGTGTGTAACAGCTTGGACTCTTAATGAAGTCGACCAGTCCTACCACACCGTTAGGACCGAATGCATTGTCACTGAGATCAAGTTCTACCAGACCAACGCCCGCCTGTATCATGCTATCACCCAGAAACTGTAGAGCTTTAGGAATTTCTGTTTTAAGTCGGCCTGTAAACATATCACTCCAGAGAGCCCTCTGTAAAGACAGAAATAAATTATTACCGGTATATTATGTTTGAGGTATTCAGCATTCTAAAAGCTCAGCTTGTAACTTCATATCTCTAAACCCAGTCCACAAGAGATAATGTAATAGCATATTACATAATCATAATTATACTGGCACAAGTATCAATAGTTTATGACTTATATTCATAAATGTTGAAAAGAAAATCTGTAGGCTTTCAAAGTGATCAAGGTGATCAAATTTAAGATTGAATGTTGTACATGTAAAGACAATCTAAAAGATTTTGCACATTTGCTTCCTTTAATTCAAAGGCTTAAGATGAAAGAGGGAGATGAGATAAGATAAGCTAATTATTGATACAGAATGAAGGAGGCCTCATGACATCTTCCCTACATAAGAATATAACCTAATGAACTACAATACATGTAATGATGTACATGTATATACCTTAAATTATGCATGTTTTTGTAGTGTTTTAGCCTCTTACCTTAAATTCTGCATGTTTTGTAGTGTTTTAGCCTCTCGCCTTAAATTCTTGATATTTTTGTAGTGTTTTAGCCTCTTACCTTAAATTCTTGATGTTTTTGTAGTGCTTTAGCCTCTTACCTTAAATTCTGGATGCTTTTGTAGTGTTTTAGCCTCTTACCTTAAATTCTGGATGTTTTTGTAGTGTTTTAGCCTCTTACCTTAAATTCTGGATGTTTTTGTAGTGTTTTAGTCTCTTACCTTAAATTCTGGATGTTTTTGTAGTGTTTTAGCCTTACCTTAAATTCTGTAGTGTTTTAGCCTCTTACCTTAAATTCTGGATGTTTTTGAAGTGTTTTAGTCTCTTACCTTAAATTCTGGACGTTTTTGTAGTGTATTAGTCTTCTTACCTTAAATTCTGCATGTTTTTGAAGTGTTTTAGCCTCTTACCTTAAATTCTGCATGTTTTTGAAGTGTTTTAGTCTCTTACCTTAAATTCTGCATGTTTTTGTAGTGTTTTAGTCTCTTACCTTAAATTCTGCATGTTTTTGTAGTGTTTTAGTCTCTTACCTTAAATTCTGCATGTTTTTGTAGTGTTTTAGCCTCTTACCTTAAATTCTGCATGTTTTTGTAGTGTTTAAGCCTCTTACCTTAAATTCTGCATGTTTTGGGAGTGTTTTAGCCTCAAGCCTTTAGGCTTACTTGGTACTTGACAAATACACAGCCTTATACAGTGCATTCAAAGGAATTGCACTCTGACTGACTGTGAAGACAGCACTCCATGACAGGCCCTGTCCAACCTTTTTTAGAGAAGACAGGGCCCCAACCACCTGTTCTCTTTGAATGTCAGTTGGATTCCTCGTGTGATAACATGCGTGAGCTCACTACAGCTGGCAGAGCACAATGTATTTCTTACGCATTCTGTTTTTTATATCCGTTTACATATCTATCTGTGTGTTTCTTTGGCCCCTCCATTATGCGTCTCTTTCTGTCCGTGTCTGCTCTGTGGTTTTTGGGTTTGTGGGTGCTGCAACCAAGTGTTGTTAGAGATCCCCTCCTTTCTTTTACCTTAAATTCTGCATGATTTTGTAGTGTTTAGTCTCTTACCTTACATTCTGTATGTTTTTATAGTGTTTTAGCCTCTTACGGTAAGTTACCTTAAATTCTGGATGTTTTTGTATTGCTTTAGCCTCTTACCTTAAATTCTGGATGTTTTTGTATTGCTTTAGCTATAGCTTCTGCAGCCTCCACTCCCATTGTATTGCCCTCCAAACGTAATGCCGTCATTGTACGACATTCTTCTATCTCTTTAATTATGTCTTTGGCTGAAAAAGTGTAATCTGCTGGTAATTCCAGGATAAAGGTTCATAATGGTGTATTCTATAATTAGTTACTTAAACAAAACAATCTATCTATAGAAAATACAGACATGAATGAATTGGATTTAATGTCCCCACGCTTTCGCGAAAGCGGGGAACAAAATAAAAAAGAGAGGTCTCTGGTCAGTCCCATATGTGATTTATGAACATTGATGGATTGCTTGATTGATTATTTCGATAAAACAATGTTTCAAACAAACAAATATTCAAAAAATTATGCTCAAGATTAAAGTCTTTTTTCAAAAGTAGGTCTTATCACTGACTTCTCTATTTAAAAAGTTGAAGTATTTCAAAAGCAGGCCAACTTCTGGGGTCAAGGTCACAAGGTAACAAATTTAGAACCAACAGAAATGTCTCAACACAAGAATTACCCATGTAGTATAATTCACCATTCATAAGCTATGTCCAAGGTTAATAAAGGTCAAACTCCAATGTCAAGGTCAAATATTTTGTCAATAGAAGGATTTGTCACAAGAAAATAGATAAGTGAAATACAGCTTGTAGCCCTATCACTTACCATTCAAAAGTTATGCTCTTGAAAATTTAAAGTTTTTGTGATTGAGAGACGGACAATTGGACAGACAGATGAAGGGGATTTATAATGTAACAGCGTTGAACTGTCTCGAAAGCGGGGACAAGATTGAAGTCAACAAATCTACCAGAAGGGAGAATTTATTCCATTAAAACACAAACACTAGAATATACTATTTCTTAAAAAATTAAAATGGCTTGAAATAAAAAAATTCACATGTAGGAAATATATGAGCATAGGTCGATTCCGTTTTTTACCAGGTCTGTTTATAAATCCTTGGTCTGACCAGTTCAAGCAAAGTTGCCGACTTCTAGCTGAGCACTGTCTACTGAGTTCTTTAAACTAGATATAAGTTTTCAAAATCAGACACCTTTTGTTTATGCTCGTAGTTTTCCATTAATCTGACTTGATCCCCCCACCTAATCAAACATTTGCAGGTCCAGGCTAAACCAGGGAAGTATAATTTAAAGAACCATAGTTTAAGCCCCCCCCCCCCCCCCCCCCTAAAATGTTCATCTGCTGGTCTAGACCAATTTTACAAGTGCTTCCGTGTTTTTACTCACCTTATTAATACTACCCTTTTTTTATGGCAATCATCAAACAGAAAGTTTTGTAAAATAAGATAAACCGTCATAGTCTAAAATGCAAGAAAGTAAAAAAGAAAGATTATTTTATATAATCATATTTATTTTCTCACCGCTAGCACAAAAAGGCTTTGCCTTGATTCATATTGCAGACAATATAAATTTTAGATGGGGCATTTTCAATGTTAAATTTTGAAGTGACATTGCTGAGTTTAACATTGAGCCTATGGAGAGCGTCATGACGTCACAGGAAAAAATAGCATGGGAAATGGCCCATCTAAAATTTGTTTTGTCTATTAATTTTGATTGCGTGCACTGACTATCATACAGAGATTAATCTACAATTTGATCTTAATGGGTCCTCTAGACCCACTGAAACTTGGCCAATGGGTCCCCAGCCAAAACAATGGGTCCCAGCAGAAATTAATGCGTCCCAATTTCTACAAGCCTTCTTTTTTCGCGGCGTTTTAAGTTTGTGAATACAAGTCAGCTGACCTGCTAACGGCGTTTTATGTCCTTGAGATCGTTATATGTACCACAAAATAAATGCCTAACTCTTAAACTTCATTCTTATTTTGCCGAATTTTAAAAGTATATTGATCATTTATTTAGTAAGTTAGCGATGCTTCGTACATGTTTATAATAAAACGTTATCCAAACAAACCATTTCTAAACGTTATACAAAGACGGTACGCTTATGGTGTAAATTAACGATTTCAATAAATATAATGTAATGTCAAGTTTACAATGGAAGAATTTTTTCATAAATATATTGTATATTTTACATCTGAATCCAAATAATATCAAGAAGTTAGAAACACATCTGACTGCATATTACTTTTAATCTAAAAATAAAAGAAGTGTTGCTCCGCAATGATTTCTCATATGATATACAGGTACCACAGATCTGTTAGGTTTAAAAGAGCTGTCAAAATATAAACAAGCGACATTTACAGAGTAATACGTTATACAGCTAAATGAATACTGTAAATGCACTTTCTCGACTTTGAATGTTTAATTTATGTAAACATGAACGGACGCATTATACGAAAGTGAACAATGCACACAGTGGGACGCAGCGATCGGAAATCAATGGGTCCTGAGTGATTTTTATGCATCAGAGACGCAGGACGCAGAGGTAGATTAATCTCTGATCATATAACTTATACCAAAATTTACGACTAAGCGAGATCTCCTGAATCAGGCTGAATGGTATCAATTTTATTCAAAGTTCTGCATGATCATGATGATGAAATAGTCAAAATCGCGTTTATCCAGTTTTCGAAGTGATACGCGCAGACAGTAGTATCTTGTAACCTTGATGTACCGTACGTCATGTACATATAATTTCCAAGTGTGCAAGGGTCCGTGTATAGGAAGAAACTCTCTTTAGTTTAGGGCTGTCACGATTCGCCGCGGTCAGGGACTAAAATTAAAGTTTTTGACATGGTAGCCACCCGGGCCCCTACATTTTCAGATTTATTAGCCCGGAGTAAATTTTGGTAGCCCGTGAAAAAAAATGAAATTTTGCAATTTTTTAACTATGTTTAATTCAAAACTTCAAAATTTCTCTATTTCCCTTTCAATTTCAAATATTCTTTCCATTACAACTTCACTTTCCTCCTCCTCCTCAGAATCTGTACTGGACTCAACCTCTCCTGACTCTGCTACTGTTAAAACGAAAGTGAAGTATAATATTCAGAAGCAAAACGGATCTAAGGCTCCGCACATCATCGGGTCTGTACTTTCAAACACTCGCGCGACTTAGACGATGCAACTCTTTCAAGATTACGATTGACGTCGATGTAAACATCGCGCGAACAACAGGTGCTTTGTTAATAGGCTTGAAATATCCATACAAACCCCGAGAATTTTTAATCGCCACACGGGCGAGCGAGTAGGAAGGTTTCATGGGCCCGGGAGCAAAAGTGGTCGCCTCGGGCGACCGTTAATTTTAGTCCCTGGCGGTTCTCGATTCACCGCGGTTCTTGACGACGGTTCAATACACGATGCGAGAAGAGACCGTATCGTTGATTTATGGTTCGTTTTCAGCATTAAGTTTTATCTTTAAAAAATCAACATTGCGACACCCGACGCCGGGTTGTCAAAGACAACTTTAAAAGACGCTCCTTTATATCATTATATCAGCGATTTGGAAGGCCACGCGCCCTGCGACATAGTCCCATTCTGATAAAAAATGGCCCATAAAATCAGCAACACGCTTCGCCCTGGTGCGCATTATTCTATGATGTCCATGTCTGGTTTCCAAATCTATTTAACGTACATGTAGATCTACACCAGTAGCAGTAATGTGTGGATCACAGCCAGTCACTTCTGCTCCGTTCACCGGAATTATGATACAATATTGATTTTTCTCCGACATTCTTTTTTATCCTTGTTCTGCGCCTGAGATTTAAATCTATAACGTCCACTTTTATTAGTTTACGTATCTTATCGACGTAAAGGTTATTATGTATGCATTCGTCCGAAAAATAATTATGTCATTTTAAGTCAATGGGTTGAAATTGAAGTAATAAAATTTGAACAGGAATGTCAATTGCAATCAACCCCTTTCCTTTCCTCAAAAAGCTAAAAAAGAAGCTGCCCATAGGTGGACACGAAAAATACATGATATGTGGCTGAAAGTTTCTGTGATATGCATGTCCGTAAATTATTCATTGGAAATGGTAAAATTGGGAATTTCACGACTGAAAATGTGCAAACATCTGATGTATTATGCATACATTGTAAGCAAAGCTTTTCGAAAATTGATCATTTTTGGAATGGCCCTTTCGTGAAGAAAGATGGCCCATTGATTTTGATAGTCCAATAGAGCAAGTTTGCCTTCCCGATCACTGTGATATTGTTTTATATATTGCCGAGTTTTGTACTTTCTTTACCCAGTTTTCTATAGTCAATACAATAATTCTCAAAACATTCAAGTTATGAGTTATCTTAACTTGTTGTTGTTAAACTTGATTTATTAAAATATTTGACGAATTACAAATATGCCTACATATCTACATAAAAGATGATGTATCGTGATACGAATCGTATCGTGAGTAAATATCGTGATACATATTGTTGTATAATTAGTTTTATTGCGGGTTGGGGGTAAGGTTTTATGTATGACGTCAGGAACAGCTGATTGAACTCCAGTTGGATTCATACCTTTGGCCAGGACGGACGTCTGTAAACAGTTCCCCGAAGGCGATATGCAACTCAGTAGTGAGTAACCTATTATTGTTACCCGCTGCACTTTATACTAATATTGTTGCTGAATTCCTTAATAACGCACTTCACAACATTGGTGTCAGAAGTGGGATACATCGAACGTCAGTGAAGTGCATTTTGGAGTGCAGCATTTAGAGACTTTGTCTTTGTAATTTTGAAATTCGCGCCATTTTTGTTCGTAATTTTCTTGCATCGTAAATATTTTTATTTCCTTTTTTTTTGTCTTTGGAAGATAAACTTTAAAGATCTGATAAAGGGTACTTTCTAAAACTTATTTTTCAGCAATTCGGAACTTTGAAACCAAATTTTGATACATACATGTACATGTAAATCTACTTTTTTTTCTTTCTTTTACCTTTGACATAGATACAAATACCGTTGGACCATCTGATGGTATCGTTTTGTATTACACTCTTGGTTACTGTTCGGATGTTCTGATAAGTAACCACTTAGATCTATTTCTTCTATCTTTCAATCAGATCGAAAATTTCGTAATTTAAGTACCCATTTATTTTTTTTTTTTTTCTTTAATTTCTTGTCACTTTGCCATGTCGTCAGAATTTACCATTCTTAGAGAAAAGGGGGAAGGGTGTATGGAGAAAATAATAGAAAGGATCGTTCAGGAATTTAGAGGTCAGATTGATTTTGTACTCAGAAAGATCGTTAGATTACAAATCCAGTTTGAAAATTACACCTCGCTGAACGATACTCAAAACAAAGAAAACGATCGTCGACTGAGTGATATTGAGAACGAATTACGACTTTTTGAAAAGAACTATTTTGATTTTAATAAAGTGTTTCGATCCGAAATAACAACTCTGGAAAAAAGATTAGGTAATCAAAAAATACTTTTTGATGATGCGTTAGCTCTTTTAGCTTCAAGAGTCGAATCATTAGAAACAAATCAATCAGAATTATTTAATGATAAAAGAACAACCCCCCAATATCCCGACCTTGACATGGCGAAACATTACATCGTCGAAGGCACCTGGACCACATTTCGCAGTTTGACGAAACAATAGCCCAAGAGGGCAAACTACATAAAGTTAACATCGACAGAGATCAGTGTCACATAACTAGGTCAAGGTCAAACAACAACGAATGTCAAGGTCTTTCCATTTCAAATCTTTGGAATGAACATCCAGATTCTTTAAACTTCAGCAGGTTGGTGATGTAGGCCGATCACCAACCTATCTCCCAAGAGAGTTGTCCCTCCCGTACGTGCGTTGTGAACCCATCGTTCACAAATGGGACATCGTGGTGGGTGAAATCGCGTTTAAGTTGTTTTAATTTGTCCATAATTTAGGCCTAAAGCAAGTTTCAATACTTGTATTCTGTCATATTTTTATCATTTTTATTACTTATATGCAATATGCAATCGCTGTTTTCACCATATTACATTTGGGAAATCGAGTAAGCATATTTTTCTAGCTATCTTATATATTTCCACCTCTTTTTTTAGTAAAGGGGAAGGGAGTAAGGGTCCTGTGATTGTTGCCATATCTGTGATAAATGAGTATAATGTGATACGACGTAAATAATGGAATTTTATCATGTTTATGTCCTCATTTTTAATTGAATATGATTTTAGTTGTTTTATCCTTTAAATACTTGTCTGTTTGTTGGCTTCATGTCGGATCATCTGATATAAGTCAAATATTCAAGACATACATTATTTTATCATTATAACATGCGTTTTGGTTCCATATAAAAAGGGAGAGAACTGCAATGCAATATTGTGGAATCATAAATAAAGAATTAAATTGAGAAAGACTAGTCTATTTGAGCCTCTATTGGTAATCAAGATCATAAAAAATGATATGTAAATTAACAGGTCCCTTTATATAGATCTCGAAATTGTCAAGTTAAAAATGTAGACAACTCTGGTTGAGCACAATTCGGATGTTCTGAGCTGTGTCCGCTGGATTTATAAAATGGAATCAAGTATATATGAAACCCTTCTCTTTTAAAAATAAATTTAGTATTAAATAGTAGTTTATCCTTTTTATCATTTTCATATTACTTTGACGTCATACATGTACTGGTCGGGTTCCCTTTAAAATGGGGAGGAATGTTGTATAATTGGTTTTATTGCGGGTTCGGGGTTAGGTTTTATGTATGACGTCAGGAACAGCTGATTGAACACCAGTTGGATTCATACCTTTGGCCAGGACGGACGTCTGTAAACAGTTCCCCGAAGGCGATATGCAACTCAGTAGTGAGTAACCTATTATGTTACCCGCTGCACTTTATACTAATATTGTTGCTGAATTCCTTAATAATGCACCTCACAACAATATCGTATCGTGAGCTTAGCATATCGTGACAGCCCTACTTTAGATGGCATGTTTATTTAGAGAAAGGGGATCCCCTCAGAACTGATACCAACATCAGTATCAGTTCTGCATTCCGGACTAGGAACTTGTGTGCAAAATGTTTTGGTCAGAGGAATTTCAAAATAAAGTAATTTACCATCTTCGGCAGTATTCAGTTTCAATCCCCTTCCTTTAAAATTAAGTTCATATTGTTCGTCTACTTTAGTTTTGGCTAGCTGATCAGCAACATCTGAAACATCAGAAGAAGCCATTTTTCACCAAACAGAAAACAACTTTTTTTCTTTGCGTGCGCCGAGTTTTTGAAAATCTCAATTCTAACTAACGAACCCGACTTTTTGGAATTTTTTTCTACACAGGATATCTTTGAAAAATGATATTCAATGATGCAAAGTAGAATGTTCGTGTTTTTATCTATAGAAAATACAGACATGAATGAATGAGATTTAGATTTAATGTCCCCGCGCTTTGCGAAAGCGGGGAACAAAATGTCCCATATGTGATTTATGAACATTGATGGATTGCTTGATTGATTATTTCGATAAAACAATGTTTCAAACAAACAAACATTCAAAAAATTATGCTCAAGATTAAAGTCTTTTTTTCAAAAGTATGTCTTATCACTGACTTCTCTTTTAAAAAAGTTGAAGTATTTCAAAAGCAGGCCAACTTCCGGGGTCAAGGTCACAAGGTAACAAATTTAATGTCTCGTCACAAAAATTACCCATGTAGTATTATGCACCGTTCATAAGCTATGTCCAAGGTTAATACAGGTCAAACTCCAATGTCAAGGTCAAATATTTTGTTACAAGAAAAAAGATAAGTGAAATACAACTTGTAGCCCTATCACTTACCATTCAAAAGTTATGCTCTTGAAAGTTTGAAGTTTTTGTGATTGAGAGAAGGACAAATGGACAGACAGACGAAGGGGATTTATAATGTCACAGCATTGAACTGTCTCGAAAGCGGGGACAAGAGTGAAGTCAACAAATCTACCAGAAGGGAGAATTTATTCCATTAAATTAAAAACAAAAACACTAGAATATACTAGTACACAAATTTTCGGTTCTTTTGCCACAGGATCGAACATTTGTAACATTTATTACACGTATATTGTCATATTTTTGATTTGTATTGAACTCTTGATCTATAATATCACGTTTATCTTAATCCTTGGTATCATATATTATTTGAACACTTATTTGAAATATCTTTAAAGCTAATGCACTTAAAACCTTTACTTTTCTGCAACTTAGATTTTGTTTCGCTCTCATGCAGCCTTAATAACATTAAAGTTTAGTTTTGTATTCTAATTACCCTCCTTTACTTAATTAATCAATGGTGTGTTTTGTCCAATGACACTAGACTCTTCACTTTTACCCCTTATGTTCATTGTGTCCAGGTGTTTTATATAAGACAAGTGCTTTGAGAAAATACCGGTATGGCACAGGAAAATCATCCACACGGTATATAATTCTTGATCTCAAATGCACATAAGTATTTAAAAGAATTAAAGTAATCCTGTAATCCGGATTAGTGCATTGTAATACTTAATACAAACAATGCACAGCGTGTAATAATGGGCGTAAACAAGATACAACGGAGAATTGACGTAGTTGTGAAGAGCCTTATATTACATACACAGTGATTTGATTTCATTGGAGGAGAGTCAAATATGTAAGTGTTCTTTAATATTGTATTTTGGAGAAAAAAAATCTTTCTAAATTTATTTTTTTGTAATTGTAATGTTTGTCGTTTTCTTTTCCTTTAGTTTTATGTGGAGTTTAACACTTCAGATGTATAAATGTATTAATATATAATTTCATAAACTTATATTTACTTATCTGAATCTGAATCTAATGTTTGTTTTTTGGATCAAATTATTTACTATATCATTAATTTTTAATTAGAATTACAACGCCCAATTCTCTGTTTCAGACCAAAATCGAACTCCAAGAAAATCGCACCGCACCAATCTGGATAAGAAATACCATTGACCTTAATCAACTTTTTTCTTTCTCTCGGGGTAGACTTTAATCAATGTGGTGAAGGGAAGTCTACCAGGCAGATTATAGACATACATCCATATCGACGATTTTAACCAACTTATACCACATTTAAATTATTCATATTGTGTTCATGTTAAATCAAGAGTGAATAAGATAAGAGTTGATTCTAAGACCATACAATATTACGTAAGGTTAGGGATAAAGTACCTTAATTCATTAGCCACAAGTCTACATTTTACCTAAAATAGACCAGCGCCCACCAGGACCACAGTCAAATATGTCATGAGGATCTACTGTATGAAATTCAAGGTAAGGAATGTATTATTATTGTCATTTTCATGAATCATTTTTTTTTTAATCTAATTGATAAGTGGAACATGTCGAAGTGTCTGAGAGAAATCTTTATCATTTATAATTTATTTAAAAATAGATAGATTACTAACTAATTTGCAAAAGATACTATATAAAGACTAAACAATTTTCTCCTTTCTTATTTATACAAATGAATTATATTTTATGTATGAGGATACAAAAACTTTTTTAGCATTGAATGTCTTTCTTTATCATGATTAAAAGAAGATTTTGGTGATTTGTTTTTCATTTATCCATTTGTTTTGTACTGGCTCATCTTGTTTAAGAGAGACTGAAGCTTCACAAAGGATGAAAAAAAATGAAAAAACTATATTGCAAGATAGAAATTAATTTTTTTTTTCTTAATTTTTAAGATTTTCCTTTTTTAAAGTTCTTGTACGGACAATAAATAAGAATACGATCTTCAACAGTAACAAGTCATGCATCATTGCTATCACATGCGGATGATTTTTTTAGCAAAGAATAATTCGATACCTTTATACTTATATAAATGATACATAAGCTTGACAATTGTATGAACCCATCACACTATTTGTTAGAATTATATGTTTCAATACTCAGATATTTCAAAATTTACATCATTGACTATCTAGAAGCATAAGTTACTTTCATATATTTGAATGAAGGACGATCTATTGTGATATAATGTACATCTAATTAAAAAACAGACTTTCATTATATTTAGATTTTTATCAGATATCTTATATATATATACTTGATTATTTAGCTTTCGTAAGATTTATTTGAAGACGTTTAACATTTGAACCACTTGATGAGTGTCACTGCTGGTGGACCATGAGTCCCCGAGGGCATATGTAGTCAAGTTCGATCAACTTCGGTAGGTCGTCTGTATCTTCAACGCATTCGAAAATTTCTGTTATTAAAAAATCTTGAAATTTCTAAAACGTGGGTCCTGAAGGATCGTGGGTCCTGAAGGATCATATCCCACACATCCTGCTACATTTTTCGGTAAATTTTTGGAAATACATGTAATAATTTTCACACTCTTTGGCATATATTACATTGTTTAGATCGAGGATCACTGACGAGGGTTAAGTAACCGAAACGTGCATGTCTGGTCCATGCTGCTAATTGATCTGTTCTTAAATGATGCTATTGAATTTGAAGACGTTTAACATTTGAACCACTTGATGAGTGTCACTGCTGGTGGACCAGGAGTCTCCGAGGGCACATGTAGCCAAGTTCGATCAACTTCGGTTGTTCGTTGTATTTTCAACGCATTCGGAAATTTCTGTTATTAAAAAATCTTGAAATTTCTAAAACGTGGGTCCTGAAGCATCATATCCCACCCATCCTGCTACATTTTATGGTAAAATTTTGGAATATTATTTTCAAACTCTTTGGCCATATTACATCGTTTAGATTGAGGATCACTGACGAGGATTGAGTAACCGAAACGTGCATGTCTGGTCCATGCTGCTAATTGATCTGTTCTTAAATGATGCTATTGTAACAATGTATCAAACTGAATAAAGCCAAAATGTCATTTATATTCGACTGAGGGTTTTAATTACTGTGAAATTTCATACGTTATGGCAACGTTATTTTAAAGCATAAGAATCAATATATATGATGTCATATATAATTCTGTGCTTAGCTTATATTTATTTAAATGTTGGGTTCTTTATCTCATCAAACATTCACCCACAATGTATAAAATTATCTAATAATACGGACTGAAAGTCTGAAAATAGAAGATATTCTCAAATATATATACAAGTAAGAAAAACAAAATTTGTCAAAATTCATCACCATCAAAATTAAGAACTTCTTCCGCTATGATCAGAGAAACGTCGTCTGTCCCTTAATGTTTATCATTGTTTTCTTTCGTCACGTAAATATCATTTCAAATGTTAAGATGTTTTGAAGTATGACATGCCCTATTCCTAAATTTTATGTCGGAGACTCGACTTAAACACCTCGAGATGCCACATGTTTTGCATGACAGGATACAACCTCTATTCCACACAGTCAGAATATAGTCGATGTGATGGCCATTCTACGACCGCATGTATTGTTTAGAATCACTTTGAATTTGTGCGACGCCGAATAAATGCATTTGAGTGTCGCCACCTATAACGAACCACGCGCTTACTTTTTGACTATACATGTTGTCTCCGTCTATTTCTTTTTCCATTTTTTCGTGAGTGGGTCTTTTAAAAGATGTGGTCAATCCAACGTCGTCATATTGGGAATCTTCACCTTATCTCACAGTCCACATAATCATTCTACTATGAGATCAAAGTCAAAATTAAGAATATATAACTAGCAGCAGTCATGGAATATTTCTTTTCTTCCAGTATCATCATTTTTGGTTAACAGGTAATTCTATAAAACGATCCATAATCTTATATGCATAGAATTTCACGGGAATACTTTTAGGTAGACTGAATAATCCATTATCTAGACTTCCGTTACAAGAGACTGAATCTCACTATGGTTGTTACAGAGCAAAGTCTGACTAATGCGTTGCCCAACGATTTCAAATATTGATTTTCTTGTAGAAGGCACTTTAATTAACATTAAACTACCCCCTTGCGTTTTTTCTCGCTTCGTTATTGCATTTTTGAGAATTTTTAACTCCATACCTCAACAAACAGACAAACAGAAAGTTCGGAGAACCAACCAATCAGAAGCGAGAAAAGTGCAAGGTGAGTAGCAATTGTAAGTTTAATGTTAATTTACGTGCCTTCTGCAGGAAAATCAATATTTTGGACAAAAAATTGTTGGGATACATATTCGTCAGACTTTGCTCTGTAACAACTATAATGGGATTCGGTTTCTACTAACGGCACCCAAGAGACTGGATTATTCAGTCTAACTTTTAGGATAAATAAATGTTCAGATCCATTGTATGATGCCCCTTGTTTTCTATAGAGTACAACCAAGATCAATTGTGTTGACTATATTGTTTAACTAATGTGTACCATGCAATAGCATGAGCTTTTCCAGTATATCATGCCTCTATTACAAACTTAACCTCTGAATCAAGCATTCAATATTAGATAAAGAT
The DNA here is from genome assembly GCA_033119305.1 of Pinctada imbricata. Classification (NCBI taxonomy): domain Eukaryota; kingdom Metazoa; phylum Mollusca; class Bivalvia; order Pterioida; family Pteriidae; genus Pinctada; species Pinctada imbricata. Next base: position 61,159,663 of record VSWD01000006.1, on the reverse strand, counting down.
TTGCAAAATTAAATTGTACTGCGGAACTGTAGATTATTTAAAAAAAATGTGTTTGTGATACACGAATGCCCTGTGGGTATCTTTGTCAGTATTTTAAAACACCATTTATTTGTAAAGTCAAACTCTATGAGGAAGAGTTAATGTTGGAGTTTTTCTAAAGTAGGTCAAAAGTCAAAGTTACGAAGTCAAGAATTTTGATATCTATGGAAAAATCTTGTGATAAGAAATACGTATATGAAATATGAAAACTCCAATCACCAATCATTTAAAAATTACGTTCAATGTTAAAGTTCTTTTCAAAAGTAGGTCAAAGGTCACAGTTACCAGAAAAAAATTGGTGACCATTAATGTTACCAATGGAATGAAATATGAAAGCTCTATCACCTTCCATGCAAAAGTTCTGCCAAATGTTAAAGCTTTGCCACAAACAAACAGACACTCTGACATGTTGAATACAATATACCTCTGAATCTTTGATTCCGGGTGCATAATAATAAAAATCACTCGCTCCATAAATCTGTCAGAGCCCTAATTTTCGGCGTTTCATAGTGATTTTATGGCCGTAATGTAATTAAGAAGTGAAAGGATGTAATTAAACATTTCTCAATATCTCTCTGATGAATTATTTAAATGTTTACCTCAAAGGATTCAAGCGAGAGATTCTTTGATGGCAATCAATGAAATATAAATCATGATTAACTTTAAGATTCATCTCACAAAGAAATCTCATACATGGACTGATGGAGCGAATACTAAACTTATAAGAGTTCCAAATTTATTTGATATTTTCTAAAATGAAGTTGATGTGTCAGAATAATAGCTTTAAAATTTGCACGTACTTGACTTAAAAAAAAGATGAATTCGTATCAGTAACCGTAAGTATATATATATATATATTTGTCTTCTGAAAAAGTGTTTGAAGTCGGTTCTGTGTAATTTTTGCTTCGGTTTGGTGTTTGATGGGTTCAGAGTTTTTCTCAATATACAAACTGTACTTGTATATAAATTCTGCAAGTCTCGGAAGTCTTAAAGCAATTTGTTGTTACTCCTGTGCCAGAGCCTGCACTGATATTTAAGGTTCAAGGATACACCATCCGAACAACAAATCACTTCGGAGTCTCTCTCGTCGCCAAAATCGACGTCACGTTGTCTATGACGTCACGAAAAAACGCGCTAAAATTGCATCGGCACTCTTAATATTTGACGCTGACTCACCTACGTCCTGAAACATGAACTAGTATTTTAGGGATTATGCTAAATAAAACTGCCGTATTTTGATAAGATTGGGACTTCTATCGTTTTCCTTTGAATCTTGATTAAAAATTGATGTAAAACAGTTCTTTGATGGGTATGTTCATTCAGAGAAAAGGCTTACAGCGCATTCTGCCGCTCGCCGTCATCTCTACGAGAACATCACGAAAGAATAATTTTATGCTTGTTTTACTTGTAAACAACCGTTTGATTTATACCCTGGGTTAAAATAGCAATTGAATCTAATTAAAATGTGTGTGATGCTTTTTTTTTACACGCGGGGTTTAAATGAGCAACATCTCACAAAATTGTACATTTTATTAGGAAACAACTCCTTAGTTTACATGCGGGATTTGGGTAAAACAAATGAATGGACTTTTCTATGTCTATATATCTAGGAGTAGTGATATTTAGAACAGCAAGCATCACGATAAGGGCAAAGGAGGGGGGAGTATTACTGCTACGTAGCAATTTCTCTCCGCTATGTGTAAGATTCGCCATTTATTATAACACCGTGGGGTATCACGTGATACACAAATGATATGTTCCACGGGAATCCCCTTTGATTGAACTAAGTTAAAACTGTCTAAATCTACTTTATATGAATTTATTTTAGGCCTATCATATGGTCACTATTATAAATTATATGATGGAAATTTATTCTGGTCAAGAATAGACGTATCTTTGGAGAGCACTTAAACAGAAAATTTTGTATCTGTCCGTGCACCATATCATAACATGTGGCGAGCATTGAAAAATTTCTGTTTAAGTGTTCTCCGAATAAACGTCTATTCTTGACCAGAATAAATTACCATCATATAATTGATAATAATGACCATATGATAGGCCTAAAATAAATTCATATAAAGTAGATTTAGACAGTATTTACTTGGTTCAATCAAAGGGGATTCCCGTGAAACATATCATTTGTGTATCACATGATACCCCACGGTGTATAAGCGAACCGTAATAATTATATTTTGAATTTATCGAACAGAAGGCTTTTCATGACAAATGACATAGTACTATAAGTCAAATCTTCTCAAAATGAATCCTCCTTTTGAAAAAGTTCTCTTTTTTTTACATTATTTGTTCTTCTCCTTTTCTTACAATGCGAATATTCATGGACCTGTTATAAATCAATGATTTCAGGATTATTGCCTAAATTTAACCCTCTCCCCGGCAGTGAATTATTATTACCGGTATGCGTTAAATATTATAGGAATGGAAAGTACATACATATTTTAAAATTACCAGTGGTGGATTCAGGGGGGGGGGGGGAGTGCGGAGGGGGCGCCCCCCCCCCCCGGCGGGCAATGACCCCAAATTTTCCAAAAACAGGTATATTTTTGCCCATTTTCAGTTATATCGGCAAAATTCGCCCCTTGACCCCCCTCCGGCAAAGGGGGCGCTGGATCCGCCACTGATTACCTAAAGGATATTTGATCCTGAACAAGTCACACTGACCTTGAGGATGACCTTGACCCACGTTGGATGCCATAATGCTGAATATCCCAGCATGTTTGATGAAAAATGCGAATGCCGACTTACCTACATTATATGATCTCCATAAATACGTACTAAACGCAAGGAATACTGTTTTTATCGTATTACATTGAAGTACACTAAAATTATTTTGCAATCAGGAAAGAATTTGTTAATAAACGCCTATAATGAAATATGTGCACGTAGACCAGTAAAAAAAAAAAGGAGGGGGGGGGGGGTATGGAACGTTTATAATATTAATCGAAGATAGAACTCGGTTGCAGCACTGTTTTACTGTTATAAGTCAGTTAGTTGCATTTTACATTATATGGATTTTTTTTGGTTAAAAATATTTTTAAAAATTCTTGTAAATGTTTTCTGTTTTGAAACACAGATTCTTACAAGTAGGTTTCAAAACGCCGAGCAATTATAAGGCGACGTCCTGGTTCAAAACGACGTTGTTCGTGCTATTGTTTACCCTTTCTTAGAAGAAAACAAATGTCATGCGGAAATAAATATGATTTTTCATAAATATAGGAATTAAAAAAAAAAACTATTTCAAAATGATATTCTGTCACAAAGCCGATTTTAGCCCTTCCCGGCTTTTCTCCTCATCCAAAACCAATGGATAGCAACATACATGTACTAAGCCTGTATATTATATATATAACGTGTAATTGCACTTACATTCAAGTATTAGTAATTTTCTTTGTGTATTCTTTTATCTGAATACATTCTATTTATTTATAATTCTATTCATAAGATATATACATCTTGTTTTCATCGCCCCATTTCATTCTGGACCGTTTTTATTTCTTTATCAACTTGATTTGACGTTCAAATGGCCAAATGCATCACGTGACGTCATTTGCTTAAAACTGTTGCAGGCGTTAATATTACTGATATAATGGGTAAATATTATAAAATGGGTTACAGAATTTACATTTTGATCAGTTCTATTTCCAATTGATATATGGATGATAAATGGAGTAATTTAGACGAAAGGTTCAGGAGATATAAATCCAAATAGAGCACGGAGGAGATATCTTGCCAGCATTTTGTGACAAAATCTGGAGGGGGGTAAGGTCATAATTTTGTATCAAACTTAATATTTTGTTCGATGATTGCAACATTTATTTTTATTGTTGAAAGAAATGTTAACTTAGATTAAGATAGCAAATTTTCCGCTCATTGGCATGTTAACAAAGTACTTAAACCCGCCATTTACTAGTTGGACTCTAAAAATAATGACGTCAAGAATAGAGCCTAAAATGGTATAATATTTACTATTTCATAGAATTTGAGTTACCGGCATTGATGCATTTTCTATTTTTTATTTGTTTCAGACCTTCTTTCGTTATTAAAAGAATGACCATATACATTCATGCATCAGGTTTAAAATAACAGGGGTCTATTGATGATATGATGCAAATTTGGGGAAAATTAAAGGAAAATTTGACATGTACTTCTTTGGAAGGTCATAAATCAATTGGAAGCTCGATGACATATACTTTTTTAATTAAAATACTATACATTACATTGTTCTCTACCAATAAAATCAATAAAACTTAACCTGGGATGTTTAATATTGTTTTGGGGGTGTTTTGGAAAGGGTGTAACCATGAACCTTAAGACTTAATTTGTAATAAAAAAAAAAGACAAAAAACCCCTATTGGATTAAAGGTTTCATAAGAAATTTGTGAGATGGAATCGGAGTAAAAAAATCCATCTTGTTATCGGTAGTACAAAAGAAGGAAATGGTCTCAAACAAGACAACGATGCAGCGAAAAAGCTAAAGACGCGACCAAGAGTATATAAAACAGCGGAAACTATTTAAAACGATAATAATACCCACAGACATAAAAGGATAATGAGATAAAAGAGGGATATAACGCATGAACCAAGAAACGATAACGTTAGAAAAGAAGGATACCCCCAAATATGACGAAAATGAAAACTGAGACGATCATATTATTGACACATGTAGGGCAAAAAGATATGATAATATCAACAGAGTCAAAATGTTGATATCAACAGAGTCATAAAGTAAGCGCGTAATTCTGTCTAAGAGCATTTGAACCATCCAGCCATCGAATATACTTGTATCATCTTAAATGGAAGTAACCGGATGTGACGATTCTACCGAACTGAAGTGACGGGTATTGCAAGCAAGCAGGAGATGCTTACTCTTAGTGGGCACCTGATCTCACTCCCATATCGGGAGTTCGCTTCTTTTCATATGGTGGAGGTTTTTGTTTGTTTGCTTTGGTTCTTGTTTTATCAAATATCGTATAAAACAACCTTCCACACAAGAAATATTATGTTTGGCAGGTTTTGGGATCAATAGAATTGCGTTTTTGAATCATAGTGTACATCTGATTTCTTCGAAAGTCGGAACATATTCAGGATGGCGCTGCTAACAATGATTTTTGGTAATTTTCACGTCCTAAGTTCTGATACCGGGGCCAATGTGCCGACACCCCTCCTTATTTGTTGAGAGAGAAATTAAATAAGCTTTAAGCTTTTTTTTTTTGCCCTACTTCCTTAGATATTATAACTTGCATCATATATGTAACATGATTCATCCGATATCTGACGATGTTTAAACTTTGCATTTTAACATAGTCACCTACAGTGTAGTCCACACGTGTACTGAACTCTGGAGATTGTTGTCCTTCGTGTTTCTATGGAGCTCCGTCGTTATCTCCGTCTGTTTGTCCGATTTTAATTTTTTTTCCTTCAAGAATTTGTAAACCTTCCGATTGAGATTTTTTGGAATATGTTTTCGGCTTTTGTATTTGACTCCGAGTCTCATTCACCGACTCAAAAATACGTGTACTCTGACAGCTTGGAACAATGTCAGAGTTAGCCAGTGTGCAATATCGGAAAATTTGGTGGTACAAAACTGTAGATGGGCAATGTAAAGCAACTTTGATGTGTATGGTCTTGCACGGATACCAAATATTGAGATGATCTGCATTTATTGTAGTGATTCGAGAACTGTTTGCAGGGTTGGTAGATCAACTGACAGCTGATGTCTCGATCTGCTAGAAAGGCTTTTATAACAGAATTGGCAGTAAGATCAGGTAACCATGGTTTCACGAAAGATTCCTCGATTAACTGATAGGGTTTAATTTGAAAATCCATAATGGGTTTAAATAAGATGTGTAATAGAACACATCTTCTTTTAAACAATAATATCCAAAAATTAGATTGCTTAAGTAATGAATCGAATGAAACGTTCTTAAATTTATGAAATATCATGAAGTTTTTAAATGTGCTATGTCATAATTATAATTTCCACATTTGATAAAACAACTCAACATTTTAGAAAAATATGATTATACGCTTTACCCCATGCTATTTATAACAGTATGAATATATCACCATGCCAACAGGTAATGTAGATTTGACGGGTATTAATCGTATTATACTCTGTATCATGTATACCTGATTCTTTTCATGATTGACCTGATAATAATTGAATCCATCTATCTTTTGGTCCTTATATCAAATTGTCATACCTATAAGCTATAGTCTGTAGATTGCCGTTGGTTCCTTGTTGCTTCTTTGCGGACAGGTTTTGGGTAAACATAACTCCTTTAAACTAATTCCTGTCTATCTTCTACAATCGTTCTTTCGGTCACCGGATGCAGAATTAATTTTTTTATACACATTCATATTTTTTTTTCTTGCTCTCTAATTAGGATGTCATTACTGAAATTTTATAGATGTGTATAAAAGTAACGAAATGATTATATAAACGGAATAGAAAAATGTAATACAACTGAATAAATACATACTGTATAATGCATTCATACAATTCGGTATACTTGATATTACATTCGTTTCATTATTTCAGACGACGATGACGACGACGACAATGTAGATGAGGAGGAAGGTCAAGGCCGCAGGGATTCCAGCGGTCAGATTGAGTACGTCAGAGCTTGTAAAAGATGTGGAGTTGTCCCGCTGTCCGTCTTCAAGAAACAGTTAAAAGGATTAAACATGTCTCTCAAATTCCAAAAACTAAACACAAGAGCCACCAAGGCTTGTACCATGGGACTTATGGTATGCGATTTTCCCTTGATCGTGGAACACGCATTTAATTTTTTTAAATTCTTTTTAGAATGTTTAAATTCACCAAATGAGTACTTATTATCTGATAGTTATGTATAGTAAGGCATATGATGGTGGTATTACACAAATGTACATGTAGTATTAATAAAGAGACTCGCATTAGCGTAGTTTAGAATCTATTGAATTTGAAGACATTGTTAAAACAATTGTAATTTTTGGTAAGTGTCACTGCTGGTGGACCATTAGTCCATGTAGCAAAGTTAGATCATCTTCGGTTGATCGTCTGTCTCTTCAACACATTTGAAATTTTCTGTTACAAATTTCTTGAAAGTTTTAAAACGTGGGTCATGTAGCTTCATATCCCACCAATTCTGCTACGTCATTCGGTACATTTTTGGACACAATAATTTTCACACTTTTTGGCAATATTACTTTGTTTATTTTACTTATTATTTATTAGACAGAGGAGCACTGACAAGGGTTAAGTACCCGAAACGTGCATGTCTGGTCCATACTACAAATTTATCTGGTCTTAAATGATGCTTTTGAATTTGAAGACATTTAACATTACATGTATACGAAAACCTTTCCTATTTACTTTATTTCAGTTTAACTGGACCATCAGCAGTTTAGACCTACAAGGCTGTGAGATTGGACCAATGGGAACAAAGTATTTATGTGACGTACTCCAACAGAAACCGAACATATCAGACCTAGTAAGAACAATAAATGGTTCTATTACTATTTCTTCTTTTTTGACGAAAATGGTCAGCAGAATATTTCAGTATATGACAAACATGACGAATTCAAATTCAAATGAGTTAAAGAAGATCCTGACGATAATCTCAACAGCATTCACAATAGAGCTCCAAATTGAGCATCGACGGACCCCTAGCAAGCTAGAGGTGGGACCAGGTGCCCGGGAGGAGTAAGCATCCCCTGTTGGCTAGCCGCACCCGCCGTCGATGTTCATGCACGAAAATGAAAATATATTAAATACATGCACTGTCTGTGGTTCTTTCTATATAGAAAGTGCTATGGCGACAATGTCAGGGAAAATATTCAAAACACTTACTGTCAAACCCCTCGCGGGGAATTTTTTAAGAGCTCCAAACGGCAAAGGGCATAAGTGTGACACAAATGAGTTAAAGAAGATCCTGACGATAATCTCAACAGCACTCACAATAGAGCTCCAAATTGAGCATCGACGGACCCCTAGCAAGCTAGAGGTGGGACCAGGTGCCCGGGAGGAGTAAGCATCCACTGTTGGCTAGCCGCACCCGCCGTCGATGTTCATGCACGAAAATGAAAATATATTAAATACATGCACTGTCTGTGGTTCTTTCTATATAGAAAGTGCTATGGCGACAATGTCAGGGAAAAATATTCAAAACACTTACTGTCAAACCCCTCGCGGGGAACTTTTTTAAGAGCTCCAAACGGCAAAGGGCATAAGTGTGACATAAATGAGTTAAAGAAGATCCTGACGATAATCTCAGCAGCACTCACAATAGAGCTCCAAATTGAGCATCGACGGACCCCTAGCAAGCTAGAGGTGGGACCAGGTGCCCGGGAGGAGTAAGCATCCCCTGTTGGCTAGCCGCACCCGCCGTTGATGTTCATGCACGAAAATGAAAATATATTAAATACATGCACTGTCTGTGGTTCTTTCTATATAGAGAGTGCTATGGCGACAATGTCAGGGAAAAATATTCAAAACACTCCTCGCGGAGAACTTTTTTAAGAGCTCCACACGGCAAAGGGCATAAGTTACAAATTACAAATTTCCCTTTTCTAATTAGTTACATTCCTTTGTCGTCTGCCTATGGCAATTGATACATTACTATCATGATTACATTTTTGATTCACCTAGGGGCTTAACCAAAAATGTATTCATGATATCATGATTACATTTTTGGTTAAGCCCCTAGGTGAATCAAAAATGTAATCATGAAATTACTAGTGTTCCAGAGCAAACACAAACTACAACGACTTCGTTCTGAGGACAAACGAAGAGACTAACCGAAAAGTACTGAACCAAAGGTATATTTATGAGCGACCGTTACTGCAAAATGTTTTTGGACGATACAATGAAAATATGAAACATGCCGTTATCCTCCGTGTTGGAAGATATTTTAGGTCAGAACCACCCAGTACACCAAATTTAACTAATTTACCGGATAAGCATTTTTCTGCACAGCCAGTGTGACGGTTGTTTGTAGCAAACAGAAGATGCTTACTCTCCCCGGGTACCTGATCTCATCTACACTGGATGCACTTTTGATTCGTTGCGGAATGTATCAGTTGATTGTATCATTTGAATCTCCACATATGTTTTTGTAAAATGGTCATTCACTGTAGGTGTTATTAATAATATTAATTTGTGCGGAGCTACACAATGTGATCTAACTCTCTTCTTATAGCCTGAAATTTTGCATTTAGTTTAAAAATTCTAAACAAACAGAATGATTGAGTTATTTGTATTGTTGTTGTGGAAATATTTTCTAATGATATTTTGTAAAGCAGATTCCATAAGAAGGTAGTATTTTTGGCAGGATATTGGATGAATGGAATTGCATTTTTCAATTACAGTGTACATCTAGTTTCTTCCTCAATTTTATTAAAGGTGGCGCTGCTTACAATCAATTTGGGTAATTTTCTTGTTCTAGGTTCTCATACCTTGGACATACAGATAAACTCCCCCATCTGTTTTTAAAAATTAGAAGAAAGAAATTTATATGAGCTGTAAGCTTCATTGTTTGGTTCTACGTATTTAATGTAACTTGCATCATATATGTAACGTGATTCATGTGATATTTGATTATGTTTAAACTGTACTTATTATCACGGCACCACCTATAATACATTCCGAAAAATTTATCAGGTTTTAAATGATGCTATTGAATTTAAAGACGTTTAACATCTATAATCCGCAAAGACTCAATAATCACAGCAACTTCGTCATGTTGGGGATCACCTTCTTAACTTTCACCGTTGTCTATTACCTCTACCTCAGATTTTATATGCATAGTTTCAAATAGTTGAATCATATTCTCGAGAAAAGATATTATCTTAATTTACTATTCCTATTTCAGAATCTGTCCAGTAACAAGTTAGGTACCGAGGGCTTGAAACATCTCACCAGGCTTCTACAGAGCAATCATTCTATTATAAACCTCGACATTGCACGTGAGTATTCATAGTAAACTACAAAATGTATTTTGAAAATGAACAAACAATAACAAAATGTTTGATCAAACGTATTTCTACATTCTATAAATTTTATGAGACAAGAGGACCACCTTACTTGGCAGTCAATATTCTTTTTTTTTCTCTCTTAATGCTGCTCATTGGGTGTTTTCTTAAGATTTGTAACTTATCAGTTAAATTATGCTATTATGTAATTATTACCTCAATCAATATTATCTTACTTAATTATCTTGATCAATGTTATCATACTTACAGATAATGATTTCAATGAAAGCGACGCAATCTACATCAAAGAAATCTTGGAGGTAATTTTTGACTATGTTGAATATTTTCAACCTATAAACTAAAATCCCCAAAATCCCTGAAACCCAGATCTCAGTACTTCAGAGTTATCAATTATCTTTTAATGTTTGTTCGACAAATTTTGTTCCAACCTGTGAAATCTGACATGCATACACATGCGGAAGTATTTGACTTTCTTACAATCGATTTGATGGATACAGTTGTAACCGTGTTCTGTTTTAGATGCTTGTATAGACTGCCATTTTTCCAGTTTCCAGCGCTATCATGAATTTTGCTCTTGGAATCTGATGTGATTTTTTCATTAATCTAGTTAGTTCTACGGTCGATATGGGGTACTCGTCATAGATTACGATGTCCCACTATCCAGAATGGTGGATGATATTCTGTCATTAACATTTGAGTCAAGTTCGATCAACTTCGATTGATCGTCTGTCTCTTCAACGCATTCGAAAATTACTGTTATCAAAATTTCTTGAAATTTCTAAAACGTGGGTCCTGTAGCATCATATCCCACCCATCCTGCTACGTCTATCGGTAATTTTTTGTACATGATAATTTTCACACTCTTTGGCAATATCACATTGTTTAGACTGTGGATCACTGACGAGGGTTAAGTACCCGAAACGTGCATGTCTGGTTCGTGCTGAAAATTTATCTGCTCTTAAATGGTGCTATTTAGTTTGAAGACGTTTATTATTTGAACCACTTGGTGAGTATCACTGCTGACGAAACAGGAGTCCCCGAGGGCACATGCAGCCAAGTTCGATCAACTTCGGTTGATCGTCTGTCTCTTTAGCGCATTCGAATTTGAAGACGTTTAACATAGACCATTTGTACCGTCCAACCAAAGACGATACTTTATATCTTCCAAAACGGAAGTAACCGAACGTGACAATTCTACCGAATTGAAGCGACGGGTGTTGCATGCAAGCAGGAGATGCTGACTCTTCCTGGGCACCTGGTCTCACTCCCATTTCGGGAAATCGCTTCATTCATGTGGTTGAGGTTTTTGTTTGTTTTCTTTGGTTCCTGTTTTATCCTGCTTTTGTATGCCTTCGGTTTGTGATTTTCTGAATTATCGATTTTGTGATGTATATGGGGATATGGTCATTACCAATTTGTCATTCTAAAACTAGAAACATCTTTTTCATCCCTAGCTGATGGTTTCTTAACAATCGGTAGTTTGAAATATAGATAGCTTCTCTCAGGATAATTAACAGATGACCGTCCATAGCCAGCTCTAAATTCACACTGATCTCAGTCCTTTTCTGTTCTCTCTCTCTCTCTCTCTCATATATATATATATATATCTTCCAGGGTGACAATAGTGTGACAGAACTACGACTCAGTCATAATAAATTCTGCGAGGATGGAGGGCGCATTATAGCAAGCGGTCTCGGTATATTTGTACTTATTCCTAATTTTCCTATCATCAAACACATTTTTTGATTCATTTATTTCTTTATTATTTGGATTTTCATCCTCAGCCTATTGATTAGTATGGTCTTAATTGAATAAGACATATCTTGTCTATCGTACTCCTCATATTTTTCGTCTGAAACTACATGTATAAAAAAACCTTCAAGACTCAACAGAATTGTTGTGCATGATTCCTTATTGAGATTGTCTTACATGCTTTCATGAAATTTCATTTTTATTTCCTCGTATGATCACAGTTAACAACGATTTCCTGAAGGTGCTTGACCTGAGCTGGAATCACCTAAGAGGTGCCGGGGCGTCAGCTCTGGGCTTTTCACTCATGGTAATTATACTATATTCATGTTTAGGTGGTTTTTTTTTTCATAATAGGAGGTGATCTCCTTACAATCTAACTGTCCTTCCATACCTCGTCCTTCCTGCGTTAGATAGCCGTGTTACGTCAACGTCGATTATCCACTAGGCTCGTTGATATACAAGCATGTGATATGTTTGTGACCGACTAACATCGTCACTGAGGAAGTTCTACGGTCGATATGGGGAACTCGTCATACACTATGATGTCCCACTATCCAGAATGGTGGATGGTATTCTGTCATAGACCATTTGAACCATCCAACCAAAGATTGTACTCTATATCTTCCAAAATGGAAGTTACCGGATGTGACAGTTCTACCGAATTGAAGCGACGGGTGTTGCATGCAAGCAGGAGATGCTTACTCTTCCTGGGCACCTGGTCTCACTCTCATATCGGGAGTTCGCTTCTTTTCATATGGTGGAGGTTTTTGTTTTTGTTTGCTTTGGTTCCTGTTTTATCCTGATTTTGTATGCCTTCGGTTTCTGATTTTCTGAATTATCGATTTTGTACTGTAGACAGGGATATGGTCATTATCCATATTTGTCATGTATTGTATTTTGTGTTAAATGTGTTGTTGTCTTCCTTGTTCCAAGATCGTTTCTTGGTGTGCTTGTGTAATATGTTTTTATGTATGTTTGCATGTGTCGGTGTGTTGTTGTGGGTGCTGCTAGCGAGTCTTGTTGGAGATGCCCTCCTTTCTTTTACAACTACAGCATCACAGACGTTAACAAAAAAATGTCAATTTAAATGTACACCTAGAGATGAAAATGGACAAAACCAGAGATATAAACATTAGAAAATGAATATCAATTAGTACAAACGAAACGGTGATGCTCAAAAGTACTATAAAGCAAACGTTGGTTTTATGGGCTAAAATATCACTACTCTCCCATTTATACTGTACCAAAACAAAGGAGGGGATCTCCAACAACACCAGGCTGCAGCACCCACAGCAAAACCCCAAAACACCTATTTAAAAAACATAGAGCAGACAAGCACAGAAAATGACGCAAAAAGGACAACGCACAACACAGAAACATCAAACACAAAGGACTACACATAAACCAACGAGACCAATGGGCAACCGGTGCCGACTTAAGATGGCCATCTGCCACGGAAATAGCAGAAGGTATGGTTATCCGGGATTACGTGCGATTACCCAGAGGTCTCGAAGAACGTACAGTTGTGGTGTAGAACAACCTCCTCAAAACGCAGGGGGCCCAAGCAACACAGACAAATATGTAAATGGATATCAAAAAAGGGCGTGCGCAATACAATGTAAACGTCTTCAAATTGAATCCGTGTTCTGCCGCCGTGAGCTCATGTATGTTATTACTCGAGGAGTCCGACTGACATTCAGACAGGACAGGTGGTCAGGGCCCTGTCTTCTCTAAGGAAGTTTGGACAATGCCTGTCATGGAGTCCCGTCTCCACAGTCACTCAGAGTGCAAGTTTTAAGACTGCGCTCGTACAAGACTGTAGATTGGTCAAGTACCAAGCCCAGTGTCCGTCTGGTGACATAAAGATCATATCCATGGTATAAAAGACGTTTTATGATTCAGACGCATTTTCGATAGTTATGTTGTCTATCTTTGATTCTTCTTATCTTGTTAATTATGTCACCATGAAATGCAGGTTGTAAAACACCCAAAATAAAAAATACTCTGTTGCCTGTATTGATCAGAATTTCAAAAGAAGTTGACAATAACTTTTGTAAAATTTCCAGAAAGTCTTTACTACTTTGTGAAAGCGAAAACCTTGTCCTAAAAGTTTCTTTGTAATCTATAAATTTCTACTATGAAAATCCAAAACATTAGTTCATGTCCTAGCATACCGGATGAGCTGTGAAATGTAGATACCATTGGACGGTAATCTGGGAACATCACCGTCAAGCCAGGGGAAATTTACTATGTTGAATCCAAAATCATCTCTTTTGTCATACAGACTTGTATGAATTTCTCCATTAACAAAGACATTAGAAGAACGCACAAAATTGATACACTTGATTGTACTCTGTGAGATGACAAGACTTACATACCGGTAGCGACCGGAATATCACATTAAATATATACAGAAAAGAAGGGGATCTCAAGCAAGACTGGGTTGCAGCATTCACAACAAAACAACAAAACACCCCAAGCAAAATAACAGCGTACACAGCAAGAGACATAAAAGGGACAATAAATTCAAAATACGATATTAAACATCAAACACAAAAGTCTTCTATCGAGACCAAAAGTATCCAACAAGACAAAGACGTAACGAGCAATTCCTCCTCCGTTAAACCAAAAATCTCCTCCCTTCTTCATATGATAAAGAGAATTGAATTTTAGGATTCGTATCGGAAAATCCTCCAATATTCGCTGGAATAATGATTCTATTTAAAATTACCATAATTGTAATTTCTTAATTTGCAGAAAAATACTCATCTAGAAGTTTTAAATGTTGCCTGGAACGGTTTTGAGATTCCGGGATGCCATGGCTTGGGTCATGGACTGGAGGGTAATAAAACCCTTATAGAGCTAAATGTAGGAACAAATCGCATAGGACTTACAGCTCTATGTAAATTACTGGAGGGGCTCAAGTACAACTCAACTTTAGAAAGACTTAATGTAGGTCATATGAAATATTTTTGTAACCTTTAAATTTTCTTGTTTATATAATTGAAAAGATATTTTTTTCTTTAGTAAAAAGAGTTATTACGAAATATATTATGAGAAGAGTTATCTTTATTTGCAACATTTTCCAATTAAAAGTATATACTATGAAAAGAGTTACGTTTATTTTTTATATATTATGAAAAGAGTTATCTTTATTTTTAATATTTTCCAATTAAAAAGTATATAACAAATACACAAAAGTAAAATTTGTGGCTACAATTAACAAATTGATACAAAATAAATCACTGTGTTGAACATTGTTACATTGTTTTCTACTATTCAGCTTGCAGACAATCCATTGACGTCTAGAGGAACTCTTCTGGTGCTACAGGTCATAGAAAAATGCTCAAATGTCAAAAATGTGGATTTTGGGGTAACTTTAATCTAGCAGTCATAAAAAGCACACTTAAGGAATCAAGATCAAATAGATATTAAAGTCCTTAAAAATACTTGTTCTACATGACGTATATAATTTGCAAAAAAAAGAATAAATACTTGGGGTTGAAACAAAAATTAAAGAATTTTTAAATAATTCCTTTCATTACACATTTTTTGTTCATATTTGATTGTATAGATGCATCCAGTAGAAGAGGAACTACTTGATAAACTAAGAGAAATCCAGGAAATAAAACCTCTTACAGTGCTTCATGGAAAGGTGCACCTTAAAACGAAAATAGGAGACGGGGATCCTACGATGTATTTATCCGGAGATCCTATTTGTATATTATTCGAATTTGCACGGATAAAAGAAATTCCTATTCTGGACCTTTTCATCGCATTTGATACTGACGATAGTCACTCTTTATCGTGGGATGAATTCAAAGAAGGCCTTTTGGTATGGTAAACTTTTTTCTTGCTTGAAACGAGTTATTCCAGTTACTCCAATTTGTTTTTCGATGGTTGGAGGTATACAGCGAAAAAAGAACGGAAAATTGTATTATTGCGGTATGATACAGAAGTTTTCCGACTTTTTTCTTGGTATAACTCCATCAAACGAAAAACTAATTCGTGTAATTCATCAACATTGAATTTAAGAAAGTATGGATAGGAATTAAATGTTATCATTAACAAATTATAGTGAAAAGAGACTTCCAATCATGCGGCTAAGGATTAAAAAACATCTCCTAATAAAACAATTTTCCTGCAAATGATAGTAAGCCTCGGGTGCAGAAAAGCTTTTTCTCTGGAAATAGTAGTGGAAAGTGAAAGGAAAAAAGAAAGTTTTCCAAGTCTGCCACCAGAGATCAGTTCTTTGGACATATTATGGATCATATATGAATTCTATCAATGGTATGTTAATGTTGTAGTATCCGAATTACGCGCAAACAAAGCTACTCATACAGATACACAGCGACTACAAAAAGTGCACTGTTGTTGTTGTTGTTTGAAAAATTGTAAGATAGCATCACAATCAGGTCTTCGTAGAGGGTTGGGTTTGTGGTTTACTGGCAGAAATTAACTCATAATTATCAAACAAGATGTCCGACCATTTTTCAGATAGGACACATAAGACACAATTTAAAATTGTACTGAAATGTATGTCACAGCCAACCAGGGTCAGAAGTCAGTTTGGAAGATATAACTTTTAAAAGTCTTTCGCTGAGCACGAATAACTTACTAGTATCCATAATTTTACTTTATCGTTATGTACCAGATTATCTGAATGCGCACTTGTTAGCGAACTTAAATATGAATACAGAAATAAATTAACATTCTTGATTATTTCAGATTAACCGCATTCCCCTTAGGTCTGGTGATATTGACCACTTGATACGCAATATTGATATAAATAGGGATGGAGAAATCAACTTTACGTATGTATAGTGTCTTTTATCTGACTTTCTTAAATTTTGTAGTGTGCTGTTTTCAGCACAGAGTTTGCTGATCTAGGTTAAGAAGTAAATATTGTTCTCGAATTCGATAAGTAATCTAAATAAAAAGAAAAAATATCTCTAACAAGATTTCTAATCGAATGGATATTTAAAAACATGGAACCATTGTCCACATATGCTCATATAGTAGACCGATTCGTTTCTCAATGTTTGCATTGTATTTTTATATGCTGTTATATTTGACTTTTGGAAAAGCGATTTTGTTTATAACTGGCGTATGTTATTTTTCATATTTTGCAATTAATATAGGTTTTGAAATTAATAGATCAGATCAGTTAAGGCGTCGTAATCTATATAAAATCATAATGGACGTTTAGAGAAGATCCTGATTTGAGAGCTGAAGCAATCTATTATTGCAACGAAATCAGCACCCTTTCATAATAATAGAATTAAAGATAAATCACAAGGACTTCTGTCGTGCTCATTAAAGAAGA
The DNA here is from genome assembly GCA_033119305.1 of Pinctada imbricata. NCBI lineage: Eukaryota > Metazoa > Mollusca > Bivalvia > Pterioida > Pteriidae > Pinctada > Pinctada imbricata. Next base: position 61,142,553 of record VSWD01000006.1, on the reverse strand, counting down.
CAGCAACAGCATCTTCCATTATTTTATTCAACATGAAAATGTTTTCTTTCAGTCTAGTCAGCTTTAAGGTGGTTGTTCAGATCTACTCATTTGTTTGTGTTATGGTCTTACAGGGTGACTTTTGTGTTTATAGTTACAATGGATTATGATGAATAGCATATCCTCCTTTTACAGAGAGTTGGTGATTGCACAGAAAAGTCATAATATGAAAGTAAAGAAGTTACTGGACAGAGGACCGAGGGCTTTTGCCAATAGTCAAGTGGGCAAAATTCACTTTGAACTTCACAAATGGTTCCACGACAAAGAAGTTAGAGTAGAAGCATATTCTTTGTTCAATGACGAAAGAATCGGTGGCTTAGAACCACGGACAACGGTTCAAAATTGATTACTCAAAACTGAAAGATAAATTGTATTATCACTGATTTGAAAATAATCTGGATACAATGTTAGTTGTTACAATGATTATCAGAGACATACGTCTTTTTTCGTTGAAAATACTTTTCTGCATGTTTATGTTTATATTGATGAAATAAAGGAAATAAATAGAAAAAAAAAACTTTGTCATACATAACTCTATTGTGAAGAAAAATGCAACCTCATGGGCGAAAATGGACAGACTGTTGTCCAAGATATGGATATCTCCCATATCTAATCTTTGTAATAGAAATATAAGTCGTAATACAACATCAAAATACAGCAATAGGCTATATCAATTTAGACGGTTCTATCGATATAAACAGAATTAGGAGAAAACCCCGAACAAGACGATGTTGCAGTGACCAGAACATACACTTGCTAGAAAATAAAGCCTCTCCCAAAATCAGACAAAACACCATTGCAAACATGAAAGACAACGCATTAAAATAAAAGAAGACATGACTTTCATCGCACAGACTGGTTGGACATGAAACCGAATCTATTGTAGATCTAGAAAAAAAAAAAACCAGAGGGCGCTACTGTTATGGATTTTGGCTGTATCTGAAAATCACTTTGAATGGAAGTAACACTAATGGGGATTTAACCATCCGAAACAAGTGTGTGGTACATTAAAATTGGTTTTAAATTTTCTTCAAGAATTTAAAGAGTTGGAACATTTCCATATTATCTAGAAGACGCAACCACAGTAATAAATATGATAATCCATTTCAGTAAAATAGTAAACAGAGGGGATCTCAAGACTCGGTTGTAGTACCCGGAGAAAACATCGATATACCTCTCTGTGAAAATATAGAGTAGACACGCACAAAAAGAGACACAAAAGGGACAAGGAATACCAAATACGGCATGTAAACATGCACCAAATACAAAAGACTACACATAAACCAACTGGACCAATTAGTAAACGTTGCCGACGGCCATCTGTAACGTTAGTAGCGAATTGTTTTATAAGTTTTGTTATACGGATTACGTGCGCACAGCCCTCGTACTTTTCTGGTTATCCAATGATCTTGAAGAACGCACAATTGTTGTATGTAAAAGCCTTCACACGTTAAGATGACCATACAAACCTCACTGTAAAAATACCGGAAAAACAGGAAATTCAGTAAAACTTATTATTTTTAAAAGGATGAACCAAAACAGCCTACACACACAAGAAAACATCTTGAATCACGAAGAAAACGCAGTGAAAAGGATGGAAACAAATTATTTACTTTGTATTGGCTGGCGTCACTTGAAAACGTGTATGACACCAACGAAGCAGACAAAGAATAAAGGTGTAATTCTAAAAGCTCAGATAAGCCGACAAAGAATTAAGGTGCAATTCTAAAAGCTAGGTCCGAATGGCGTTGTCTTTTATTTTTATGTCATTGTTCTAGCGGTCTTCGTATTTGATCTTTTTTTCTCGTCTCATTACAACGAAGCAAATTAGAACACCTACACAAACTTGACCAATACAGAACTGTGTGTCTATCTGGATTACGTAGGCACAAAAGTGAATATCATTGAAGGGTTTATACATTCAATACTAAAATACAAATGAAGAAATACTAAGTTCCCAAGCCCTGCTGTCGGGGAGCAACATTATGGACAAGAAGGGGCAATGCGCCAAATTTGCGTATGTGTCGGATATTAAATCTTCGTGAGTCAACTGGTTATTCAAAATGGACATTTTAATCTACTTATTCTCTTCAAAATTTCTTACTTTCCAAAATAAGCTGATCCTAAACTTTTTTTTCTCGGAACATGGAACCGGTTGTTTGTGTTCGAGTTATTGATGTTCCCTAGCTTATATTCACCTCGTCTTGACCTCAGACCATTACTGCATTAGCTGATCAATTCAAAAGAAAAAAAATCATTATCCATTTTTTTTAATTTGTCAGGCAAGTTTATTGCATGACTCGAATTTATTTTTCAATGATCAATTTTCAATTGAAAATTAATGATTTGTTTTATTTCATAATGTAGGTCAAATAATGTTGGCAGAGAGAGAGAGAAAAAAATCTTCTATAAAATGACTGAGAAAGGACTGGGAGGGTCAACTCTTATAAGGTCATTAGTGATATTTTAAATTACTTTTTTGATATGCATATAAATAAATATATTCTTTCTTTTATCCCGACACTTTAGATTACGTTGTTACTGAGCCGAACAATTAACGATTTACGGTCAGAGAATAATTCTTAATATTGACTTTAAATACACTATGTTTTACAAAAGGAAAAAAGTGTTTAATTCGGGTTTTATGGATTTGTATTAAGAAACAAAACGATTAAATATCACTGGTGAATGATATAAGGGCATTCTTGTGTAAACCAAATGAAAAGATTTATAAAACGATCAACGAGTTCTAACGAGGTCCCGGGGGTAGTAAAAGATACATTATTGCAATTAATAGGTGTTAATCTCGTAGTATGATTCACATAAGGCAAAAAACATTAAACACGACACACCGAAATCAATATTTATTGATAATTCATTAATAAAGAAGGAATCTACTACCTCGAAATGTGAATAAAACGGTTTTATTGACCATCTTGAGAATCCAAAGCACATGATAGGAATATAAATATAGACGGAGATGGGACATTAATTTTTTTTAATCATACAAATATGAGTGACTTACAAAGACGGTCAGCATCTAGCAAAAGTCCTCTTTTTAAGGTAAGTAAATTATCAAATAGTCTACTAGTTTATTTACTCAGAAAAAAATTGACAAGTTTCTTGTGTCTTGTTTAGGTCAGGAATTTTTCTAAGATATATCAGCTCAGATGAACGAAATTGATGTAAAAGAATGTGCATCTAATTTTCTTTTGAAGTTCTCATAGTCGTTTTTTAACACTTAAAAGCTCTGAAAGTATATCCTTACATGATCTATCAAAATTATTTCATTCTGTAACTTTGAGAAAGAAGTATTTAGAATACAAATGAGGAGCAGATATATGTGAGAAATTGACATGGTATTCTTGAAAAATAAAACAAAAACATTTACTATTATCCAAGGACGTAAAGAAAGCGAGCTGAAGATTAAATTATGACGCAGGTTCAATTTGGAAGGTGAAACTGGATGTTAATATGAAAAACTAAGAATATCAGAAAATTACTATCTTCAGTCGGTCCTTCATTTCTTTTTTCAATTACACAGAAGTCTTCCAGGCCCCCACCATCACGTGATGGAGGCATTCACACCAATCCTACAGTTCTTGCCGCCAAATACCGTCACTCGTCCACGTCATCCACCAAACTCCACATGCAGAATCCCACCAAGGTGGTCCGCCAGAAACGTGTGGAGCTCGACATACAAGTCCAAAAAGAGATGGAGAAGATGAAGGCGGAGGAGGAGGAGCGGAAGAAGAGGGAACAGAGAGAGGAGATAGAGAGGAGGATGCAGATCGAGGACATAGAGGACGTAGATTATGATGGTAAGATAATAGCTTTATTCTAATATTCTAAATATTGTTTATTCATAACAGGAAATAGATGACGCATGGTGTATACCTTGAATTCTAGAGAACTACTTAAAAATACTCTGAGGAAAAAGGGCACAAGTGATGTTGAAATTGAAATCCTCATGCTTGTTTCAGAAAGATATGTTAAGGTGATATTATCAAAGATAACCATCTAGAGACACCAGACTTACGATAAGACCTTTGTTAATAATGCTTTTTCTGATTATCTATTTATTGTTCAAATCTGTAATTACAATTTTTCTGAAACATAATTTTAAACATTGAAAATTACCAAAAAACATTCTCCTTTTCTTCCAGAGGATGACTCTCCTTTTGAGGATGAAGTGCTGTATGACTTTTGCCAGCGTCTGTACATGGAGGCGTGTAAAGATCTCAATATCACTCCCATTAACTTGGTCATAAAACACTTAGCCACCAATAAACTGGCCATCGTTGGCGTCGTTCTAGGCAAGAAAGACGCCAAGGCGTGTGCAATAGCTCTCTTGGTAAGGATATACTTTTATACCTCTGAAATTTGTTGTCAATGACATAAAATAGCAGTGTGACAAAAATAGATGTCAAAATCGACCTTTTGTTTCATGCCTTATCAAAGAAAAAAGCCGTGGTTATCAGGATTAAGGAATTAAAGATGCGAGCCATCCCGAAAAGAAATAGAGCCACATTCTCAGTCAGTAAGTGAACATTGTAAGGAATGCAAAAGCGATGACTTAACTTAGACATTTCGGATAAATATTAAAGAAGTACCCATCAGTTATTCAGTCTTAAAGTCGAAAAGGCAATGCAAAACCATTAGAATTTCCACAGGAACGGCCGCGAGCCCCGGAATGAATAACTTTCCGAAGTGAGACCAGGTGCCAGGTGCCCGGGGAGAGTCAGCGTCTCCTGATTGCATGCAACACCCGTCGCAACATTCATTCATTCATTCATTCATTCAACGGATCCATTATCTAATAAGGTAGAATTCTGAAAGCAATTAACATTAAGAAATATGTACATGAAATGAAATATAGTACATTTATTTTCTTTACAGAGAAATTCAACAGTAGAAACATTGGTACTTGATGGTAATCACTTAGGTGGCGCTGGTTGTAGGTACTTTGGGGACGTCATTTCCGTCAGTACATACCTGACAGACATAGTAAGTAAACCCAAATTAATATTCCAAGTTTCTGAAAACTTACACATCCTACACAAAATCTGGAACTGCTCAATCTTTGACAAATTATATATTTGAAATCTAGAAATAGATAGTACAACTTATGAGGATTACATTTCAGAAGGATGGTATTCTGGTGAATGTATATTTAGCAATTTTTGTCAAGCAGACTGCATTTTAGACCAAAGTTTAAACAAAACTTTTTTTGCAGAAAATAGCGGAGAATAACCTTGGAAGTGATGGTGCTAAAGATATTTGCTATGCATTGAAGAATAACAATGTCGTCAGAAGACTTGATTTGTCTGGTAACATTTTTATATTAATTTATTTTCTTCTGTTCATCCTTTTGTAATTTATATACAAGATTTAAAAATAACATTTCTGTATCATAAAAACTATTATTTTATCGAGATTAATATCATTTTTATTTTCTATATAAAGGAAATGGATTTACGGAGGAAGATGCCGAGTATTTCAAGGAAATGTTGGACGTGAGTTGTAACAGTTAAAATTACGTATGAACATTCACACACTTTCATTCAAACAATCACAAGAAAACAAGTACTGTATGAACTTCCATTAGTTTCTACACCTATAATATCCTATAATATCTTTAAATGTGAAAAACACCGGGAGGGATTCAACATGTGTGTGTTTTGGAGGGGGGGGGGGGGTTCTGAAGCCAACGATGTGTTGTTTTTTGTTTGTTTGTTTGTTTGGTTTTTTTTTTTTTTTTTTTTTTTACATTTTGCCATTTCTGCCACTGAAAAGAAAAAGATACTCAATGCTTCAAAAGTGTGGCATTCTTGAAATATCCTGGGAGCGTTTATATATAAATAAGTTTTTTAAAGAAAGAACCTTTTTTCAGGAAAACCACGCATTGAGAGAGTTATATTTGAGTCACAACAAGTTCCAAGAGAAAGGTGGAGAGGTATTCGCTGATGGTCTGGGTAAATACTTTTTAAATTCATCATTTTCAATTTACAACGCTTTCTTCTTTTTCTTTTTTTCAGTAATCTTATTGTTGTTCCATATTTTACTTGCGCTCCGATATAGACTAAGATTACAATGTATTATACTCTATTCTAGCAAATAACGACTTCCTAAGGGTGCTAGATTTGAGCTGGAATCATCTCAGAATGGGAGGTGCTAAGGCAATAGGCACTGCACTTCAAGTGAGTACTAGTATATAAGAAGCAAGCAAAATTTGACTTTTCAACCAAAGATGTGTTCTTTCTTTTGATATCAATGTTATATGCAAAAACTGATATTTTGTATATCTATTCTGCATTTTGGATTTTGTGAATTCATTCCTTTAATGTCTGATCAAGACAATGCTATTGACTTTATTATTCAGTTTGGATTTTGTAGATTCATTCCTAAAGGCAATGCTGTTGACTTTCCTATTCAGTTTCGGTTTATAAAAGAGAAATATTTAAACAAACATGTCTTTATTTCTAGTCAAACAGGCATCTCGAGAAGCTGAACATTTCGTGGAATGGTTTCCACGTGCGAGGTGCCCTGTCCTTAGCTAAGGCTCTTGAGGTCAACACTACGTTACTGGAGATGGACCTAAGCTGTAACAGGCTGGGTGATCTCTGTGTCCAAGCTATAGTCAAAGGACTGCAGAAAAACGCTACACTCAAAGTCCTTAGGGTACGAATTGTTCTTCCAGTTTTTTACCCAACGAAAAACTCATCATATTGCGAAATTTATAATAATATTTTTAGAGTTATACGCTTTTACTGCCAATCATTTTCTTCTCTTTTTTATTGGATATGCGAAAATAAGCAATATCAGTTAAAATCATCTTTATTTCAGTTGGCCCAAAACCATATTAACCCTGAGGGAGCCATGCACATTCTCGGCACAATCGATGCAACGCCTTCTATTGCCCTAGAACTTCTTGATTTAGGGGTAACAATCTATGATTCTTTTTATGTCTAGAATTTTAAGAATAATCGATAAAAGGCGGGAAAGATGGAACGCCCTCAAGTAGACACCATGACAAAGTTCTTCCTAGAAAGAACCACTGTCATTTTCTTTCCCAAAAAGTGTCAAAGGATTAAAGTTTTCAAAACTTGAATTATATTGAGTTGTATTGTCTTGTCGTATGTTATGAGCTCAATTTAATGTTCTCATTTCACTATCTTATTCATCATAAAATATAACATCATTTATTATTTTCATTTTTCTTGGGATAAATTAGGGGTTACCATGCGTCTGTTTTACAAAAACTGACAGGGTATCGGCGAATCCCCTGTCAGAAATTGAGTTTTACCGCGAGGTGTAAGCCGAGTGGTGAAACGGATATTTCTGACAGGGGATTCGCCGAAACCCTGTCAGTTTTTGTAAAACATCAGTATGGTAGCCCTATCCTAATGCTTTGGTCAGTAAGAAACTAGAAAACAACGTTTGCTTTTAACGATGTCGTCATAGCAACGCACGACGTCATAGCAGAAACTGCAGTGAAACGTGAATCCCCTTGCGGTTTTTTAATTACTCAGCCAATCAGAATGCGCGTTACAAACGGAGTGCATTAGAATTTAATTTTCTTATCTCTCACCTTTTCGTTATTCAGGATAGATGTGTAACGGATAAATTCGAGAACCTGTATCATGAACTACAGAAGAAAAGAAGTCCGTTTAAGGTAATATACGGAATGGTGTGGCAAACGGATCGCAGGTCCCTGTCAAGTTACGATAGGGAGAAAGAGGAGGAGGACTTGGCGGAAGAGGATCCGTTAACAGTGTTGTTTGAGTACGCTAGACTCCAGAACTTCAGGTTGATAGACATGTTCAAAAATCTGGACACGGATAACAGCGGGTCTCTGGACAAACAAGAGTTTATAGATGGGTTGGCGGTACGTGAAGCTGAATTTTAATTTTAAGCTTTTATCTATTTTTTTAAGATATATTTTTTATCAATTCTTCATGAATTTCAATTGTAAATCTAAGAAAAGCCTTTATTTTACTATAAGTTCTAGACAGACCGTTGTAAAACATAAACAATTTTTGCTTTTCCCTTTTGCATTTTTTCGACTTGGAACTGGAAATAGATCTGTGTTTAAAGCAGCAAACTTAATTTGTTGCCATTTTTTGGAAGAAATTAGAACAATGATAATGTTACACAGACGGATAATAAATAAAAAAGATAGAAAAAATATGTTTGCTTCTACATGTGACTTGTTCTCCTGCTCCAGATGGTGAACATCCCTATGACAAAGAAGGGCGTGGCCAGACTGATCAACAGAATGGACGTGGATAATGACGGAGAGATTGATTTTGGGTAATTCGTGAATTTTGTATAGATCTTATTTTCACATCTTAAACCTTTAATCTATCAATTCAGCTACTTTCCTATTAAGATTGTTTAATAACAGTAATAGCATTTACAATGTGTAATTTTGGTTCTTTTATTTCATAAGGTATTTCGTATGATTTATTCTTTTAAAAAGAATGTTTTAATTTTTTCCTCAGAGAGCTCATAATCGCTCAAAAACAGCATAAAGAAAAACTGAAGAACATTATGAAAAGTGACGTACCGTGGGAGAACACAGACATCGCTAGAATAGATAAACTTCTCAGAAAAGTCATCTACAAAAGGTTCCTTATGAGGAAATTCTGACCTTGACCTGACCTTAACACTTCACGATAATACAGTGCCATAACACAAAGAGTCAAACAAAAGATCTATGATATTTTTCTTTCTGTCATTTGTCTCATTTCTTCATAAGAAGTTTTTCTACATTGCATTTCATACAATTATGAAATAAATAGAAAAAAAAGTTATGATGTGTCTGCTTCTTTTACGGACGAAGCGTTTTGATGTATAGATAAATCAGTCACGATAGCATGACATTACACAAAAGACAGGTAGGACTGCATGATGTTGAAAATGTGACGAATAGAAGAAGTTACAGATTTCCAAAAAGACTACGTTGCTATTGAATTTGAAGACGTTTACCATGTGACCACAGGGAAACACATATGCTTGCGAAGAATAATGGACAGTAGATAAGTCAAATTATAATAAACATCAAAGTCGGCACCGTGGTCTAGTGGTAAGGGCTTCGGGCCAGTGACCATGGGTCGGGCGACATATAAGTATCTGTATGTTCTGTATTAATACTTAGAAATGTCCTTGTCTGTGTTGTATACATGGTGTTTAAAAAAAAACTTCAAAGAAAAACCCATCCGTTATTCGCTCTCAGAGTCGGGAATTTACATTGGAACAGTTGCGAACCCCGAGATAATCAATACTCCAATACTCCGAAGTGAGACCAGGTATCCAGGTAGAGTCAGCTTCTCCTGATTGCATGCGGCACCCGTCACAACAATAAAGACCATGAAAACTTTCAAAGTCGGTGATTTTCTCGATATTCATATTGATGTACATATTAGGTAAAGATGTCTTATTTGGTGATGTTGACAGTCATTAAATCGCAATCCAGAATGTCACTGGTCATTCTGAAAAGAGGGACCTCATATGCTTTAGAAGATCCCCGTATCGAACATAGAACTTCCTCAATGATGATTTCAGCCGTAATATAAGCCTGAACGAGTAGCTTACTTGCAAGCCGTCAAATGCAAGAAAGAGGAAAGAGACCGATTGTCTCCGTCTTATTTGTCTGCTTTTACTTTTCACGTGAGAAAGTTCTATTTTAAAAAAAATGTAACCCTTTAGATTGTGATTTTTCTTTTTTGGGTTCAGACTTCGGGTTTTGTGACTACCATGAATAAGCATGTGATTATGGACAACGGATAAGGCCACCATTCAAACAAATACCGGAGAGAACAAGATCTCTACTCATAGAAGCAGATCATAGAGTGCACCACTAGAACAAAAAACTAAAAATGTCGGGAAATGTATATTCATTAAGTGTAAATAATACTTGCAAAATTTGGAAATAGAAATCATAATGAATTTTTTCCGCAGATGATATGAAAAAAGATATACCGGAATTCGTCAGTTTCTAGTACATGATAAACAAGTTACATTCCTTATACAAAGGTTACAACGTGTTACATGTATACATCAACAACAAGAGCAAAACGATACTAAAATTTTCCGTTTCAGTGGTACCGCCTATAAAAGAGTTTGTAAGCCTTTAGATTCTGATTTTGGATTTCATGTTGGATTTTCATTTACTAATTGTAATAATGTCAAAGTGTTCCAACTCTATACCTTCTTGAAGAAAATTCCAAACAAACATCATTGCACCAGACACGTGTTTCGAATATTAAAATTCTCATCAGTGATGCTTCCAGCGGAGCCACCAAAATCATTTCAGTAGCGTAAGACATGTTCCCTTCCTTTTTGATAAATCCATCTCACTGAAAAACGATGTCAACAAAATGAGGATGAGAAGGATGCTACCTAACTAACATTGCAACTCTGTAAGCATTAGGCATACGATTAATTTTCCGTAGTGTGCTAGATGATGCAAATATTTCGTATTAAAACATCAAAAAGTTGGAGTGACAAATATGGACAATGACCATATCCCAATATAAAACAAGAGCCAAAGCAAAGAAGCGAACTCCCAATATGGTAGTGAGACCAGGTGCCCAGGAGGTTAAGTTTTAGATAGGACTAAATGTTGCCATTGATACTCCAATGACAAATATGGATAATGACCATATCCCTGTTTACAGCACAAAATCGATAATTCAGAAAATCAGAAACCGAAGGCATACAAAATCAGGATAAAACAGGAACCAAAGCAAACAAACAAAAACCTCCACCATATGAAAAAAGCGAACTCCCGATATGGGAGTGAGACCAGGTGCCCAGGAAGAGTAAGCATCTCCTGCTTGCATGCAACACCCGTCGCTTCAATTCGGTAGAACTGTCACATCCGGTTACTTCCATTTTGGAAGACATAGAGTACAATCTTTGGTTGGATGGTTCAAATGGTCTATGACAGAATATCATCCACCATTCTAGAGAGTGGGACATCATAGTGTATGACGAATTCCCCATATCGACCGTAGAACTTCCTCAGTGACGATGTTAGTCGGTCACAAACGTATCCCTGACTGAGAAGCTTATCTGAAAGACACATAGCTCTCAGAACAAAACCCGTATATTTGGTACTTGCTCTGGCATAGCGTATCAACTGAGATATGAACACGCCATAAGCAGGCGATGAAGGGATGTTGCTACTCAGAAAAGGAAAGTTTGTAATGCTGAAATTGAAGTCGTCACGTTTGTCATAGAGTGAGATGTTCATGTGACCATCAGTGTCGTAGGACAACATTATGTCCAAATAGGATGCTGAATTATTTGTCTCTGTAGTTTCTTTGACTTCAAGCTCCGAAGGATAGATACTGCTCAGGTAATCCGCGAATTTTGGATTATTGATGGACAACACATCGTCTATGTATCTGTTAGTGAAGTTGAAGTCAGCAGCTAAGTATCTTTTACCTTCAGAGACCAAAGATTGAATGAATTCAGCTTCGTACGAGTAAAGGAAAATGTCGGCAAGGAGTGGTGCATAATTGGTCCCCATTGGAATTCCGACAATTTGCTGGAAGACCTTTCCTCCAAACACCACAAAAATGTTGTCGATCAGAAAGTTTAACATCTCAATAATGTCTGTTTCAGTGTACTTATTTTCAGAATCGGACTTTTCTTTTGCAAAGTAGGTTTTGTCATAGTTAACAACAATAAATTTGTATTTGCGATTACCGTTCTTACTTGTAAACGCATTACTTATAATTTTTGCGAGTCTTTCTTTCAATTTAGAATGTGGAATTGTAGTGTAAAGTGTCGAAAAATCAAAGGCTTTGATCGGATGGACTCTACTAAAATGAGTGGATTTCAGATGTTCTAAAAGTTCCTTCGAATTCTTTAAAATCCACATCTGGTTGATGCCACTGCGAGAATATACTGTCGAACAATATTTTTGAAGCCCTGATTTGATTTCAGATAAAACTTTGGTGAGTAAGATCGATACAGATTTGGTAGAACATTTTGAGGAACCAGCAATGAAACGTTGTTTGTACGGATTCTTATGTATTTCAGGTATGCAGTATAAGTATGGTTAATCTAAATCTAAATTGGTAGTAATAACACCCACTGAACCCAGAAGGGGAACGATATCAGGTTCACGGAGAGAGCAAGCATTCCCAGTTCACAAGCCACAATAGTGGTCAGTTCATAAAATTCTGAGTTATATTTGTCCAAATTAGTGTTGGAATATAAACTAACATCCAAGACAATATCATTTTGTATTATGCATTCTTTGTAACGCCTTTAGAAATCCCTCTTTGACATTTTTTGGACAGTCATTACTCAATAATACAAACAACAAACGTTAAGCTGATATACAAGTCAACTATATTTCTGTCATATTTCTTCGAGAATATTAACTATAAGGGGAGTTTTTCTTGTCATAGCAAATTAGTAGAGAGCTTTGATTCCGTTTCGGTTCATTTTCAGTATAGTATTTGACTATTTCTTTGATGAGTCACAGTCTTTTCTAGTCGATTACCATATCTGCCATATCTTCCTTTCTTTGATAAATAAGACAGAGAAGACATCCAACAAGACTGGGTTGCAGCACCAACAGCAACTTATGCACCTGGTCTCAATTCAGAATGTTGTTCATTCCGGGGTTCGCAGTCGTTTCGGTGGGAATTCTCATGATTTGACCTTGCCTTCTCGACGTTGAGATGAAAAATAAGGATAATGACCATATCCCTGTATATAGTCCTGAATAACTGATCGGTACTTCTTTGATGTCTATTTGATGATTCAAAGTCTTTTACCATATCTACCATATCTTTGATAAATAAGAAAGGGAAGATATCCAACAAGACTGGGTTACATCACCAACAGCAACTTGTACAAAAACACAAAATACATAAGCCACAAAAAGAGACGTAAAAGCTGCGACAAAGCACAGAAATACGGCATCACAGCACTAAACACAAAAGACTACCCATAAAAGTAAACGACATACTTAGCTTGGTTTTGTCTTTAATTTTTGTTAAAAATAATAGAATAAATATCACAGTTAGACAATCCGCCAACCAGTGGCGGTTTGCATCATTATTATGACGGTGATAGATGTATAATAAATAACCATTTATATTTAACATATGAATAATAGCAATAGTCAAATATAAATCAAAAATATAAATATAACATATTAATGGCTCATACATCATACCAGCACTTATATTGTAATTGCAGTTCTTCTGTTCCATAAACGAGTTACAATTGAATGAAAAGATTGTAAACTCTAAGAAATATAACAAAAAAGCAGATTAGATAGACTGGATTGTATAATGGGGAGTCATCATATATATGATAATATTTTGTATACTGAATTATATTCACAATTAGAGAGTAACAGAACATAAAGGTAGTAATATTATCATCACTCTCTTTCAGCTTAAACAGCAGATTAAAATATGTCAAGCAATTGTAAAGGCTGATGGCAATGGTATTAATGTGTCAACTTCAATATGACTTTAAGCATCTCATCTCTTAATTAGATTCACATTCTATTTGGCAATGCGTTTAAATATATGAACAGAAATCAAATGCATGAACTTGACTCCTGGAAAGATCGGGATAATTCCGAATATCCAAGCTTTTTTATTTGATGTCCTTTGAAATTAATCCAAAGTGGGCAAAATATTCCTTATTATAAGTTAAAATCAGGTCTTTAAAAGCATGATAAGCATTTTCATCGACGAAATGAAAATATTATAATAAATAAAAAGATGTAAGTAATATACAAATTATAAGGCGATGTAAAAATGTTTTCGATTGTCCTATATAACATAATAGTTAATTCAATCGGAGAATATCTCCATACTTTTAATCATCTCTTGGATTCAACCAAAAGTGTTTCTTACATTGACACATTGTCTATTACAGTTTGTTGTCCAAATAATCAGTACCCCCGTCAACATCTCTGCTGTTTCTAGTCATCATACCACTCCTCAATGTCAAATTTTACTGGGCCATTCCCAGAATCATGTATGTGGAATAAATTGTATGAAAAAAATGAGCTGATTGCAAACTTAATCATGATTGTTTGATTAATTATTGATGAATCTAATGAAAATCGTGATAATCGAGCTATTGATACATATTAGATATTCATGAGCAAACATATGCAGTTTTCAATATACAATAACGCTAAACGGTGATAAGCACTTTCGCCGTTTTACTTGAGCAGAATTTTTCACAGCCTACGATTCTTCACTGTGTACCAAAACTGATGATGTTACATTAAAGACTATCAGAGTATGGTAGAAGAAAGGGGTGCTACCTTGAAGAGTAACTAGGTACGCTGTCTGACTGCACGGCATGAGGATGGGGGTCTTGCTCCATGTAGGGAGGAGGAGGGGAGGAAGACGAGTTTGAGGAATTTGAGCTTTCTAAGGGAGGCGGGGGTCCAGAAATATAGGGCGGAGGACTCAGTACTGACATGCGCATTGTCTCTGGTCTTTCAAACGCTGCCGGCGGCCGAGGATTAAAGTACAAATAGGGGTAGGGAGCTGATGATATAGTTGACACCGGATGGTTCATTGCTGTCTGTTCGTACTAGCGGCACGTGTCTGTCCCGTGTACTTGCTGGCTGAACGGTAATTCTACTGCCGTGAGGTGATACTGTTCTATTTGTATGGTTACCACGTCTACAAGGACAACGCTTTGTGTGAAGACAACAACATGCAAATGTCACAAACAAAACGGAGCAGACGACACCTCCTATAACACCGCCTATGATGGCGTGTAAATTTGGTTTCTTCTCTTTCGGTCGATCTTTTGCTGCTGAAAACAATGTAACACAAAACATTATATTCAAACTCAAATTACTTGTTGCCGTCAACTCAACCAGAAACTTTGCAGGTTCTTAAGGGATTTTAATATGTATATGTAAATACGTAGGTTTAGACATAACATATATTGATTGCTCGAGAGGATCTCCTCGTCCTAGTCTGGAAAAACACGATTAGCCAAATCTAAGCAAAACCCTACTTAGTCATCATCATTGTTTAGCAGATAGACAGTTGATAATTTGAAGAATTTCTCCGAATACCATGTCTTTTCGCACGTCTCATAAGCAGATGTATAGAGGAGAGTTGAAAACTTTGAACTAAATGGTGAAAAAATTTACACATACTTACGTTTTGGTACGGATGAAATTTCAAGCCGAAATCCTCTGCGTTGTTCATACTGATCTGACTTGAAGAGAACGAAGGCAAAATTCTCTGTTGATTTTACGTTTACACTTACATTTCCACAAAATTCACCAAGAAGGTCGTCATACATATCTTTACCTATATAACAAAGGTGTATGATTGCATCATTGATGATACATTATTATTATCACTGTAGATACATTGGTTATTGTGATGCGCATATGGTGAGCTACATCATTAGGATAGAACAGGTATCTAAATATTGATAATTCTACATAACATATTAAAACAAAAAGAAATGAACAAGTCATATCACTTTGATAAAGACGGGTGAAAAATTTCGGACAATTCGATTCCACGTTGAAAATATTAAAGTCTTCTACAATTTGCATGTTTTTTTAGATTAATTTGTTCTTATTCTGTCCAATTTGTCGACTGATTTTCCTTTAAGAGCCTGATCATTGCATTTCTATTACATTTTGGCAAGTGTGTTTCCATTAGTTAATTACAACAAAGACTTTTGATGTAACGGATGTGACCAGACTGCCGAATTGAAACGATGGTCGTTGGCTGCAAGCAGGGGATGTTGACTCTTTCAATGCACCTGGTCTCACTCCCGTATTGAGAGTTCGCTTCTATTCATAATGTGGAATTTTTTGTTTGTTTGCTTTGGTTCCTGTTTTATCGTGATTTTGATCTGTGACGAAACCACAGACAGTGCATGTACTCTTTACATATTGTTTTCATTTCCGTGCATGAACATCGACGGCGGGTGCGGCTCTAGTCAACAAGGGATGCTTACTCCTCCCGGGCACCTGGTCCCACCTCTAGCTTGCTAGGGGTCCGTCGATGCTCAATTTGGTGCTCTATTGTGAGTGCTGTTGAGATTATCGTCAGGATCTTCTTTAACTCATTTGTGTCACATTTATGCCCTTTGTCGTGTGAAGCTCGTACAAAAGTTCCCCGCGAGGGGTTTGACAGTAAGTGTTTTGAATTTCTTCCCTGACATGGTCGCCATAACACTTTCTATATAGACGAAACCACAGACAGTGCATGTACTCTTTATATATTGTTTTCATTTCCGTGCATGAACATCGACGGCGGGTGCGGCTAGCCAACAGGGGATGCTTACTCCTCCCGGGCACCTGGTCCCACCTCTAGCTTGCTAGGGGTGCGTCGATGCTCAATTTGGTGCTCTATTGTGAGTGCTGTTGATATTATCGTCAGGATCTTCTTTAACTCATTTGTATGCCCTTCGGTGAATGATTTTTGAGTTTCCCATTTCGTTCTCTATATTTGGAAATGGTTCATGTCCATATTTGTCATCGTCTCGTTAGAGATCTCTTTGAATTAAAATTTAGTCACCTTATTAGGCTCATGCAAAGCAACATGCATCTTGAAGATCATTGAGGAATTGAAGAATACAAATCATTGGTTAGTCAAGTGTATTGATCTATATTATTTCTCTCTCTTTTTTCTTGTTTAATTAAGAAACAATGTAAGGGTACACATAAGAATCAAGCAGATATAGAAATATAGTTCATGCTGATTTTCTTTCTTTTAAAAGTCTATTGATATCATCTTTCATATGAATGCTACGGGTGTCACGACCAAAAGGCAAAATAATTTGAAATTCACACTTAATGAATTTTTTTCCAATAGGAATACGAACCGTATCGAGTTGACAGTCAAAGAAATTAGCGACAGTCAATAGAAGCAGGAATACAAACCTCAATTCTTATATTGCCGATATTAATTTTCATTATGAGTGCAGAAAAGGGTCTGCAAAAACTATAATTGATCCATTACCCATGCCTTATTCCTACATAAATCTTAATTAAAAGTAAATTTCCCTTACCGTCGAATACCATCAGATAATCATATGACTTGCAATGATTGGGTCTTCCTTCTAGGTAAATCATATTAGATTTGATCGTAATAACATTGTCTTCATGTGTTTGGAGCATCCACCGGCAATCTGCATTTCTGTCAGATGTAAAAAAAAAAAAGCTTGAATAACAACAATATCGTTCGCATGTTTCAGTGTTTCAGTGTTTTGACTTGAAATATATAAAAATAATTCTCCGTCACAAAATTTAATGGAAATTTTCTTAACCTAAGGGTTATCTCCCTGATGCCATAGTTCTGACCTTAGCAGGTTCTTTGGCAGACATTTTAGGTCAAGTTTAGACCTTTGATCGTCATAATTTTTTCATAATTTTGATTTCCCTTTTTTCAGACTCGAGCATCACTGATGAGACATAACTTGTTGAAATGTGCATATGGTGCACTGAAATTTTATGATTGAGCAAATATTTCAATATTGACGATTTATCTTTAACGTTAAGAAAGGAGAATTACTAGGATAATCTCATTGCATGTTGTGCCACGTTTCAAAAAGTACCTTGTCTTGATTGTTGGTTGTTTTGGTGTGCTTTATTTGTTAATATTAATGTTTATGAACGTATGTGTTATCCTTCGTGTTCTAATGGTGTTCTATTATGTCCATGGTCGTTTTTGTGTCATTGTTCTTGTCTCCGTCTGTCTGTTGGCTTTGTAGTTGTGTGCTGTCCACTGCACCTTGTGGTTCATTGTGATCAATGGACATACTCAGAAGATGTTTACACTCTATGGGTCATGATTATACTCTACATATCCTTCGGATACTGCCTACTGTATGTACTATCTCATGTTACGGATATTTACGATAAAAATGAACAAATAACTAAAACACTTTAAGTATAAGGCCTTCGATATCAGTGACTTGAACGTTCAAGATGGTTAGGAGTTGGAACACTTCCGTATTATTGATATCAACGATAAGTTGACATTTGTATAAAGTTATTGTCTTTTAACTTCTTTCCAAAACGTTTCTTTCGGCATTTTTAACTATTTATTCGAGTTGAATCAATGTAACTCACGGTGGATAAACAAGTCCCGATGGATCC
This sequence comes from Pinctada imbricata, assembly GCA_033119305.1. Classification (NCBI taxonomy): domain Eukaryota; kingdom Metazoa; phylum Mollusca; class Bivalvia; order Pterioida; family Pteriidae; genus Pinctada; species Pinctada imbricata. The sequence continues at coordinate 61,124,375 of VSWD01000006.1, read as the reverse complement.
ATCGGTGATACTAGATATACTGTTTTAGATTGATGTATAAACATGGAGGCAGGTTGAGGGGGCGGACAGCCTGAAATGAAGTATCAGTATTAACATGGATGGTTCTTTTTTTTTCTTTTTCTTTTGCGTAAATTTATCACATTTCTGACTAATTATCTTCATGTTGACGGAGGATGTCGGAATATATTAGGAGGTATAAAAGAATTGAATATCAAATTAATCTTATTTTTCAAATCTTTGAAAATATGCATCAAGTTATAATAACATTTTTTCAAAGATCTATAAGAAGACGTACGGTTATCCTTATGATACATGAAGGACAACAATGTTTTCTTCTGAAAAGAAATTGATCAACATCAAGCAAGTGATGAACAACCCTTAGACGAAAATATTTCGCTTACTGTTCCCTTTATAAGCAAAATAATTTCTTTCTGTTTTGAATAAGACTTAGTGTTCACGAGGTGCTAAAACCATCAGTTCAAAACCTTAACTTACCTGAGCAATATGACAAAAGATGAAGTGTTCCAATAAGAATACTAGCAAACGTTATCCTCCGTGACCCGCCATCTGCCATAACAGGTCAAGGTATCTAGAAACAGAAAATGAAATTACAGAATTTTGATTCTGACAAAAAAAATAATAAAGCGACGTAAGTTGGTAACAAGCAGACGATGCTATTCTCCCAGGGCACCTGATCTAATATTCCCCTTCGTATGTTTATTTATTTATTGGTTTGTTTTTGCATCTGCTCATTTTGTATATGCCTTTCACTCCCTCATATTAAAGAGGAAAGAATACTGCAATCCCATGTTGATTCTAAATGCTTTTATTTTTGCGCAAACTCCCGGAAGGATTCTAGTGTATTTTGTAATAGCTAGCAGAGCTCGCTGCAAAGGCCGAATGGCCTTAGATAGCGAAGATCGCATTATAACAATGTGCATACGTTAGTATGGGAAAATGCACGAACAAAAGATGTACATAATTAGAACGTCTTGCATCACAACGTCAAAGGTTCACAGTGATCTCAATATTAATCTATTTGTTTCTGTTTTCGCCTTCAATACAATCTGTGGTTTGTTGAAGTTGTTTTGTTTTATGTCCATTGTTAGTTCCTATTCTGTTTATATACTCCGCTATAGTCAGTATAAAACGGTCCCGAAATAGATCTTTTTAATTTCTTGCTAATATTTTAGGTTTTTTTTTATTTATTTCATCTACATGTTTTACTAAAAAAAAATAAACTCTAAAGCAATCTTAAACTCTTCAACTCTTGAGGGTTTTACCGACAATCTACAGATTTTATAATCTGACAAAGATTCACGAGTTCAGTTTATCGATTTAGATTTTATGGGAGTATTTAATTACAAGAGAAAACCTGATATTCTTTGTTTAAAAATCACGATTCCATGTCTTCTGTGAAAGATCTAGGTCGTGTACTATAACTCAATATCACGTACCTGTACATTTACATACCATGTAATGTTTGCTCAGGGCTGTTTTAAACTTTTAAGGTATCCTGTCTTAAAGAACCCACACAGAACAGACATGTTTTCATGAGCAATATTTATCAAAGCTATTGCTGTTTTGTAGAAACCCGAAAAGAACAAATTGATAATTGGGCTTTTGTTCATTTTTTTTTAAACCTTTTTACATCATTTTGCGACATATCTGTATTTTTTTTTTATTTAAATGTGTTTTTATATCTCATGTAATTGCATCGTTCTTTGAATATACTATCAATTCTTAATTTTGTTGATTTTTTTAACAAATCCAGAGGGCGCTACTAAAATACGTTTGGCTGTCTTAGAAAATCACTTCGGCATTTAATAAGTACCACTGATGAGGATTTACTATCCGTAACACGTGTCCAGTACATTAAAATTGGTTTGAAATTATCTTCAAGAAGATTTGGAACACTTCCGTATTATTATCATGAAAACTTATTTCCTTTGGCTGTGTGGAGCAGTAAAACTTATTCCCCGTGACTGGATGTTTAAAGTGTAACAATTATTTCTTAACAGCACTGTCGCCTGAAAGAGGCTTTATTTTGATCCTATAAATATCAATTTGACATCATATATATTATTTTGATGTTCCGGAAACTGGTTATCTCGTCCAAAAAAAATTAAAGGAGGTGCTATTCTGTCAAAGATTTCTTTTAACTATGATACTGAATCGATCAAACACAAAATTTGGAATCGAGCACTCTCTGCAAAGTAAATGCACTAATTTGAATCCACAAGATAAAACCAGCGGGCGCTACGGGAATACCGCTGTTTTAGAAAATCCCTTCGGCATTTAATAAGTACCACTGATGAAGATTTTCTATCCGAAACACGTGTCAAGTGCATTTAAATTGGTTTGAAGTTTTCTACAAGAAGGTAAAGAGTTGAAACACTTCCTTATAAATATAATTATCAATTTGTATGTCGCCTTTGTAAAGAAAATAGCTTTGACCTTTGAAAATTGATGACATAGTAATGTAAGGATTTAATTGAGTGAAATATAATCTTTATAGCAAATTAACCTTGTGAAAAAACATCTTTGAAAATTAAGACCTAGAAGAATTTTGATATTAAAAATAGTTTTGAAATTCGAAACTTCAAATACATCAGATAGCCATTGTCCAATGAGGAATATGGGATCAAAAGAAAAAAATTATAATCGAGAAAAATCATTCTTCTCTGATTTGATCTTAGTCTTATTATAAGTAAAGAGAAATGGGGATTATCCTAGTGGCTTCAAAAGAAAGGAAGAGACGTAAAAGAGACATACGACACAGAAACGAATATTCAGTTTGAAATTTATTTAATATGGATTAATTTTTCAAACGATATTTAAGTTTGGAACAATTGTTAAACGTCTTCAATTTCAATAACATCATTTCAGAACAGAGACATTTGCAGCATGGACCAGACATGCACGCTTCGGATTTTTCCCCTCAAGTTAATTCAACGTTATACATTTTGTATTTAAAAATAAGTTTATTCTTAAAATCTGCATTTTCATCCAAAGTTTTCGTCAAAATATATATATTTCCAAAAGGATTTTGTCATACTGTAGACGTAGAAACATTTACTGTGCTTAGCCAGGCCTACCGCGAGTTTGTCTCAGTAAAAGAAATACTGCAGGCATAGGAAAAGAAAACCAGACGCTGATCCGCATCAAACTCATTGTTCATGCGAAAAAAAACGAAAGAAAGTACCAGCAAATTATTCTGCTTTTACAGTATTTATAATTTGGTTACGCTTCTGTGTAGACGCTTAAGGAAATTTAGAGTCGCTCATTTATAAAATATATACTTGAAATTCAGGAATTCGACTTAGGGGCACCTAGTTTAATCATTTTGCTTCTTTGGATCATTTTTCATTTGAAGTACCACTGATAAGGACTAACTATTCGAAATATGCCTGTCTGTGGCACAATATTTAGATATATTTGTCCAGGCAGCGACTATCAAACAGGACAGCAAAGTTGGTGTTAGAATTGGTTTTTCTTTAGTGAGAGACTCTCTCTCTCTTTCTCTCTCTCTCTCTTTCTCTCTCTCTCTCTCTCTCTCTGTAGGTATTTCAAAATTTTCCGACCCATAGAATTTCAAATTTCGTGAAACTCTGGGGCTAACATTCTTTGTTCCATTTGTTAATTCACGTGGCCTAGATAGTATCATATTACCAATAAAAAGCTAAGATAAAATACATTTAAAAAACTTTTAGAAAATCAACCGCAGGTTATAGTTTTGGTTTTAGCAGATATGTTTTTCTTGTGTCATCTGGGGTGAATGCACCAGTGCACTGGTTATCGAGTTTTTGATTCAGGAGTAGACCAAAAGACGTACAATTGATCTACTTTTTGTGATTACATAATTTTGTTTTCAAAACATAGAAATAAGGTCGAGGATACCGTATTGCGTGATAGTGTGGAGTATGGTATAGGCTCCTCAGAGTGTAGTAAAAGTTTATATACTCTATTCTAACATGACTTGAGATTTTCTCCCGATATGTACTATAGAACTCGCATGGTGTAAAATCTCCTACAAACTTCCAGTTCGCTAAGCTCCGCCCATTCACGTGCTACAGATCTCGTGCAGAACAATATTAGAATAGAAATAACAACTAGGTAGCTGTGATTTGTTGTCCAGTATTCCCCTCGTCGCATGAACCAATCAAATAATTTCATTGGTCCATACGACTCGGGGAATTACTGGACAAGAAACCACAGCTAGCTAGTTGTTGTTTCTTAAACATACTACGCCTTGAAAAATTTTGTCATTGCTTCTTTTACTTGAGAATATTGAAGTATTGTCAAAATGGAACATGAAGAAACAAGCGCTGAAAATGATCTGAGTTATCGGTATTTTAATATGTACCATGTACATGTATATTAGACATTGTAATTTCAATGGTTATTTACCATGTAATAAAAGAACTCGAAATACCAAAATACTTACTTCTATCGTTTATATCATTACTAAGCATTAACAGACTTTTAAAGCAAATATCATAACTGTAAGCATTTACATACTTTGAAAGTGAATGGTTCGAAACAGAAAACAAAGATTGAAAAGAGAAGCTTATAGAATGTCCAAAAGAGAAGTTAAAGGATGGATTGTGCAAAATGATTAGGACTCTGAGTATCAGCATATGAAGACAATGTTATGTCTTCGAATTCTTACCATCATTTACAAACAGATGAATTTGCAGCATGATCCAGATATACACGTTTCGGGTACTTAACACTCGTCTGTGATCCTCAATCAAAACAATGAAATCAATTAACTGCTACAGGAACGGCGACATTGGCGCGATTTTCGCAAGAACGGCAGCATTAGATCACGTAAAAAATTAAGGGGAGGGGGTAACAAAATTACTATAACTTAAAAACTGACGGTCAAATTTGAATATGAACTTATCGGTGTTTCACTTGACATACGAAAGAGGAAAATATCAAGTTTTTACGGAAAATAAATGATAGTATTTCAGATAAACGAACTTTCTTATTAAAAATTAACAACTCAAAGATGTTCTGAAAATAGACATAAATTTCGACAATTTCTTTTTAAAGTCTTAGTGATCATTCATATCCGATTGCCCGTAACATGTCTGAATGAAAAATACAGAACAGGTTTGAAATTTTCCTCATGAATGTATAGAGTTGGAACATTTCCGTATTATTGTTAATATTTTGCCTCTACAGAAGATTTGTAACTGTTGTTCATTACCTAAAGTGTGTTTTGAATGAATTTTATCGTCACATTTACGGCCCATTTTGGGGCTTTCAATGGGTATATATTACGTTCGTAGCTTCAAAACTAACGGTAAAAAATGATGAAACTTTGCATACAGAAAAGGTATGTTTCAATCATTAACATTTAGTATTTTAGGAAATGATAGGGTTTTTTATTTCAGTCTGACTGTCCTGGACCTCCTTAAATGACATGAAAAATTCTAGATAGATATAGATCTCAGTGAATGAAGGTTAAACACAAAGCCAAATATCAGAATCCAAATATCATCATCCATAGAGACGAGAAAAGACGAAAAAGCAGTCGGAGACAACTCACAGCACCACAGAACTATGAATGACAACACTATGTTTTTTTTTCAAATAGACATTCTCCGCAAAGTCCAGTGTAAGAATGTAATTTTTATTAAGTGGCGCCACTCAAATGCGACGCTGTACTAATTCAGAAAGAAAATTGAAAGTTTGTTATACTATTGGCTGTACAAGGATGTATTTTGTCCCCTAAAATGAAGAAAGAATAATGAAGTACCCATACGCGAGAGAGGGCAGCTCATTACGTGTCTTGGCATGCATGATTTAAGTTCTGCTCTGTAGTTCATTAGAAGAGGTTCTATCCAATCCTTCATAATATATATGTTCATATCATATGTTATCTGAAGTTGAAGTCAGTAGATATCAGTGCATGAAAGTTAAACACTTACTTCAAGAAATCAGAATTCAAAATCGCAATCAGTAGGATTACAAATTCTTTAAAAATGTGTAAAGCATAACTTGTTCACGAGAAAAGAAATATCGGACAAACTGACAGAGACAATAACACAGCACTAAACGATGATTCATGTTTATGAGATATGAATGATATTCAAAGAAAAATGTCAATATATAGAAAGTTCAGACATGAAATAATCATTAAATATGATACACGCATTGCAAGAACTAAGTAATGCATAAAATATTGCATTCTGGATCAAATTACAATGTTGGATTTAGTATCATTTTTACAGTCCTAAACTACCCTGCATAATTAATATCTTTTATGTTTTGAACTTACATTTGCATTAATTTTTCGGTTGATGTGAGAAAAATAAAAAGTATATTAAAGAACGCTAAAAGTTATAGCAATCATAAACCGAATGCATACGATAAAACTGGAACCAAAGCAAACAAAGAAAAACCTCCATCACATGAAAAGAAGCGAACTCCCAATATGGGAGTGAGACCAGAAGCTCAGGAAGAGTCAGCATCTCCTGCTTGCATGCAACATCCGTCGCTTCACTTCGGCAGAAATATCACATCAAATTTTAAATCAGTAAATGAACGTCAAAAAATGCCGAAATCAGATTCCAAAGTTAACAATCAGAAGGCTTACAATATACAAAGTTGTCAATTGCCGCTTTGAGAATATGCTGTGGAACAATAGTTTTTGAAGTTCAGATTTCAAACAAGTTAAGGCATACGTTCCGTTACGGCAACATGAATTTGAATATCATATGAATAAAAATTTGATATAAAAAACATTGAATGATAACAGCATTCAGTCATAAATATGTTGATGTATGAAATATAATATGATATAAGAAAAGAAAGATACTCATTGTAGGTTCTAATTATGCATAAAGAACTTGCATGTTAAACGTCTTCAAATTCAATAGTGACATCTAAGATCAGATAAATTTGCAGCATGGACCAGACATGCATGTTTCGGGTACTTTACCCTCGTCAGTGATCCTCAATCTAAACAATGTAATATGACCAAAGAGAATGAAAGTTATTATGTCTAAAAATGTACCGAAAGACGTAACAGGATGGATGGGTTATGATGCTACTGGACCCACGTTTCAGAAATTTCAAGAAATTTCTATAACAGAAATTTTCGAACGCGTTGAAGAAACGATCAACCGAAGTTGATCAAACTTGGCTACATGTGCTCTCGGGGACTCCTATTTCTGGATTCAATTACAATGAAGGATGATGTGAGGAAATAAAAAAGTATGAAGGACGCTAAAAATAGCAACACGTATATATGTAACCGAGATACGAATTTATCGATAAAAAATATATCAACTTCTACATATCACAGGGAGTAAAAATGGATTCAATATCAGTTTAACAATCCTATCCTTCCACATTAACTTACTGTGATTTATATCTTGATCTCATAATTGCATTTCAACTCTTTAAAGACAAAATCTAACACTTATAATATCGAATCAGTGAATGACAGTCAAACATAAAACTCAAACTTAGAATTCAAATATAGGCATACAAATTTTTGAAAAAATAATGCTGTACACGTGGTTATTTTCGCTTGGGAAAAATTTCGCGACGTCACGCGTGGGGAAAATATTACCTATAAAAATGTATTTCCCATTGTAAGAATGCAGCAGGGATATTTTCGCGCGGGGGAAATTTTCGCGATGTCCATAGATTCGTAAAAAACGCGAAACTACCCCATGCGAAAATGTCCACCTTTACAGTATACAAAAGAACTTCCTTAGAAGAAAAGATAAAGTGGATTAGTTTTTTTAGAAATACGAATGGAAAATACCATGTGATAACAATTATGAAATATGAATTTTTTTTCTTCAAATTTGAAATTTGTTGATAATGATGTAGGATTTTTATGTTGATTAAAACCCCAATCTCTTTCATTTTCGAGTACATGCTCGTATATTTATTGCATTAATTTACCAATAAATCAAAATATATTTTAAAGCTTGATGTACTAAATTCTTACATATTTTTACCATCTATGAGAAAATAAAAAAATGAATACATTAGCAATATTGAAATTATATTTTGAAGAAATGAACAAAAACCCTGAATTCTAATATTACTGCAGATTTGTCTGTCCTTAAACGATGCTATGAATTTGAAGACTTCACATTGAAAATTTTGGGGGGGGGTGCATTTTTCCAAGTCTTATCTCTCCCAAACGATAAGAAAGAGTAAGTATATATGTCCAACGAAAAAAAAAAATATTGTAGTTAAATTCTAATTAATTTAATTCATTTGTTTCCCGCTGTTATTATATTATCAAAAAAATCTTTATTAGAATATTTGTTATCCAATTATTATGATATAAACAAAAACTCTTCATGGGTATACCCGTATCCCATTATTATGACGAAATATTCGTATAAAATATTTGTATCCAAATGTTATTAATGATCAAAATACTCTGTATGAGAAAATTTGTATTTCACTTATTATACACTCAAAAACCGCTTTATTAGCCCATTGTGATTATATGTAAACAAAATACATTTTATTACAATATTTGTCTCCCATTATATCCCATTTTTATAATGTAAAAAGAATTCTTAATGAGAATGTTAATTATATTAAAACAGATGCTTTATTAGAATATTTGTAGCCCATAATAATAACATATAATGATTTATAAACAAAATACAACTCGTGAGAATATTTTTATCAAATACTATAATGCTGAAAGGGCAAACAGCAAAAATAAGTCATTCTCCTACATTTTGGATAAAGCTAATTTTCCAACACCTTGGGAATTCTTCAGAATTTCCGAAATTTGTCGAAGTAGATTATTTGATAAATGGAAGAAAGAAATAGTACAAACAATACACAATTTATAAAACCGAAGTGATTTTTTTTTCTTTTCCTTTATTAAGGTATTGGTTAAGTACCCGAAATATGCATGTATGTAGCATCATATCCAACCCATTACGCTACGTCTTTCAATAGTTTTTGGACACAACTTTCATAGTCTTTGACCAAATTTCTTTGTTTAGTCACAGACGAGGGTTAAGTACCAGAAACGTGCATGTCTGTTCCATGTTTCAAATTCGTCAGTTCTTAGATTATGCTATGAATTTGAAGACGAGTAACATTTGTAGCACTTGGTCGAGTGTCACTGCTGGTGGACCAGGAGTCCCGAGTCTGATCAACTTCGGTTGATCTTTTCTTCAAACGCATTCGAAAATTACTGTTCATATTGGGTTTTTTTTTCGAAATTTCTGAAAAGTTCCTGCAGCATCATATCGACCCATCCTGCTACGTCTTTTTGGACATAACTTTCATAGTCTTTGGCAATATTTCTGCGTCAAGATTGAGGATCACTGACGAGGGTTATGTCTGGTCCATGCTGCAAATTTATCTGCTATGAATATGAAGATGTGTAACATAAGAATGTCACTAGTGTTTATCAGAAATTAGCGTTTGGTGCAATGAATTAAAAGGAAACGAGACTTTATTAAGAAGACCTTCATTTTCTTTATAACCAATATATAGCGATGCACAAATCAGGTATTCAATATATTTACCATTAGACGTGATTCTTATAGATGGCATATGTAAAGTTAAACGTCTGCAAAGTCAACAGCATCATTTAAGAACAGATAAATTTACAGCATGGACCAGATATGCACCTTTCGGGTACAAAACCCTCGTCAGTGATCCTCAGTCTAAAAAATGTTACAAAGCCAAAAAGTATGAAGGTAATTATGTCCAAAAATGTACCGAAAGACGTAGCAGGATGGGTGGCATATGATGCTACAGGACCAAAATTCTAGAAATTTCAAGGAATTTTAGTAACAGAAATTTTCGAATGCGTTGAGGAAACGATCAAACGAAGTTGATCGAACTTGGCTTCATGTGCCCTCGTGGACTCCTGGTCCACCAGCATTGACACTCACCAAGTGTTAAATTTTACATGTTGTTTCAAATTGTCATGGGTTTTATTCCCAAGGCAGAGGTTTACCTACTTCCTATTTAACATTACAAGTGCAATAAAGTGAAAAAAAAATGTACGGTTACATTTAACAAATACACAGTTAGCTGACTCGTCTACATGGTGATACGATGGTCAATCAATATCATCAAAACATACTTACAACAAATATAGGTGTATATTATTTCTCCGTTCTACCCTAACTCCATCTTGTACATAGTAATCTCCACGCTGTTATGAATCGTCTTTCTCACCCGCCCCATATTTTAACTCCCATACATGATTGCTTCCATTTGGTCGTATGTGGAGCATTTAAACCTCACAAGCTATTGAAAAACCGCCATGCCATCGATAAGTTTACTCTGCCGTGTTAATGCATGACTTGTCTGCTCTATTTATAGTTTGTCTTTTATGTGGATATGTTAGTTTAAATGTACCCGTCAGATTGTAATGCAAATATTGGAAACTTTTATTCTCTCATTGACCAATGATAAGGATCCCTTATGAGGCGTTTTCTATGGATTCAAATTGGGACTCGTGACTCCTGTGTAATCCTACCCCGGGAACGGTCACGTGCTGATTGCCGCTTGATGATGGGATTGCAGACAAATCAAACATTGATCTCCTACCAGTCAATATAAATGTCTACAGATATTTCTCAATACCATGTATATATACCATAATGGAAAGTCACTTGTACTGTAGATATTTTGAAATATCTCTAAGTAGATGGTATAAGAAAAGTTCAAAAAGTCATTTGAAGTAAAGTTTTGTTCTTCAAGTATGATGAATTCATATATGGTCACCATATATTAAGCAGAATGTCTAGAGACGTTGAGAAAGCTTTGATTCGATACATTTGAAATAATGTAAAAAGCTCTGAAACAGGCGATTCTGTATTTTTTTCTACATTTCTTTTCTTACAATAAAAGAAGAATCTAAATTACTGCGATACGCTGATGAAACAGACTTTCTTCTCGATGGACCCTAAGATTCAATAGAGAATGCATCTAGCATATTTTATTCAATTTGGTTTTAAAAGTGATTCAAGAAATTCTAATGTAAGGCTCAGTGCAAATATAAATGACTTTGTCTTAAAGGTCGTTGAACGTTTTAGGAATATTTCAAATACTAGCTATAGTTCCAACTCTTTGCCTTCTTGCAGACAATTTCAAACCAATTTTAATGCACCAGACACGTGTTTCCAATAATAATGCCGAGATGATTTTCTGTCACAGCCATATGCCCTCTATTCTTTATTTTTTAAATTTAGATTTGAGCATTTAATTTGCAGAGTGTGTGGCTCCAGATTTTGTGTAGGGTCAATTCAGTAGCCATAGTTAATGAAATCTGTGACCAAAATAGCATTGGGGGATTTACCAAGATGTTAACCTCCTTTAATTTCGATGATATTCTTGGATAAAAGTCTCCGAGAAATCAAAATAATGCATATAATGTTAAATGGATAAAGGGCCAAAACTATTTACCTTCTTGAATAAAATTTTAACCTATTTTAATGCACCAGACACGTGTTTCAGATAGTAACTCTTCAAGCCAAAGTGATTTTCAGACACAGCCAAAATTCATTTCAGCAGCGCCCTCTGTTTTATTTTTTTAATTTGAATTTGTGCAGAGAATACGCGGCTCCAAATTTCATGTAGAGTCGATTAAGTAGCATAGTTAAATAAAACCGATGACCAAATGGCATTGGTGAGATGGTGCTAACATGTTAACCTCTTTTAATTTCGATTATATTTTGGATGAAATAAAGTGTTTATAATAATACGGAAGTGTTCCAACTCTTTGCCTTCTTGAAGACAATTTCAAACTAGTTTTAATGCACCAGAAACGGTTTATAAATGTATTTCAGTAACTTCCCCTGGTTTTTTTTCTTTTGAATTTAAATTTGTGCATTTAATTTGCAGAGAATCCGCGGCTTCAAGTTTTGTGCAGGGTCATGTGTATAGGATAAAAAAAAAAACAGAAAAAGAAATCCAGAAAATGTTTGGTTAGAACTTCAAAACTTTGCGGCTGAATGATGTTTGCACATTAGAGATAATTAATTTGAATTTAATGTCTTTATATAGATGTGTTTCTAATGGAATTCATTGCCTCGATTAATCCATACAGTCAGTAGATATTTTGGATTCTTCTTATCCTGATTTCTGATTCCGTGGCCAAAGTACGAACCCCCTCTCTCCTTTTTTTATATCAAACAGCGGGTGCATTATTAAAATGGACTCTGTAGGGATTGCATATCAGATGGTGTAGTCTTTCTATGGTACTGTCTTTTTGTCCATTTCTCGGCCTTTTCGTGAGAATGCTTTCCTCACGTCCTGTTGTTTTAACTGTCGGGGATCCCCTTCCTATATTTGCGGGATTTTTTTTTTCTGGGTTTTTCGAGAGTTTGCATGATATGTATAAATCAATTTATTAAAATGGTGAAAATGACTTGAATTAGAAAAATAATGAACAGTAAAGAAAAATATCTGTTGGTTAAAACTATTTTCTTCCCAATAGTTTTACATCTTTTCAGAATTTTGATCGATTGTGATTGATAACAATTTATTGAAAGACTCTTCCGACACCAGTATGCTTTTACCAATACCTGTAGGTCATATATGCCAGAGTGTATAACACTGTTATTCTATTTGAGTTTGTAATGTATCTGATTTTTCACGTATTGAACTGTGATACATAACTTTTACTGTATTGTACTTTTTATAGAATTGAATGATAAAATATATATCTTATTAAAGAACGTGGTCAAAAAAACTTTTAAGTTGTTGGATTTCTGTTACATACGTCATTTTAATCCGTGTTTCCCCATCTCTACATTAAAAGTTACGTAAGGATGTGTTCAGCTGTCAATAATCGTACGACATTTTAATTAAGATTTATATCACTTGAGTTCTATTACGCTCAATCAAAGGCATATACCTAACTGTCAGTGCGGTATTGTTGTATTTTTCGGTCTAACGATTTGGTGACTTGGTTTACTTCCTCATTTTGCTGGTACTATCAATTTGTGTATACATTTAGCCCTTCAATATTTGGGTGTATTTTACGATTTTGTTGAAAATACATTTTTTTTTCAAAAAAATCAAAAGTGGGAATTCATAAAAAGGCACCCCGACCCTGGATTATACAGAATGATCAGTGACATTCTAGATTGCGATTGAATGGCTGTCATCATCACCAAACAAGACATCTTTTCCTGATATGTACATCAATGTGTACATGGAGACAATAACCGAATTTGAAAAGTTTTGATAGAGCCGTTGTGAAGGGCGTTGCATGCAGGCAGGAGACGCTGACTCTCCCAGGCACCTGGTTTCACTTCCAAATGTTGTTCATTCCAGGGTTCGTAGCTTCTAACGGAAATTTTAATGAGTTTGCCTTACCTTCTCGACTTTGTGACTGAATAATTGATTCACTTCAACCAGAAATATCAGTGTTATTTATCCAGTTATGTTATAAATACATAATTGTTGTCCATGACGTCCTTCTGTTGGACATATAAAGTATCAAGCTCTTCTTCCACTCTAATAATATTTAAGAATAAGAACCCCAAGGGGGACTACATTGTTCATTGGAGTTCCAAGACAATGAGTTTTATTTTCTTGAAAAAAAAAATATTCCTGATCCCCGAGTACTTGCTACCACATAATTCTGGTCAAGTTTCCAAAGTGGTTAATAAGAAGTAGAAAATGCCCTTGCCAAACTTATGATGCTTGTATAAACAGACCAGATTATCATTTTTGTAGAGGACCTTGAATACTTGTGAATAAATTTCCCCTCGAATCCTTGTGTCAACAATATTCTTTGTAAGAATATTTCATGATTTATGATATAAACTGAAGACAATCCATTCTTAAACATTTTTTCTCCAATGCTTTACAATAAGGAGCTGTAAGAATAAGGGCTTAATTTAATTAGCCCTCAATCATTCAATTATTTGTCTTGAGATGTCCTTTCTTTGTAGGTTTAAGTTTGTAAATATAAAAATACAATGTATTACTGTAAATGTGGTTATTTTCGCTGGGGAAAAATTTTGCGATTCTAATATCAAGATGTTACGCATGGAGGAAATATTCGCGATAGAAATGTCTTTCCCAATGTAAGAATGCAGCGGGGATATTTTTGCATGAGGGAATTTTACGCGGTATCTATCGATTCGCGAAAAATGCAAAAATTACCCCCACATGAAAATTTCCACATGTACAGTAGATGATTCCTTATATTGTGAATAACTTGTCCATCCTGACATAAGACTCAGATGAGGACTAAGTTAGTTGACATTTCTAATAGAATAATTCTCATATTTTCCATTTTGATTTCGACTTTTTCAGGGCAGATTTTACATCTCACCCTTACAGCTCCTTTCAGGTTTTTGTACCATGGAAATTGAATATAGTTGGTATCATGGATGAATATTGTGAAAATGTGAGTGTGAAAGTGGCTACCTCAATTAACAGAATGAATCACATTACTGGCAAATGAATAATTTGAGAGAAAGTTAATCAACTAAAAATAGCAATCCAAGGAATGCTTGTGTCGCCTGCGAAGCGGTTTGATTATAATTCTAGAAAGTGGATCAAAATTATTGGTATCAGTAGAAAAGTCTTGTCATATGAAATTCATTTGAAATATCAGACCTCTTAATTACAAATTAAAAGATATGGTCATTCTCAAATTTTCAGAAAAGAGTGTCAATCATCTATGTCGAGGTCACTACGTAAAAATTGGTAACAAAAAGGTCTCATCATAAGAAATATTAAAGACCTATCACCTACCAATTAAAAGATATATACAACCTTAGAAAAGAAGGTCAAATAGCTAGGTCAAGGTCAAAAAGTAAAAAAATTATGGTATGTTTAGAATGGCATTGTTACAAGGAAAATACTTGTGAAATATCAAAGCCCTATCACCTACCAATCAAAAGATATAGCCAATATTACTTTTCTTGAAAAGTAGATCAAATATCTAGATCAAGGTCAAAAGGTCAAATTTTATGGTCTGTGTAGAAGGTCTTGTCACAAGGAATACACATGTGAAATACCAAAGCCCTATCACTTACCAATCAAAAGATATATCCATTCCTAATTTTTTTGAAAAGTATGTAAAATATGTAGGTCAAGGTCAAAAGGTAAAAAACTTATGGTATGTGTAGAATGGCATTGTTACAAGGAAAATACATGTGAAATATCAAAGTCCTATCACCTACCAATAAAAAGATATAGCCAATCTTACTTTTCTTGAAAAGCAGGTCAAACATCTAGATCAAGGTCAAATTTTATGGTCTGTGTAGAAAGGTCTTGTCACAAGGAATACACATGTGAAATATCAAAGCCCTATCACTTACCAATAAAAAGATATATCTATTCTAAATTTTTTTTTTGAAAAGTAGGTCAAATATGTAGGTCAAGGTCACTAGGTCAAAAATTATTGTATGTGTAGGAAGGCCTTGTCACAAGGGATACACATGTGAAATATCAAAGCCCTATCACTTACCAATCAAAAGATATAGCGAATCTTATCTTTTTTTCAAAAGTAGGTCAAATATCTAGGTCAAGGTCACAAGGTCAAAAATGATGGTATGCGTTGAAAGGTCTTGCCACAAGGATTGCACATGTGAAATATCAAAGCCCTATCACTTACCAATCAAAAGATATATCCATTCTTAATTTTTTTGAAAAGTAGGTCAAATATGTAGGTCAAGGTCACAAACTATGGTATGTGTAGGAAGGTATTGTCACAAGGGATACACATGTGAAATACCAAAGCCCTATCACTTACCAATCAAAAGATATAGCGAATCTTATCTTTTTTTCAAAAGTAGGTCAAATATCTAGGTCAAGGTCACAAGGTCAAAAATGATGGTATGTCTTGAAAGGTCTTGCCACAAGGATTGCACATGTGAAATATCAAAGCCCTATCACTTACCAATCAAAAGATATGTCCATTCTCAATTTTTTTGAAAAGTAGGTCAAATATGTAGGTCAAGGTCACTAGGTCAAAAATCATGGTATGTGTAGGAAGGTCTTGTCACAAGGAATACACATGTGAAATATCAAAGCCCTATCACTTACCAATCAAAAGTTATGGGCTGTGACACCCAAAGTGTGACAGACAGACAGACTGACAGACGGACGGACGGACAGACGGACAACGGACAAAGTGATCCCTAAGTGTCGCTATGCTTCGCAGGCGACACAAAAATGTAGTTTTGAGAAATTTTACATCTGTGTTGAAGAAAATCAGATTAATGTTTTTGTTGAAGCTACATACACAGGGAAACTTATGAGGTAACACAAGATCTCGTCAAAATTAGTGACACGACTACTGGGGTAGAGCATTATCTTACTTATTTATTATAAATGAGTAAACAAAAGTCAAACACAAAGTTATTGAAATGAGAATTCAAAAATCAAACAAAACCATGACAACCAAAAATTCTGTAAAGAAAAGGTGAATTTTAAATTGAGATGAGATCAGGTGCATGGGAGAATAAACATTTCCAGCCTGGAAGCAATACCCATCACTTTTGAAGATAATTTTGTTTTTTCATTGTCAATTCATGCAACAAAAACTTTCAAATAGAAAAAAGCACATCAAAATAATCTAAAATTTTTCTCTTTTTTTATTCTTTTGACTAGAAAATTCAGATTGTTCTTCAATTTTACTTTGCTGTTTAGTTGTCTATAGATCAAAGCTATTTTCTACTGACACTTTGTCATGGTTACATCCTTCATTTTCAGCATTCATAGAAGTCAAGGTTATCATTTGGTCTGATGATTTGACAGTTTCTGATGTCTTAATTTCACTCGCTGTAATAGGGCTTTGATCAAAATCTGTAGATTCTATGTTTGCTGTAGTGATTGGTGGCTCCTGTGGTGTATGATCATAAGGTATGTGAGACAGATTACTATCCTGTTGTTCAGATGTGAGTGTTTGTGAGTTATTCATCACGCACAAATGATCTGGTTCATGATTTGTTCCTTCACTCTTTATCCCAGATTCATCACACTCTAGCTTCACAGAATCTACCTGAGAATTTGCTCCCTGAGAATCTATAATCACCGGGTCTAAATCTGTCTTTGTAAATAGCTGTACATTCATATCTTTCAGTTCTGCTTTGATTTCTGACTGCCCTATATCAGGTTTGACATTATTTTCTACGCTAATCTTTCTTTTCTTCTTGACCTGAGGCTCATCTTTACACACTGGGGGAATGAGGCATTCATCCAAGATAAATACTTTCAGTTTTTTCTCCTTCTTGGTATGAATGGAACGTAAATGCACCACAGGACTTGTATACTCTGGTATTGTAATCCCTAAAGAGTTGCATAATTGTATCATTACATCATCAACGTAAGTGTTTATTTTGATATCTGCCTTCTTGTCATGTTTGGTTGTCTGTAAGTTGACAATCACCAACTTTCCATCGTTTTTCTTCGCCCGTAGAGGAAGGTTACCACTTGGTACAATCTGTAAGGAGGTCCCTAGGGTCAAACTCAGGTCTGCTTTCCTATTAATCAAAATAATCTATATTAGGTCATCAAGACATAAAGATGTAAGTTTGATCATGGCCTGAAACATGACCTTGATTGAATAATTGAATAAAGGTACATATACATCCATACAAGTTTCAGTTAGATACATGGAGACTGCTTTTTATATTTTTAACAATTATTTTGATTTCAAGATATAAAATTTGGAGTCTTATTATATTAACATACTTTGAATGTTCATCAGCCATCTCCAGGTCTCTTTCTGGCAGTGAGTCCTCCCAGTCCAAGATAGTATCATGCATTCTACCTCTGTAATAGATACAATTGAATGAGGAATATGCTCAAGCATATATATTCATTAAACCAACCAGACAGGCACAAAGGAATATCTTTTGTAATAATATTACATGTAATTCTTTTACAATTTGAGAATTTCAAGTATATTTTGTTACAGCTGGATGCATTGGCACTTTGTCTTGAAGATCAAATTTTCCTATGCATGGTACTAAATAAATACAAATTTACATGTATATATATATATATATATATATATATATATATATATATATATATATAAAAGCACAAAAAAAGGTACAAGCGACCACGACACTAAACGTGTTTAAACCCAGCGGAAGGGACAGTACATCCCTTGAGCCCTCTGGATACACGAATATGTACTTGTATCCAGACGGAACAAGGGACAGTACGTCCCTCATTCCGTTCGGACACAAGTACATAAAAAAAAAACATACACACACTCTCATGCTAGTCAGAACCTGTACTATACTGAAGCTCGAAAGGCTATAAATAGTAGCCAGGTAGGTAATATTCTCAATTCATGAACCAAAGCAGACCCCGCGAGGGGCGAGACCAGGTGCCTAGGTAGAGTCAGCATCTCCTGTTTGCATGCAACACCCGCTGCCAAAAAGTCTGGACGGACTGATCGATAGAAACACGTCCAAGTCTTCTATAGGTTCAAAATTTAAAAAAAGCTGAAAAGATGCTCCCTGATTGATTAAGTAACATATTATCAAGTGAGTAAAATCAAACAAAATACCGCCTCCCCCCACTCTATATAAACGTAAGGGACTCGATTGACTAAGTAAAATGAAACGAAAAATCACCCAATTAAAAACACGTCCGTCCTGAAGAGAGATACTCACTAAACTGACAACGCGCGGGTCAGTGTGAATAGAAAGTCATATCACGAGAGGCCCACATAAAGGAGGTTAAAAATACAAACTGTAAAAATGAAAAATTATAAGGTGTAAAGAACGAATCTAGCTACCGTCGTCGGTTTCGGAGATTGACCTCCGTATCCAATCAGAATAAATAGGGCTGTTAAGAAATAGTACCCGTGAGGGAAGATCAAGCAGAACCTATCTCATAAAAATAGCAAGTAAAGACTCTAAAAATTGACAGAAGTCTGAAACTTCTTGAAAGCACTCAAAACCCGACATCATAATGTTTAAGGGCGACCCGAATTTTCATATATTTAACGTAATTAATTCATAGCTATAAAACATGGAAAGAGCTGTCTCAGAGGACCAGTGCGACAAGTTTGAGTTCATGATACAACTAAACTGACAATACATACACACAGTAGCATACACCATATTCACAAGAATAGGAACGGATCCCAAAAAAGGAATGCAATGTTGTTTTCTAGAAAAAAATAATATAGACAGCACAAAAGAGGTGAAAACAACCACGTTCACTATTCAGACAATGTCGGATCAGCCCAACAAAGGGCGAATGCACGTCGCTTGGAAAAAAAAAGATATAAAAGCACAAAAAAAGGTACAAGCGACCACGACACTAAACGTGTTTAAACCCAGCGGAAGGGACAGTACATCCCTTGAGCCCTCTGGATACACGAATATGTACTTGTATCCAGACGGAACAAGGGACAGTACGTCCCTCATTCCGTTCGGACACAAGTACATAAAAAAAAAAACATACACACACTCTCATGCTAGTCAGAACCTGTACTATACTGAAGCTCGAAAGGCTATAAATAGTAGCCAGGTAGGTAATATTCTCAATTCATGAACCAAAGCAGACCCCGCGAGGGGCGAGACCAGGTGCCTAGGTAGAGTCAGCGTCTCCTGTTTGCATGCAACACCCGCTGCCAAAAAGTCTGGACGGACTGATCGATAGAAACACGTCCAAGTCTTCTATAGGTTCAAAATTTTAAAAAGCTGAAAAGATGCGGTATTTTGTTTGATTTTACTCACTTGATAATATGTTACTTAATCAATCAGGGAGCATCTTTTCAGCTTTTTTAAATTTTGAACCTATAGAAGACTTGGACGTGTTTCTATCGATCAGTCCGTCCAGACTTTTTGGCAGCGGGTGTTGCATGCAAACAGGAGACGCTGACTCTACCTAGGCACCTGGTCTCGCCCCTCGCGGGGTCTGCTTTGGTTCATGAATTGAGAATATTACCTACCTGGCTACTAGTTATAGCCTTTCGAGCTTCAGTATAGTACAGGTTCTGACTAGCATGAGAGTGTGTGTATGTTTTTTTTTTTATTATGTACTTGTGTCCGAACGGAATGAGGGACGTACTGTCCCTTGTTCCGTCTGGATACAAGTACATATTCGTGTATCCAGAGGGCTCAAGGGATGTACTGTCCCTTCCGCTGGGTTTAAACACGTTTAGTGTCGTGGTCGCTTGTACCTTTTTTGTGCTTTTATATCTTTTTTTTCCAAGCGACGTGCATTCGCCCTTTGTTGGGCTGATCCGACATTGTCTGAATAGTGAACGTGGTTGTTTTCACCTCTTTTGTGCTGTCTATATATTTTTTTCTAGAAAACAACATTGCATTCCTTTTTTGGGATCCGTTCCTATTCTTGTGAATATGGTGTATGCTACTGTGTGTATGTATTGTCAGTTAAGTTGTATCATGAACTCAAACTGGTCGCACCGGTCCTCTGAGACAGCTCTTTCCATGTTTTATAGCTATGTATTAATTACGTTAAATATATGAAAATTCGGGTCGCCGTTGAACTTTATGATGTCGGGTTTTGAGTGCTTTCAAGAAGTTTCAGACTTCTGTCAATTTTTAGAGTCTTTACTTGCTATTTTTATGAGATAGGTTCTGCTTGATCTTCCCTCACGGGTACTATTTCTTAACACGCCCTGTTTATTCTGATTGGATACGGAGGTCAATCTCCGAAACCGACGACGGTAGCTAGATTCGTTCTTTACACCTTATAATTTTTCATTTTTACAGTTTGTATTTTTAAACTCCTTTATGTGGGCCTCTCGTGATATGACTTTCTATTCACACTGACCCGCTCGTTGTCAGTTTAGTGAGTATCTCTCTTCAGGACGGATGTGTTTTTAATTGGGGGATTTTTTCGTTTCATTTTACTTAGTCAATCGAGTCCCTTACGTTTATGTAGAGTGGGGGAGGCGGTTTTTTGTTTGATTTTACTCACTTGATAATATGTTACTTAATCAATCAGGGAGCATCTTTTCAGCTTTTTTTTTATTTTGAACCTATAGAAGTCTTGGACGTGTTTCTATCGATCAGGCCGTCCAGACTTTTTGGCAGCGGGTGTTGCATGCAAACAGGAGACGCTGACTCTACCTAGGCACCTGGTCTCGCCCCTCGCGGGGTCTGCTTTGGTTCATGAATTGAGAATATTACCTACCTGGCTACTAGTTATAGCCTTTCGAGCTTCAGTATAGTACAGGTTCTGACTAGCATGAGAGTGTGTGTATGTTTTTTTTGTTTTTTTTTATGTACTTGTGTCCGAACGGAATGAGGGACGTACTGTCCCTTGTTCCGTCTGGATACAAGTACATATTCGTGTATCCAGAGGGCTCAAGGGATGTACTGTCCCTTCCGCTGGGTTTAAACACGTTTAGTGTCGTGGTCGCTTGTACCTTTTTTGTGCTTTTATATCTTTTTTTTCCAAGCGACGTGCATTCGCCCTTTGTTGGGCTGATCCGACATTGTCTGAATAGTGAACGTGGTTGTTTTCACCTCTTTTGTGCTGTCTATATAATTTTTTTTCTAGAAAACAACATTGCATTCCTTTTTTGGGATCCGTTCCTATTCTTGTGAATATGGTGTATGCTACTGTGTGTATGTATTGTCAGTTAAGTTGTATCATGAACTCAAACTGGTCGCACCGGTCCTCTGAGACAGCTCTTTCCATGTTTTATAGCTATGTATTAATTACGTTAAATATATGAAAATTCGGGTCGCCGTTGAACTTTATGATGTCGGGTTTTGAGTGCTTTCAAGAAGTTTCAGACTTCTGTCAATTTTTAGAGTCTTTACTTGCTATTTTTATGAGATAGGTTCTGCTTGATCTTCCCTCACGGGTACTATTTCTTAACACGCCCTGTTTATTCTGATTGGATACGGAGGTCAATCTCCGAAACCGACGACGGTAGCTAGATTCGTTCTTTACACCTTATAATTTTTCATTTTTACAGTTTGTATTTTTAAACTCCTTTATGTGGGCCTCTCGTGATATGACTTTCTATTCACACTGACCCGCTCGTTGTCAGTTTAGTGAGTATCTCTCTTCAGGACGGATGTGTTTTTAATTGGGGGATTTTTTCGTTTCATTTTACTTAGTCAATCGAGTCCCTTACGTTTATGTAGAGTGGGGGAGGCGGTTTTTGTTTGATTTTACTCACTTGATAATATGTTACTTAATCAATCAGGGAGCATCTTTTCAGCTTTTTTTTAATTTTGAACCTATAGAAGTCTTGGACGTGTTTCTATCGATCAGTCCGTCCAGACTTTTTGGCAGCGGGTGTTGCATGCAAACAGGAGACGCTGACTCTACCTAGGCACCTGGTCTCGCCCCTCGCGGGGTCTGCTTTGGTTCATGAATTGAGAATATTACCTACCTGGCTACTAGTTATAGCCTTTCGAGCTTCAGTATAGTACAGGTTCTGACTAGCATGAGAGTGTGTGTATGTTTTTTTTTTTTATGTACTTGTGTCCGAACGGAATGAGGGACGTACTGTCCCTTGTTCCGTCTGGATACAAGTACATATTCGTGTATCCAGAGGGCTCAAGGGATGTACTGTCCCTTCCGCTGGGTTTAAACACGTTTAGTGTCGTGGTCGCTTGTACCTTTTTTTGTGCTTTTATATCTTTTTTTTCCAAGCGACGTGCATTCGCCCTTTGTTGGGCTGATCCGACATTGTCTGAATAGTGAAAGTGGTTGTTTTCACCTCTTTTGTGCTGTTTATATATATATATATATATATAATCAAAATCAAAGTGACATAATGACGATTAAATTTGTTTATTGCACTAAACGTTTTCGCCTGTTGGCTCTTCAGAGTTGCAATGAATATAAACAATAACAATAACAAAGAACAGTAGGTAGGCAGCGTCTATGACGTCATCATAACGTTACAGTTAGGCGCATCACGTACAAATGTCCAAGACGTTGGCGCACTTATTATTTACGTATATTGATGCTTTAAGAACAATAATAAATAGCTTTTTGTAAAGAAGAAATGAAATCATAGTTTAACAATTCAATTTAGGTTTGAAAATCTCTATGAAATAATCTTCTTTGGCTTTACGTAATTGTTCATTGTCCTCTTTTACTTTGTAAAAGGGGAAAATAGAAAAACTTCCCCCACCACACATATCAAAATGTCTGCTACAAGGAGTGTTTCTAGTGGATGGATCCCTGATCTGTTGTTTGTGTACGCGTACACGGTCCGCCAATTTCGTTCCCGTTTGTCCGACATAATTTTCGCCGCAGTTTGGACACGTCATCACGTAAATTAAGTTCTTGGATTTGCAATTCATTTTTGCGTTTACGTGAAATACTTTTCCATTTTTAAATGTAAATGATTGACCGGTTTGAATGTACGGGCATGTTCCACAGCGAGGGTCCTGGCATTGGCTAACGACGTGTGTTTCCGTTTCGGTTGTAAATCTGGCTTTGGTGAGAAGTCTTTTTAAATTAGGTGGTTGTCTCCTGCTATTAATGATATCCTGTTGGTTGATGAGACTCCTCAAATTGTCGGACAGATTGAGCAATTTATTAGACATTATACTCAAGCCACTTTGTAAATTAGTCCCAAGCTACATCAGAGATGACATTGACTTCCTAAATTATATCCCAGATAGTGTCGATGCAAACACCAAATTGATAAGTTTTGACGTAACGAGCCTTTACACCAATATTCCTCATGACGTAGGAATGGAGTCTATCACATATTGGATAGAAAAACATCGTGATGAAATCCCGTCCAGATTTACAAAAGACTTTATCATAGATGGTCTCAAACTTGTTTTAGAAAACAATCATTTCTTCTTCGATAATAAATATTTTCTTCAGATAAAGGGGACAGCGATGGGAACCAAAGTCGCACCTACTTACGCTACTCTTTTTATGGGATATTTGGAAGAAAAATTATTTTCTCGTACGGAAGATGTATTTGACGCGAACTTCGGAAATTGCATCCGGAAAAACTGGAAACGTTATTTGGATGATTGTTTCATTTTTTGGAATAGATCTTTGGATGACTTGAATAAATTTCATGATCTTTTAAACGGACTTCATACTAGCATTCAATTTACTATGGAACAGAGTGAAAAAGAGCTTCCTTTTCTCGATATATTGATAATTAAGGAAGATAACAGAATTACTACGGATCTGTTTTACAAAAGTACGGATACACACCAGTACCTTATATTCAGTTCCTGTCATCCATCTCACACAAAACGTAACATCCCGTTCAACTTGGCTCGACGAATTTGTACAATAGTTTCAGACCAACATCAAAGAGAAAAAAGACTAAAAGAACTAAAGTCTTTCCTACTTAAACAGAATTATCCAGTAAATCTAATTGACGCAGCCACAAACAGAGCAAAGGAAATACCGCTACCGGAACTTAGAGAGAAAAGCAGACGTAACACAAATAGCCATAAAATCATTCCATTTGTAACAACACACAATCCGAGAAATAAAAACGTATTCAAAACAGCAAAAACTTGTCTACCAATTCTTCATCAGTCCGACAATTTGAGGAGTCTCATCAACCAACAGGATATCATTAATAGCAGGAGACAACCACCTAATTTAAAAAGACTTCTCACCAAAGCCAGATTTACAACCGAAACGGAAACACACGTCGTTAGCCAATGCCAGGACCCTCGCTGTGGAACATGCCCGTACATTCAAACC
The DNA here is from genome assembly GCA_033119305.1 of Pinctada imbricata. Classification (NCBI taxonomy): domain Eukaryota; kingdom Metazoa; phylum Mollusca; class Bivalvia; order Pterioida; family Pteriidae; genus Pinctada; species Pinctada imbricata. The sequence goes on along the minus strand of VSWD01000006.1, from coordinate 61,099,733 downwards.
GGTCAATCATTTACATTTAAAAATGGAAAAGTATTTCACGTAAACGCAAAAATGAATTGCAAATCCAAGAACTTAATTTACGTGATGACGTGTCCAAACTGCGGCGAAAATTATGTCGGACAAACGGGAACGAAATTGGCGGACCGTGTACGCGTACACAAACAACAGATCAGGGATCCATCCACTAGAAACACTCCTTGTAGCGGACATTTTGATATGTGTGGTGGGGGAAGTTTTTCTATTTTCCCCTTTTACAAAGTAAAAGAGGACAATGAACAATTACGTAAAGCCAAAGAAGATTATTTCATAGAGATTTTCAAACCTAAATTGAATTGTTAAACTATGATTTCATTTCTTCTTTACAAAAAGCTATTTATTATTGTTCTTAAAGCATCAATATACGTAAATAATAAGTGCGCCAACGGACATTTGTACGTGATGCGCCTAACTGTAACGTTATGATGACGTCATAGACGCTGCCTACCTACTGTTCTTTGTTATTGTTATTGTTTATATTCATTGCAACTCTGAAGAGCCAACAGGCGAAAACGTTTAGTGCAATAAACAAATTTAATCGTCATTATGTCACTTTGATTTTGATTATATTGACTATACCGGGAATGGATATTTATTATATATATATATATATATATAAAAGCACAAAAAAGGTACAAGCGACCACGACACTAAACGTGTTAAAACCCTTTGTTGGGCTGATCCGACATTGTCTGAATAGTGAACGTGGTTGTTTTCACCTCTTTTGTGCTGTCTATATATATATATATATATATATATATATATATATATATATATAAACAGCACAAAAGATGTACTGTCCCTTCCGCTGGGTTTAAACACGTTTAGTGTCGTGGTCGCTTGTACCTTCTTTTTTTTTGTGCTTTTATATATATATATATATATATATATATCAGATAAAAAATACAGAACTCTATCAAAGACACACCGATTACCTCATTATGGAGGATATTTATTCTTTAGATAATGATTTAGAAGCAAAACCTGCACCTAGGACAGAAGAATGTCTTAATGACAGATGAGAGTCCCCTACCTACAGCACACTTACATGAATTTTCAGTCCACGGTTCAAAAGACTTTATTATGATCCTGAAAACATTTTCAATCACCAAAGTCATAACCTTGACCTTTTGACTCCAAAATGAACATTCCTAGAATGTTTCATGTTGAAAGGTTTAATGAACACTCCTTTTTGATCTTGAAGCAATTTTCATTTATCATTATCAAAGTCCCTTGACTTTGACCTCAAAATTACTAGGGCACCATCTTGACTCATATGGAACATTTCTAGCAAGCATAATGATAGTAGATGAAAAACAATCTCTCTTATGGTCCTGAAAATATATTCAAACATACAAATCTTTTGACCTTGACCTTTTGAGCCCAAAATCAACAGCCATTTGCACTGAATGGTGAGTTTGTGTATGGAGTTTCATTGCAATAGCACCAGACATATTGGAACCAATTGTTTTGTTTTTGCATTAAATTAAAAGCTAGGATTTGAAAAAAAAAAACACAAAAAAAAAGCTCGGATTTGGAACTGGAATTTGGAACTGGGTTGAAAAGCAGGAGAAAGTCTACATACTTTGAGCCTGTTACTTAAGGATAATAATAAGTTTACATACCTACATAACCTGCCTCCAGATTTAGTGAATGTACATGGATTGCCTGTAGGCCTTAATGCCATAGTAGGAACTGAATTAGCTCTTATGAACTGCAAAATATAATCAAAATTGGTACAACCAAAGTAAACATCATTCATTGACCTTGACATGAGCGTGAGAATATTGTAAATGAGATAAAACATCAGATTCTAATAAAAACAAATCCAATACAATGTGAGAGGTCCTTTTAAGGTAATACATCTTACTCCAAAAGTTTATCAAAACCTTACAGTTCTTACCTAGGTACCATATTTGTCAGAAATCTTACTTGAGTTCAACATTTGTCACAATTCTGACCTTGGTACCAACATTTGGTACAATTTTTACTTGGGTACTACATGTCACATGTCCTTCCTGGGTACCACATAGGTAAAATTCTGGATGTGTATTACACTTGTCACAATTCTTACCTTTTTAAAACTTTACCTGAGTACTTCAATTGTCATAATTCAGACTTGGATGCCATAATCATCATAATTCTGACCTGAATCCCACATTTTTCATTTTTATTATCTGGGTACCACATTCATTACAAAGCTTACCTGAGCACCACACTTGTCACATTCTTCTACAAACATGTTACCATGGAGTTCTGACAGTCGGTTTCTAGGGAATCCAGACCTTACATGTAAACCATCTATATTCTGTGTTATAACGTACTTAACAATCCCTGAAAGTAAATACAAGATTTATACACTCTAATCATCGATGTCAGAAGGATATGATGTGATGTATGACTGACCTTCACATTTTTTTCAAATGAATCTAGATGGTGGTTTTAAATATTCAAAATCCTTTTAGACACTGAGTCTCCCTATAAGGCTAAAAGTCCTAATCCACATAGAATTTGAACAACTGTACCTACCTGCCTTTTCTAAGGCTACCAAAGCCATATGAGTTTTTGTGGGTCTGGCTTTTTCAAACGTAACATCTACATTAGGGATTTCTCCTCTCTCTTCCAGTGTCCATACTCCTGGTAAAGAAAAAATAAGAAACCAATATAAATCATCTTTTTGTTAGGCGTTGAAAATGAAAAAGTTCAATCACTGATTCTGCCCTACAGTCTGATGTCTATAAGTCACAATCTATAATTCTGCTCATTTCATATCTAACACTCTACTTTCTATTACTTGTATATACCTGTATTTGAGTTGCACATTCCTTTTTTTTCTAATCCACGATATTTATCATACCTTATAACAACCACACATATCCTATGTGGTAAATCATCACGCTTCCAGCCTCACATGTACCATTCAATGATTATCAATCAAACCCCAAATAATACCTTGTAATCAGATATCAAAAACCTAGTGGCTTGATTGATTATCAACCAAACTTAAGATAACAACTTGGTTAATTGATTTACATGTAAATGAAATGGCCGAAAGACTTCAAATAAATAAATATCAACCAGACCTAAGTAAATGTTCCATGAATGCTATGAATTTTTCTTCTGTACAAAAAGTATACCAGCAGATGTACTGATACCAGCACCAGTGTGTACCACTAAGTGTTCACTGTACTAGCTCTGTTAGATATCACTGTACCCTACCTTAAGGTCCCCTGAAGTCTGGTATACCAGCTGATGTACTGACACCAGCACCAGTGTGTACCACCAAGTGTTTACTGTACTAGCTCTGTTAGATATCACAGTAACCTACCTTAAGGTCCCCTGAAGTCTGGTATACCAGCAGACGTACTGATACCAGCACCAGTGTGTACCATTAAATGTTTACTATGCTAGCTCTGTCAGATATCACAGTAACCTACCTTTAGGTCCCCTGAAGTCTGGTATACTAGTAGATGATACCAGCACCAGTGTGTACCACTAAGTGTTTACTGTACTGTACTAGCTCTGTCAGATATCACAGTAACCTACCTTTAGGTCCCCTGAAGTCTGGTATACTAGTAGATGTACTGATACCAGCACCAGTGTGTACCACTAAGTGTTTACTGTACTGTACTAGCTCTGTCAGATATCACAGTAACCTACCTTAAGGTCCCGTGAAGTCTGGTATACCAGCAGATGTACTGATGCCAGCACCAGTGTGTACCATTAAATGTTTACTGTACTAACTCTAACAGTAACCTACCTTTAAATGTTCCACTAAGTGTTTACTGTACTGTACTGTACTACATGTAGCTCTGTTAGATATCACAGTTACCTACCTTAAGGTCCCCTGAAGTCTGGTATACCAGCAGATGTACTAATACCAGCACCAGTGTGTACCACTAAGTGTTTACTGTACTGTACTAGCTCTGTTAGATATCACAGTAACCTACCTTTAGGTCCCCTGAAGTCTGGTATACCAGCAGATGTACTGATACTAGCACCAGTGTGTACCATTAAGTGTTTACTGTACTGTACTAGCTCTGTTAGATATCACAGTTACCTACCTTAAGGTCCCCTGAAGTCTGGTATACCAGCAGATGTACTAATACCAGCACCAGTGTGTACCACTAAGTGTTTACTGTACTGTACTAGCTCTGTTAGATATCACAGTAACCTACCTTTAGGTCCCCTGAAGTCTGGTATACCAGCAGATGTACTGATACCAGCACCAGTGTGTACCACTAAGTGTTTACTGTTCCGTACTAGCTCTGCTAGCTGATAGACTTTGTCTCTCACACTGTCACAAGTGTCAAATGTTTCTGGCTGACCACATTTTCCCTTATGCTCATATGGCGATAAGCCTGCAGAGTAATTCACAGACATTCTCTAAAAATAGAAAGTGATGTTTGTAAACATTTCTGCCCTCCCTTTTTATCATGTTTATAGTAGCAACTTTACTCTATCAAAATTATTTGACTGGATCCAAATTGGAACTAAATCAAGGCATCCCACCCCTTGTTATATCCTAACTGAGTAAGACTATTGTACCCATGTTCCAACACTTTTGAATGTACAGAAAGGTGATTTGATCATATCTGTATATATTTTCAAATTTCCCAAATCTGGTGCAACTTGAGTGTCTAGAAGTGGATCAATAAAAACCATAAACATGCTTTTAAAGTCACATGACTTATTTGCATACTGAAAGAAGGTAAAGGGTGAGTCATCATAAACATGTACACTGGTTATATGTAAATTTGGCTTGCATAAAGTCACTGATTGAAACGGTGTTCTGTCATTGTTACGTACAGTACAGTAGCACCATCAGCAGGTTGAGACGGACCACAAAATATCGATGCTATCGTGTAAAGGTACATCTGTCCTTCTAACCAGTGATTGTAACAGTTTCCATTTTGCGTGACTCTGTGTTTTAAAAAATGAAATTATTTATAGGGCCCAAATGTTTACATTTTCACTCATCCTTTTTCAATTGGTCCAAATGGTCTTAACACAAAAATTTGACACATGAAGTTTATTTGCCTCTCTATACTGGCAAACACCAGAAAACGATGATCCATTAACGGAATGTCTTCTAAAAATGGAGGGTGCACTTGCCTCAAAACGGCTATGTTTTCCTATAACCAATCTTTTATTTCTGAAACTTATTTGCGAAAGTTCAATTGAATTATGTCTCCCATCGCATATTTACCGGAAGTTAAAATAATCTATGTTAATCAATCATGTGGTATTAACCTCTTGTCCAGAAGTAATAAGCAATTTATATGACATGCAATAGCTGATTTACCAGTAGATGCATTAGACGGACATACACCAGACATCACATCATTTGGCGTTATTTTCATTGTGACGTCATAATAGAAATCATGACAACGCATGAAGTCAGTGCGATCAAATATGACGTCACAATCAGAAATGCTGCCAAATGATGTGATGTCTGGTGTCTGTGCATATAAAATCAAGGTTTAAAACGGTCACAAATATTTTCTCGAAAATAGACTATTAGGGCAATTAAATCTTTACAAAATTTCTAGGAAATTAATTAATGAAATTATTTTCTCTAAACATTTGTTAAAGGCTAAACTTAATTTTTTAATCACAATGCACAACGTGTAAATTTACAGAAATTATCAAGCGTAATGAATTCATGTACCTATTGCGTGACTGATTGAACTCTTTTGAGACAGTCGCACATTTATGCAATAGCATTGATATTGTACTGGTCGGGCACATATTATCGCCGGGCACATATTATCGCCACTTCATTTATATCTCTGCATATTGTTGATGTAGGAATCTAATTTTTTCACCTTAATTACATCTCTGAAACATGAAACAGTATACAAAATTTCAAATAATTCCATAGCCTGCAAATACTGAATTTTATGATAGAAAGTTGGTAAATTTGAATGTATTTCCCCCGCCTCTCCGGGGAAAGGGTAGGTCACTTCATCTTCCTATATCTCTTTGGTTTTTGATTTTTTTCGTATGAATTTTTCACAGACGAAAAGAAGAAAGTTCAAAGATACAAATAATATCAATTTTGTTGAAAAGTGTAAGATTTTCAGTAAGAGCAGATAGAGGTGGATAGAAAGTGTTGAAAAAAGTGGCGATAATATGTGCCCAACCAGTACAGTCATTAAGGGTTTGGACATATTTCTGTTACGGTTAATCTTAGCATGCACATTATTTTAGGCCATGCTAAGCCCCCCCCCCCCCTGATTACCGTGAAATTTCTTTTGTGGTGTCCGAATAATGATCGAGCATTGTAGACAATTATCGGCACCTTTACGTTTTACCTTGCCTACATTTGTAGTAGCCGGTGCGTCTTGTTTATTATTTTATCGACTATAACATGTGTAGGGGGATTTTTTTATCAACCTTGACCACCATCTCTGTATAGCACAAATGTAGCTCACCTCTTGATAAAACGGTTCTTGCAAGTCAACTTTTGTTCAGTGTTATCGGCATATGTCCAGTATTATCGGCACCCTCACAAGAGAGATGAGCATTTCTTTCAAATTGCCGTTGTGCAATGGCTGAAATGTAATGTTACAAGTTTATGACTATACCTCGTGATTGGTGTACCCCAAGACCTCCGCAAGCAAACTTTTCTTTTAGTTCGTCGTGACCCTGGAAGGTCATAAACGCTTCCGAATAAAGTTACCCATGAAGTTATATTTTCTCCGTGTCCCACGTTATCGGCATCTTCCCTGATAAGTTTGAAAAATGTTGGTTAACACTGAAACTGGGTCGGATTACCACTGAATATTCTTTTATATTAAAAGACAATAAAATAATTTACAAATTCAAATATTTGTCTACTGAAAAAACGGAAATGAAATTTTCCAAAAGCGGGAACATGGCTAGGTGCATAGGTAAGTATTCAGATATGCCGATAATTATAGACGGGTCATGAAAATGGGATATAAATTGGAAGGAGTAAAAGGTAGGCAAGTTCTTCATAAAAATAATCGAAAAATATGAAATTAGAAAGATGAATCCACTATGCAATTGTGAATCTGAAAAGAATTACAAAAACCAACTTCAAATTCTATGAAACACCGACTCAAAATAGGAAGGTTTTTATTTGTCACGATAAAGACGGTGTTTTCTCTACTATTGTTTTCATCCTTTTTAAAACTAAAAGACAGTGGTAGGCACCATATTTATTAGGTATATGATGGACTGAAGTTCATAAAATTGTTTCTAATATACTGTTGCTTCTACCTGTATCACAAAAGAACAACAAACACGTCAATATTCTCGTTTATTATATGCGATAAATAAAGGTGCCGATATATATAATTGTACCCTGCCGATAATAGTCAACAGCGCTCTACTAATCAACCCAACATCCACTTAAACCATTCAACGAGGATGCTGAGATGTATTGGTAAATCTGTAAGCTATTGTTTCAATTCTAAAATGAAATACAATATCAATACTAAAAAATATTACCCATAAAACTCCTTTTTTCTATGTGAACAAAGCCGATTTTTCTTTGCAGGATTCCAATACCAGAAAGTAAATAACAAAATACCGTCGGTAGAGCGAATACCCGGAGAGTAGCACGATGCCATTTCTGAAAATATTTGAATTTCGCGAATATATATCTGTCAAGAGGAAGGAGATGTTCAGTTCAGTTCAATATTTATGCAGACAATGTATTTTCATTTACGCGTATACAATTTTTCGCAATTTATATTCAGAAAATCATTAGAATATAAACAGTATATAGACATTGCATTATTATATTGATTCATCTCTTATAAATGCATATGTCATTCGTCATATCATCCAGATTCATGATGAGTTTCGTGTATTCAGTTCAAGGTATATAAATTTTTTGTGTATATTACCTTGAGCAAGGAACTGAAAAAAGTCCTAAAGTTGTAGAACATCTTATAAAAAGCATATACAGCTATTTTCACGAAAACTTATTTTCACATTTTCAACTAACTCGCGAAAATATCGAAGAAATATTATCCCACGAATTTCTGCTTACAGAAATGCAGAGGTATACAAGATCTGAAAAAAAAGTCCTTCGCTTTAGGACACACAAATCATTAATTGTTTTACTGTTTTACCAAAAAATACACATACAAATCAATTCTAACATACGTACACTAGCTGACTCAACAATAAGAAAATAAAATCAAACTAGCCATACAGAAATACACAAAACCGCTGAAAATACACAGACTGATGACAAACAGACGTATAAATCTAACACGCACATTTATACAGTCTACCCTCTAGGACACACAAAATTCAATTTGAAGATATTCCTGCCACAAAGGCACACAATTAACATGATTTAAAAGCTGGTCAACGTACATTGACTGGCCACAGAAACATGCATTTAATCAATTTGGATGTACTGAATAACCGTAGCAAAACTTCAACTGACCACAAAGAGACCCATACATTCGATTTCAACATAATATTGCACAAGTCATTCTACTGACTGACACAAAGACAAACTAGACTGAAACAGGCCAACTTGACTTTTTAATCAAATTGGCCTGTTTCGGTCTAAGACAAACAAGCACTCAAACTAAACGTTTACAGGGTATTTCCCTTTTTCATTTCATTGACAAGATGTCCGTCTTTGCAGGAAGTTATTGGGATTCCTTTGAGGAAAACTACACAGATCCTGATAATTATTTATGCGCAAATAAATGATATCTAATTCATAAATTCAAATTCTTTATCTAGAAACAAACGTAAGATAGTAAGGAGCTGTTAAGATAAGGGCCGTATTTAGCCCTGAATCTCGTGACTGATTTCTTGCGCATAGCGAATCGTATACAGAAAAACATGAATCATTATTGAAATATAATGTATTTGCAGACCTTTTACATGTTTTACATTATGTTAAGGAACTCTTAAGGTTGTAAAATTAAGGTCGAAAGAGGTAGGGGTGCTCGGATAGAAAATCCGATAATATCGACAAAAAACGTGTACATTTTTGAATATTTTATCTAAAATGGATAAATATAAGCTAAATGACATCAAATATGTCTACATTGTGTATCAGAAATAGATTTCAAACGTTCTACCTCCTTTAATCGGTAAATAATGAAATCCGGAACTTAAAATACGGTCTTTTTCTTCATTCAATGGCTACAATGTAAGCCTTTTAGCGCGAAATACACATTGACGGAGAAATGAACATCACTATTGCTTATTTCGTTCCTAATTCTTGTATCTTTCATTCAATCATATTGAGTACACAATGTTTGATGGATAAAAGAGGAAAATTAGTCAAATGTGCTATATTTAATGGTAAAAAAGATCGATTCTTAAAAAATGCACCCCCCTTTCCATTTTTAGTTTTTTGCCTCTGGGGTAGTGTTCCCCCCGGAGATACAGAACCCCACTTTGCCAAAAAATTTGTATCATGGATACACATCTCCAGTAAAAGTGGCTTTCTGTATATCCGGGGGGAACAATGTTCAATAAAACTTTTCCGTTTTCTATTGATTTCTATGAGAAAAAGACACGTTTTGACCCCAAAATTAGACATATTATGCAAAATAGATAAAAAATAACTTCATATCCTGATTGGATGCCGTATAGGTATACATTTTACCAAAATAGGTTCTTGAAATTTCAATTTTCAAAATTCCACTTTTCAGGGCTGATTTTACGCCTTATCTTAACAGCTCCTTTGATGACATAAAATGTTCCAATGTCGCCTTAAGTTATCTATCTTGATATGCTAAAATTGAAAGTCCACATTTCGACCATAAAAAAATCATAAGGTGCATAGTTCTGTACCTCGTCAGTGATCCTCAATCTAAACAATGTAATATGGCCAAAATCTGTGAAAATTATGTCCTAAATATACCGAAAGACGTAGCAAGATGGCTGGGATATGATGCTACAGGACCCAGGTTTTAGAAATTTGAGACAATTTTTGTAAACAGAAATTTTCAAATGCGTTTGAAGAAACGACCAACCGACATTGATCGACCTTGGCTACATGTGCCCTCGGGGACTCCTGGTCCACCAGCAGTGACACTCATGATCACCAAGTGGTACAAATGTTTAACGTCTTCACATTCATTTGTATCATTTTAAAGGAGATAAAAGCATGGGCCAGACATGCAGGTTTCGGGTATTTAACCCTCGTCAGTGATCCTCAATCTAAACAATGTATTTTGGCCAAAATCTGTGAAAATCATGTCCTAAATATACCGAAAGACGTAAGCAAGATGGCTTCTGAATACGCTTCTGAATAAACCCTTCACAAAATTTGGAGCCGCTCATTTTGGCAAAAGGAAATTAAAGCTCTGTATTGTAGATGGCGCCAGGAAAATTCACTTTGGCTTTATTCTAAACTGTTTGAAATGAAGTACTCGATGATTAAAGTATACGAAACGCGTCTCTAGTACAACAATATTGGTACTAGATAGAACACATTTTTCAATATTGACAATTACAACCACTAGCTGGTGGACTAAGAGTCCAGGAGGAAATCGCTCATCTAGTTTTAGTGTTTATGCAATGCATTGAAATATATTCTAAATTTCCTGTCATCAAATTAGACCTAAATTTCTAAACCTAAGGGATATCTCCCTCATTGCATAGCTCTGTCATTAGCTGGGTTTCGGCATAATTTTTCGGTCCTGTTAGAATTAAGCTCCTTCCGCCTACCCTCCAACGATTTTTGGTCATATTTTTCACTTAAATACGCTTCTGAATAAACCCTACACAAAATTTGGCGCCGCTCATTTTGGCAAAAGGAAATTAAAGCTCTGTATTGTAGATGGCGCCAGAAAAATTCACTTTGGCTTTATTTAAATTGTTTGAAATGAAGTATTACTTACGAGGATTAAAGTATCCGAAACACGTGTCTAGTACAATAGAATTCGTACTACAGAACATATATTTCAATATTGACTATTTCAACCACTAGGCTGGTATCGCCGCTGGTGGACTGCAAGTCCCCGAGGATATCGCCCACCTAGTTTTAGTGTTTATGCACTGCATTGAAATATATTCTTAATTTCCTGTCATCAAATTAGACCTAGCTACTTCTAAATCTAAGGGGTATCTCCCTCATTGCATAGCTCTGTCCTTAGCTGGGTTTCGGCATAATTTTTCAGTCATGTTTAGAATTAAGCTCATTGTGCCTACCCTACAACGAGTTTTGGCCATATTTTCACTTAGATGTTTAACGTCTTAGAATTCATTAGTATCATTTTAGAGCAGATAAATTTCCAGCATGGACCAGACATGCAGGTTTCGGGTATTTAACCCTCGTCAGTGATCCTCAATCTAAACAATGTAATATGGCCAAAATCTGTGAAAATTATGTCCTACATATACCGAAAGACGTAGCAAGATGACTGGGATATGATGCTACAGGACCCAGGTTTTAGAAATTTGAGACAATTTTGTAAACAGAAATATTCAAATGCGTTTGAAGAAACGACCAACCGAAATTGGTTGATGATATTCTGTCATAGACCATTTGAACCATCCAACCAAAGATTGTACTCTATGTCTTCCGAAATAGAAGTAACCGGATGTGACTGTTCTACCGAATTGAAGCGGCGGGTGTTGCATACAAGCAGGAGATGCTTACTCTTCCTGGGCACCTGTTCTCACTCCATATCGGGAGTTCCCTTCTTTTCATACAGTTAAGGTTTTTGTTTGTTTGCTTTGCATGGTTCCTGTTTTATCCTGATTTTGTATGCCTTCGGTTTCTCATTTTCTGAATTATCGATTTTGTGTTGTATACAAGGATATGGTCATTATCCATATTTGTCATGGCTACATGCGCCCTGGGGAAATCCTGGTCCACCAGCAGTGACAGTCACCAAGTGGCACAAATGTTTAACGTCTTCAAATTCATTAACATCATTTTAGAGCAGATAAATCTACAGCATGGACCAGACATGCAGGTTTCGGGTATTTAACACTCGTCAGTGATCCTCAATTTAAACAATGTAATAGGGCCAAAATCTGTGAAAGTTATATCCAAAAAATACCGAAAGACGTAGCAAGATGGCTTCTAAATACGCTTCTGAATAAACCCTACACAATATTTGGAGCCGCTCATTTTGTCAAAAGGAAATTAAAGCTTTAGATGGCGCCAGGAAAATTCACTTTGGCTTTATTTAAACTGTTTGAAATGAAGTACTACTGACGAGGATTAAAGTGTACGAAACACGTGTCTAGTACAACAAAATTGGTCTATAGAACATATTTTTCAATATTGACAATTTCAACCACTAAGCTGGTATCGCTGCTGGTGGACTGTAAGTTCCCGAGGATATCGCTCACCTAGTTTTAGTGTTTATGCACTGCATTGAAATATATTCTTAATTTCCTGTCATCAAATTAGACCTAAATTTCTTAAACTAAGGGGTATCTCCCTCATTGCATAGCTCTGTCCTTAGCTGGGTCCGGCATAATTTGTTCGGTCAAGTAAGAATTATAAGCTCCTTGCGCCTACCCTCCAACGAGTTTTGGTCATATTTTTCACTTAAATGTTTAACGTCTTCAAATTCATTAGCATCATTTAGAGCAGATAAATTTCCAGCATGGATCAGACATGCATGTTTCGAATATTTAGCACTCGTCAGTGATCATCAATCTAAACAATGTAATATAGCCAAAATCTATTAAACTTATGTCCTAAACGTACCGAAAGACGTAGCAAGATGGCTGGGATATGATGCTACAGGACCAAGGTTTTAGAAATTTGAGACAATTTCGTAAACAGAAATTTTCAAATGCGTTTGAAGAAACGACCAACCGAAATTGATCGAACTTGGTTAAATGTTAAATCCTGGTCCACCAGGAGAGACACTCACCAAGTGGTACAAATGTTTAACGTCTTAAATTCCATTAACATCATTTCAGAGCAGATAAATCTACAGCATGGACCAGACATGCACGTTTCGAGTATTTGACCCTCGTCAGTGATCCTCAATCTAATCAATGTAATATGGCCCAAAATCTGTGAAAATTGTGTCCTAAATATACCGTAAGTCGAAGCAAGATTGCTTCTAAATACGCTTCTGAATAAACCCTATACGAAATTTTGAGCCGCTAATTTTTGCAAAAGAAATTTAAAGCTCTGTATTGTAGATGGAGACGGGAAAATTCACTTTGCCTTTTTTTAAATGTTTGAAATGAAGTGCTACTGACGAGGATTGAAGTATCCGAAACACGTGTCTAGTACAACAAAATTGGTACTATAGAACATATATTTCAATATTGACAATTACAACCACTAGGCTGGTATCGCTGCTGGTGGACTGTAAGTCCCCAAGGATTTCGCTCATCTAGTTTTAGTGTTTACGCACTGCATTGAAATATATTCTAAATGAGGAGGATTAAAGTATCCGAAACACGTGTCTAGTACAACAAAAGTGGTACTATAGTACATATATATTTCAATGACAAATATGGATAATGACCATATCCTGGTATACAGCACAAAATCGATAATTCAGAAAATCAGAAACAGAACGCATACAAAGTCAGGATAAAACAGGAACCAAAACAAACAAACAAAACCCTCCACCATATGAAAAAAGTGAACTCCCGATATGGAAGTGAGACCTAGGTGCCCAGGAAGAGTAAGGATCTCTTGCTTGCATGCAACACCCACCATTTCGAAAGACGTAGAGTACAATCTTTGGTTGGATGGTTCAAGTGGTTTATGACAGAATATCATCCACCATTATGGAGAGTGAAACATCATAGCGTATGACGAGTTCCCCATATCGACCGTAGAACTTCTTCAGTGACGATGTTAATCGCTCACAAACATATCCCTGACTGATAATCTTATCTGAAAGACGCCTAGCTCTCAGAACAAAATCCGTATATTTGTTACTAACTAGAGCTTTTTGAAGTGCACGCCAAATATGTAAAACATGAAGCAGAAGGCTTCATCCGAGGAGCGCAGCGCCGAGAGAGGGAGGGTGCGGGAGGGGGTCACCCCTCCTACAGGTAGGGGGTCGGGGGCCTCCCCCGAGACAATTTTCAAAATTTCAATCCAAATCCATGCTTTGTAGATTACATCTTTACAAAATTGAGAAAAGAAAGAGATTACTCTCAATATTAAGGAACTGCAAAAATTTAAGTTGTGACATGAATCCATCTTTCAAGGTTAAAATCGTCTCATTGATAGACGTAGACAAAGTTTAGTTAAATAATGTCTAATTGACCTGTTCAGCGTTTGTGCATTTGAAAATGCACCAACGCTGAACAGGTCAATTAAGGAAAAAAAAAACCTGTCTCATCATTCTGAATTTTCAGAAAAAAATGGAGATAAGCAGTTGGCCACATTTTTTATTTGATAACGCCTCGTTACTACAAAAAATTTGAAGCCGCTTACTTTTGACGGAAAAGTTGTCTGATTTCATGTGGGCACTATACTTTTTAATTATATTATCATCTTTGAATCATAATTACTTGAAGTACCACTGATGAGGATTCATTTCCGAAACATGCATGTCAAAAAGACTTGCCAAAAGGAATTGATATTTTTGCTACCAAACAAAAATGCAATTTTAGAGAAGATAGCGATATTTGAAGCGTAAATTGTATATATAACTTTAACTAGAGAGAGATGGGGAGGGGCGGGTGTCATTGAGAGTTGTTGGCATCGAGCTTCTATGCTATAATCGAGAGGGGAAAATTTATATTTGTACATCTGAATCAAAGGGTTTCTTTTCCGCTACAGAATACAAATCATACAAATCATGGACATGTAGCGACCTGTGTAGTGCCTTGTCCTTCCTCTTGGACAACATTTATGTAAGATTTGGTGAGAATCTCTACAAGCAGGTTGTAGGGATTCCTATGGGTACAAATTGTGCGCCTCTTGTTGCAGATTTATTTTTATACACATATGAAAAGGAATTTATTCAAAATCTTCAAAAGCAAAGAAAACATGATGATGTGAAATGCTTCATTAGTACTTCTAGGTACCTGGATGATATTCTTACTATCGATAATCCTGTTTTTGAAAAGTATAAAGATGTTATTTATCCACAAGAATTGACTCTAAACAAGGCAAACTTTACAGACACTGAAACACCATTTTTGGACCTAAATATCAAAATTGTCAATGGAGAAATTCATACAAGTGTATATGACAAACGAGATGATTTTGGATTCAACATACTGTAAATTGCTTTATTTTCGTCAGTACCAATTTTCGTCGATTCGTTCAAAATGACCATTTCGTCAGTACGTAAATTCGTCATCCAAGGGTCCCTAAAATGTAAATTTGTCTGTTCAAATGCTAACTTAACATTTAGATAGGCCGTATGCGTTTGTTTTCATTGTTTGTTTAACAATTATTGGTAAACAAACAATTAGAGACATGTATACCACCTAGATTGTTGTGAAAACAGATCATTTGGTACTTAGAAACACATTATAAGCGTCTTTGTTTGGGTATTCACTTTTCAATGATTTGTCATTTGCCTGTCATAATAACTCCTGAGATTAATTTTTTCCTATCTACACTATACTTTGTCAGGAGTATTTATATTCGTCGATACGTAATTTCGTCAAGGGAGGCACTGACGAAAATGACGAAAATTGGTACATGACGAATAAAAACCAATTTACAGTAGTAAATTTCCCCTGGCTTGACGGTGATGTCCCTAGATTACCGTCATACGGTATCTATATTTCACAGCTCATCCGGTATGCTAGAGCATGTACTGATGTTTTGGATTTTCATAATAGAAATCTACAAATTACAAAGAAACTTTTAGGTCAAGGTTTTCGCTTTCACAAACTAGTAAAGACTTTCTGGAAATTTTACAAAAATTATGATCAACTTCTTTTGAAATTCGGACCCATAAAAGCAACGGAGTATATTACTTTAGGTATTTCACAACCTGCATTTTATGGTGACATAATTAACAAAATAAGAAGGATCAAAGGTAGACAGCATATGTATCGAAAATGCGTCAGAGTCATCAAACGCCTTTTATACCGTGGATATGATCCTAATGTCACCAGACGGACACTAAGCTTGGTACTTGACCAATATACAGTCTTGTACGAGCGCATTCTTAAGACTTGCACTCTGACTGACTGTGACGACGGGACTCCATGACGGGCCCTGTCCAAACCTCTTTAGAGAAGACAGGGCCCCGACCACCTGTCCTCTCTGAATGTCAGTCGGACTCCTCGGGTGATTACATACATGAGCTCGCTACAGCCGGCAGAGCACGGACTGTATTACGCATGCCCTCTTTTTATATCCATTTACATATTCATCTGTGTCTCTGGGGCCTCTGCGTTTCGCGGTCTTGTTTGTGTGACGTCATCTTACAGTGAGGAGGTTGTTTTACACCACATTTGTACGTTCTTCGAGACCTCTAGGTAACTGGAGAAGTGAGAGGGTTGTGCGCACGTAATCCAGGATAACCACACCGTCTGCTATTTACTTGGCAGATGGCCGTCCTAAGTCGGCACCGGTTGCCCATTGGTCTCGTTGGTTTATGTGTAGTCTTTTATGTTTCTATGTTGTGAGTTGGTGTTCCTTGTCCCTTTTGCATCTCTTTCTGTGGGTATCTGTTCTGTGTTTTTTGCATGGGTGTTTTGGGATTTTGCTGTGGGTGCTGCAACCTAGTGTTGTTGGAGATGCCCTCCTTTCTTTTAATTTGAGTCAGTGTACATTTCAACAAGTGATGCTCGAGGAATAAATACAGGAAGTCCAAATAATGAATATATGAAGAACGATATTCTAACAATATTGAATTTATTATGAACCAGACACGTGTTTCGGATATTACGAGGGCTGATTGGTATGTTGTGAGCATCGATTTTCTGGGATGCAGAAGTTATGCTGCTGATAAAGGACGAAACAATCAATGGCACATTCTATGCTTCACTTCTGACACAGTTATGGGAAAATATTAAACTGAAGCGCCGCGGGAATCTCACTAGTTAACGATGTGTCATTCCATCAGGACAATGTTACTGTTCACAAGTCTGTCACTGCCATGACTGCCATGACTGCCATTCATAATTGTGATTTAACATATATTTCAATATTGAAAATCTAAATTGATTGCGCATCCGCCTTGCTCACCTGATCTTGTTCAATCAGACTTTGATCTATTCCCAAAGCTGAAAGCAGCCATATCTGGCACTCTATTTCAGTCCGATGATGACGTCATACTTGCAGCGTATGGTTGTCTGACAAGTCAAGATAAGGAGTTCTTTAAAAGTGGTTTTGAGGCCCTTAAACAACAAGTTCAACATCGAACCAAAGAATACAGACAGCCAGACAAACAATTTACAGCTTACTTGGATCATAATAACATTGCAGAAAAAGTCCACTTACGCTACATCCACTTTGGGCGACCATTTGGTACAAACGTGCCCAATGACTGACTCTAACATTGCACCGGTTGCCAATTGGTCTCGTTTGTTTATGTGTAGTCTTTTGTGTTTTGTGATTTCATAAAAGAAAGGAGGGGATCTCCAACAACACTAGGTTGCAGCACCCACAGCAAAATCCCAAAACACCCATGCAAAAAACACAGAACAGATACCCACAGAAAGAGACGTCAAAAGGGACAAGGAACACCAACTCACAACATAGAAACATGAAACATGTCACCTTCGATGTTTGGTCTTCCCTAATAAAACTGAAAATCACATTGCAAATTATCGCCACTGGTCGGCCGAAAACAGCTGTATTTGGGGCTAATATGGGACCCATTTCAGCAAAGAATTTTACGATGAAATGGAATATAGAAACTGTTGTCATTTGAATATTCTCTTTTTAATTTAAAAAGAAAATGTGTACGCAAGACAAAATTGATACATATAGGTCTTATATGGGTCCCAAATAGGCTTAAAATCCCATAAGGGATCGATATGGGTCTAAGAATGGTATTTTGCCATATGGGTCTAAGATGGGTATTTTGCCCAGATTCTGCCCACATTGGACCAATATGGGTCTAAGGTGGGCATTATGCCCACATGGAACCCATATAGCCATATTTGCTGTGTGTACAGATTGTATGACTGCATGGTCAGTGCACAGGAGCTCGATGCTAACGATCCACAAGAATATCCGACCCCTACTTTCCTTTAGATCTTCGTCTATAAATTCTTCTAGAATTGCTTTCTTATAATTATAAGTATTTTGTCCATACATAATTAATAAACGACTGACAATTTTTACATATAAATGGACTCTTTGAAGTCATATACAAATTCTGATTCCTAATTGTGGACCTACACAAGTAGGCCAGTACGAGGAGGATCATTTGATTGTCTCTTCCTGTCACTCGAGTAAAAGTTACTAATCTCATCGGTACAATACATATGGGATTACCGATATATTGCTCATATGGGACATATACACTGGATCTAGCACCCATATGTTACCAATAAAATGCCCACATAATTATGGCCCATATGGGTACGGCCACATGGGACCCTTATAGTTCGATGTTGCAATCCCAGCTCACTCACATATGGGCTGCCCATATAGGACCCATATGTAAACTATGGATATGATATCCATATGGGTCCATTATATTTTGCTTGCTGAGTAGGCCCTTAATCCTTGTCCAGGACGATGAGTATTGTTATTTTTGTTGTCTTTTTTGCTTGTTTTAAAGTAAGTTTGTAGAATAGTTGCTGCATGGAACTCTTTTTCTTTCTGCGTTTTATCTTGGTTAAGTATTTCCATGCTGTCTTTGCATTACCTTTTGACGGACCTAAAACATTTTCCTAGGGGGTCCAATGCATCGAGAGGAGATGGTTCCAGCAAATGGTTAAAAAGAACCGGGAAAATCAGCATTTTTTATAAATTCCAAGTGGTCCAGAACCCCCCACCCCCACCCCTCTATTTTGCATCGTTCTGGACTTGAATTTATATCCCTGTGGATGTCTTGTCCAGGAAGTTCAGTTGAGTCCGGAGTTATTTTTAGGTTCTCTTCCTTTAGAAGAGTCTCAGTGTATGTTCTATATGTATTCCTGTCACATTTCTTGCACTGAGGTTTTTGGAAGGATCTTTGCATGTTGACTGTCTCTCCATTGTTTTTGTTCTTATTTGGTGCAATGTTATTAAAGTCATATTTCTACATGCTCCCGATTAAATTGTTATACCTAGATCGGGTGCATGTAGAGACCTTGATTTAATCAGATTGGAGTTGGTGAAGCATTGCATGATTTTAACTCTCATGCGAATTGATAGTATGGTATGGTTTGATATGTTGAGTGGGTGCATAGGGTGTATCCTGTAGGTATTTTCTTGATAGTTCTGTTCAAGGTATGGGATGTTTTGTCTTACAAAGATGTTGTCTAAGTAGGCTGTGTTTTTGCGAGTTAATTTTGTGGTAGAAGGTTAGACTGTCATCTGACTCAAGTATATGGTAGAAGTTGTCTTCCTTCATGAATGCCTCAGGCTTCTTATCTTGCTGGGGTTTTGGATTCCTCGTCAATGAAGCTTTGATGTCTCACATCAATACTACGTCGTGTTTTAGTGAATATTTTGCCACTATTTCTCCAATTATGTTCAAGTTTCCTTCATATTGTTGATGAGACTAGTTCCTTTAGGAACAGTTGTTTCGATCTACATGACATATACGAATTTATGGTGATTGTATTGGAAGACTACCCGTAAAATGCTTCTATTGCTTGTTTGTGTTTTCCATTTGGTTATGGACCGGGACAGGGATTTCATCCTCGGTACCCCCGGGCTATTTGCGCTTTGGTTGAAAGCCAAAGCGCAAATAGCCCGGGGGTACCGAAGATGCAGGGATTTATGAGGCACTGTTTTAATATTTATTCCAAATTCGATTTTTTTTTATTAAAGTTGTGACAAAATTGAATTTGTGGTATATAAAATCGATTTATTGATATTACAAAATATTATGCTTCCAGTGATTTTCTTCTGTGATAGGTTCTACTCTACCATATTGTGACAGGGAATGGTTTAGATATACACTATCACCTTTCTACGTGTGCTCTATCACCCTAATAGTGCACCCCTGTCCTTCAACAGTAGTGTTCTTGACATTATACAATTATTTACTTTTGATGAGGTCTACTTGTGACTATACAGACCTGGTCAGGTATTGGTTGACCGAGGCCGAAGGGTCTTGTTATTTTTGTTGTCTTTTTTGCTTGTTTTGAAATAAGTTAGTAGAATAGTTGCTGCATGACCTCTTTTTCTTTCTGCATTTTATCTCGGTAAAGTGTTTCTCTTTTAATGTATGCATGGTGTCTTTGCATTACCTTTTGACGGACCTAGAGGGTCCAATCCATCGGGAGGAGGGGGTTCCAGCTTATGATTTTGAACAAGTTTTGTGTAAAAACGGGGAAAACAAGCATTTTTATTTCAAATTCCAGGGGGTCCAGACTCCCCTTCCTGAACCCCCTATCCCTTTTGTATCTTTTTGTTCATGAATTAATTTCTAATTTTTGTTCACTGGACTTTATTTCCCTGTAGATATCTTGTCCAAAAAGTTCATTTGAGTCCTGGTTTATGTTTAGGTTCTCTTTCTTCAGAAGAGTTTCTGCAGAGGTTCTATATGTATTCCTGTCACATTTCTCCTCTGAGATTTTTAGAAGGTCCTTAGCATGGTGACTACCTCTCGATGGTCTTTGTTTTTGCTCTGATTTGGCAATGCGTTTGGTTTGGACTCTTCGGTGAATTGATGCTTTGGTATGGTCTGTATGTTGAGCGGGTGAATACTGTAAGTATTTTCTTAATTGCTCTGTGGTATTGGATGTTTAGGTCTAATAAAGATGTAGCCTATGTGAGCTGTGGTAGAATGTTGGACCGTCATATGATTCAAGTAAACGGTTGTTCAAAGAGGTGTTCCTTCGGCAATACTTCAGGCTTCTTGTCTTGCTTGGGTTCTGTCTTCGTCAATCAAGCCTCGAAGTCTCCCACCAGTATGATGTCAGTGTGTTGGAGAATACTTTGCCAATGTTTCTCCAATTATTTCCAAGTTTTCTATGTATGATATTGATAAATTCTTTCTACATCACATAATGCTACCTTTTATGTTTCTATTTCTTGTACTCTTTGGTTTCTATCTGGTAACAGATAGTATAGCTTTGCCATTAGTTGTTGGCATAATTTGTAAGTCATATTTAGAATTTTGTTCTTCAAACATTTTAAATTATTTGCATTTCCTCTATTTCGCTTTTTCGGCCTCGAGTATCACTTATTGAAATGCTCAAATGATGCACTGGATTTTTACAATAGGTCATATATTCATGCAAATGTTAAACGTCTTCAAATTCAATAGCATTATTTAAGAACAGATAAATTTTCAGCATGGACCAGACATGCACGTTTAGGATACTTAACCCTCGTCGGTGATCCTCATTCTAAACAATGTAATATGGCCAAAAAGTTTGAAAGTTAAAAGTCCAAAAATGTACCGAAAGACATGGCAAGATTGGTGGGATATGATGCTACAGGACCAACGTTTTAGGAATTTCGAGAAATTTTGATAACAGAAATTCTCGAATGCGTTGAAGAAACGATCAACCGATACTATTAAAAATCCATACAGTCATACACTGTATTGGTTCTGCATTTCTGTCCAGGACGACGAGTCTTGTTGTTTTTGTTGTGTCTTCTTGGTTTGTTCATTAGTGTATAGAATAGTTACTGATATTCTTTTATCTACTTGTATTTCATCTTGGTAAAGTATTTCTCTTTCAATATATGCATGGTGTCTTTGCATTACCTTTTGACGGACCTAGAACATTTTCCTAGGGGTTCCAATGCATCGTGAGCAAATGGTTTTAAAAAAACCGGGAAAAGTCAGCTTTTTTCGTAAATTCCATGGTGTCCAAAAACCACCTATCCTTTTTGCATCGTTCTGTTCTTGACTTTATTTCCCTATGGACATCTTGTCCAGGAAGTTCATTTGAGTCCTGATTTTTGTTTAGGTACTCTTCCTTCAGAAGAGTCTCAACGTAGGTTCTATATGTATTCCCGTCATATTTCTTCCACTGAGGTTTTTGGAAGGATCTTTGCATGTCGACTGTCTCTCCATTGTGTTTTTGTTCTTATTTGGTGTAATGTTATTAAAGTTATATTTCTACATGCTCCCGATTAAATTGTTATACCTAGATCGGGTGCATGTATAGAGAGCTTGATTTAATAAGATTGGATTTGGTGAAGCATTGCATGATTTTAACTCTCATGTGAATTGATAGTATGGTATGGTTTGATATGTTGAGTGGATGCATAGGGTGTATCCTGTAGGTATTTTTTTCCTGTTTTGACTTACAAAGATGTAGTCTAAGTAGGCTGTGTTTTTGTGAGTTAATTTTGTGGTAGAATGTTGGACTGTCAAGTATATGGTAGAAGTTGTCTCCCTTCATGAATGCTTTAGGCTTCTTATCTTGCTGGGGTTTTGTATTCCTCGTCAATGAAGCTTTGATGTTTCACATCAGTACTACGTCGTGTTTTGGTGAATATTTTACCAACATTTCTCCAATTATGTGCAAGTTTCCTTCATATTGTTGATGAGACTGAGTTCATTTAGGAACAGTTGTTAAGAACTACATGACATATACGAATTTATGGTGATTGTATTGAAAAACTACCCGTAAAATGCTTCTATTGCTTGTTTGTGTTTTCCATTTGGTTATGGGCCGGGACAGGGGTTTATGAGGCGCCGTATTAATATTTATTCCCTAGTTTTTGATATCACAAATTTATTTTTTCATATTACAAATTCCCTTTTTTGATATCAAAAGAATAATTTTAAATATTCATTTTTGTCACATTTTTGATATCACAAAACTTTTTTTATACCAAATAATGGATTTTGTGATATCAAAAAATCAATTCGTATTAGCCGTTTTATTATTTATCCTCTAATTTTTATATCAAAATATAGAATTGTGATATCACAAATTCGATTTTTTTTCATATTAAAGTTGTGACAAAATTGAATTTGTGGTATAAAAAATCGATTTATTGATATTACAAAATATGACGGAATTTGTCACTGTGATATCAAAAAATCGAATAACTTTTTTTTATATATCAAAAATAGTGAATAAATAGTAAAGTGGCGCCTCATATAGGGATTAATGTCACTGAGTAAGATGCATGGTCGTTTGGCCGATTGATAAGTATACATAACACAAAATATCCTAAATTTTAACTTTGATAGTAAAATGACTGTACATCTTGTGACGTGGCTTTATTTCAAATATAAGTTACATGTAATAGATTCGGGGAAATCGTGCCTCTTTTCTTGTTTATCGACCTTAGCTAACCACTGATTTCGTTTAAAATACTCTTGTTTATTTGCGTAGATATTTAAAATTCTATTTAAACATTAGCTACTTGATATAATTTAAAAACACTATCGTCATCGCCATGTAAACAGGCTGCATGGTCCACTGAGCTACTTCACAACAAGTGCGCGCATCTCTATAAGTATCAATACTGTGTCATCTTCAAACAATGGACACTTGTTTTAACTCATCTTAAATCTGTTCAAGAGGTGGGAAAGCCAATTGGGCTCGTTCTAAATGGTCACGGTAGGGAAAATGTTTTTTCGTATAATTGCGGAAATTTTCTCTCAATAGCGATAAACTTTTCTCGTTATTTCTCGAAAAAAGTCGTAATTAACGAACTGGACATGCCTTAAAATATTTTTCCCACTATATCTACCATTTAAAATGAGCCCAATCGGCTTTCGTAGTAGTTATACAGTGCAACGAAGAAACTGGCAGAAACTTTGAATAACCGAATAAGAAAACAGCGTCTTTGTTCTTCGTAGAATATTCCCAGTGGGGTGGAAATCCAGTCAAATCGAACCATTCAGACTAAAAATAGGTAAATTACTTATTTAAACTAATGAGAAATTCCAAGAGGGGCCGATCCTTATACCTCTTTATGATATCAGTGATACATAGATAGATCTAATATTTTAAATAAGACATGCGCGGATCCAGAGGGGGGGGGACCGGGGGTCTGGACCCCCTCCCCTGAGATGTTCGGAGATGGGGTCCAGCTTTGGCCCATTTCTAATTAAAATGGGTCTAAAAATGCATGAAAGGGCGTTGAAACCTAAAATTTCGGCTCGATCCGCTCGCCATTTACAAATACAAAACTCAGTATTTTTCTGCAAATTTTTAATTCTTCATACTAAGTAATTTTATACAATTGTCTTGGGTCTCAGAAATTCATATTTTAACAGTCCCTTACTTCATAGGATGTAACCTCCGTCATCTTTTTCAAGGTTTTGTCATTTTAAGATGTCTGATTATTTGGGAAAATGACACATCATCTTATCTATTTACATTGTATTCTCATAAAATATAGACAAAATATGAATTAATAAAAAAAAAAAATTGCGGCTCGCTCCGCTCGC
Source organism: Pinctada imbricata (assembly GCA_033119305.1). Classification (NCBI taxonomy): domain Eukaryota; kingdom Metazoa; phylum Mollusca; class Bivalvia; order Pterioida; family Pteriidae; genus Pinctada; species Pinctada imbricata. The sequence goes on along the minus strand of VSWD01000006.1, from coordinate 61,075,302 downwards.
CGATATAAGGAGTAAAATATTCAATGTTATAAATACTCATCTCGATCGAATCAAGACAAATTAATATTTCATATCTAAAAGAAATTTCAGGCTCGCTACGCTCGCCAACTCTTTAGAAAAATAAACGTAAAGGAAAGCTAACAATACCCTCCCCCAGAATTGCCCCCTCCCCATCATGTGCACCGATATATATGTACCTATTGTCAATATCTAGGTAGACTTCCTAAAATTTTGGACCCCCTCTGACCAAAAATGCTGGATCCGCGCATGTAAGATAGTTAGATACTGTATAAATAACGTTTTCTACATAACTTTGTGGTCCCAAATGTAAAGTAATTCTTCTTAAAAAAGCAACCACTACGATATATCAATCAATCAAATCATTTCATTTATTGATCACCATTCAAGGCATACATCGTCATAAATTCAACATTCCACACAAAGCCCATTCATAAAAAAATTACAGATGGCGCTTTCCTTACTACGACAAGTCACGTGACAGTACGTCATGATCAAAACAATGTTAATGTTATGCATGGAAATCGAGGAGAGGAAACCATATATGTTTTTCGTGTAAAAATGTCTCTTATCGGAGGAGATATGTCTTTGAAAATAATATGTCAATTCGGATGTTAAAGTGGTGATTAAAGGCTAAGTACTTTTTCTATTTGTTAGATACAAGAACGTCAAAATATGGAGGGAATGTCGGTCACCAGACAGACCACCTCGCCAAAATGGACGTCGCCATTTCCCTCTATTTACTGTTGTATGTTGTTTGTTTTGGTATGTGTTTGTCCGAGTTTAGGCGATCACGAATCAGATACGTCTAAGGTGAATAGACCTTTAAATCAAGGGAAGTTTAATATCACTTATTATGAAGAATCTACATCCGTTAGTCCAAAAATTATCACCAAGAGTCTGGGTACGTTCGCCTTCGAGAGCGAAAAGTCAACGAAGGGTCAACTTGTGCACGCACGTAGCAGCAGGGACAACTCTACCCTGGCCTGCAGGGGTAATGGGGAACTAGTAAATCCAGGATCATATGGATGGATAGCACTAGTACAGCGGGGAAAATGTGATATGAAGGAGAAAATGAACTTAGTCAAAGAATACAATGCATCAGGGATTATCATTTATGATAATGAGCCTCCAAAACAAATAAGTTTCATGGCAGGTAATAAATTAGTTTACAGTAGTTAATTTATGTCTATAGTTATAATATTTATACTCATATTTTTTTCAGTACTTGTGTAAAGGCCATTGTGAAATTTGGACTCATTTGAATTCTATTTATAGGAATTTGACCTTCACAACAATGTCACATTCTTCTTAGGTACTCCTCAACTGTCTGACCTCATCAAGTAAACAAAAGTAATCTCTTAAAGTTGTAAACATGTTCGAAAACTTTAAATTGATAAGTAAAGATATGATATAATCATTTAACATTAGCGCTCCAACTGAGTTGTTTATTTAACTTTCAAAGGTTGTAGTAAGGTTGAGTATTTGATGTAGAACACAGTACAAACACTTATTGATATACTATAGAATATATCTACATTTTGATTGTTTTGACCTGTCACATTCAAACTTGTTGTTATTCATGTAATTTATATACAATGTTAAATGCTACCGTATTCATATACTTGACACATGAAGTTTTAAGCTCCATTTTTTAAGTCAATGTAAATGATGCAATTTCTGCTCTTAAGGTTTGTAAGCCCTTATACAAAGTTGTCTGATTTTCAAGACATTGTCATCTTTGAATTGGGGAAAAAATTCAAATTGTTAAGTTTGAACTAATAGTTATGTCTCAAATGTACATGTTTCAGATTTCATAAAATGACTTGTGCCTTCATTAATTAATATCGTAGATCGCAAATACTTTTAAGATTATATACAAAATGTTTCCATACACTCTTTGATTTGTTTTCCATTGTTTTGACGTCATCAATTTATTTGGGCAGAAAAGTTACCCAAGTTTTTAACAATTATTGGTTTAGGTAGGTGACTAAATGAAAATCAGAGTGGACATGCTGTAGAACTTTGTGACGTTGCGTATTAACGGCAAAGGAAAAGGAAAGGAGAGTTCCATAATGTACATTATAATTTGTCTTAAATATGCAAAAAAGTATGTTTCCTTTTTCTCCAGGGACCTGTTTTAGTTTTAGGTTTCTTGTAATACGTCATCATGGTCATACCAGGTATATATAAACCAAACTTGTATAGGTGATGCATCTACATGTTTGTATGGATCCTTAATGCTGATATAATGCAATGCATGTTGAGGATTCTGCATCTTGATTCTGATCCATATTTCACACTTGAACAAGAAGGTTAAGTAAAATAGATACCTCCATTTTCAGGTTGCTGTAAGTCTTAATATCTAAGATCAACCAACTCTATGTGACAGATGTATCTGAGTATACTGCAATGCATTGTTGGGATGCTGTATCTGACCCATACTGGTATTTTGTGCTTTCAGCAACCTGTTTTAGTGTAATGAGACACCTCCATTTCCAGCTCACTGTAACTCCTAGATCAACCAATCTTGTGTGGGTGATTCATGGTGTAGATGCAGTATTTTGCCCATATTTTAATATTTTATATGGTTGAGTCGGTGACTATATTAAGTAAAATGGGACATGTCCATTTCCAGCTTATACCTGTATGTTGACCTTAGTTCAACCAAAGGTGTGTGTATGATGCATATCAGGATACTTGGTACTACAATGCACAGTGCCAATGGTAAAGATGGTGGTCAAATAATGTTTCCATTGAGGTGAACATTGCCATCTTTGATGACATTTTGCTTATTTCAAGGTCAGGGGTCCAAGGTCAAACTGTTAAGGTCACATCTTGCAATACCAGCAAAACCTTATAAGAAGTCATAATTGATACTTTGGATGTTCACTAAGTTTCCACGATGAGAGGATGACAGCAATCTTCAATGGTCCTACTTTATGGTCAGTATCACAACAGGCAAATATAGAAAAACCTTGTTCAGTTGATGGCAATCTAAAAGTCAGTAGGTCAGTCTTGCATCTGGTTTTATGAGAAAATGATTCTTACATGTTTGATTCCCCTTCACATTAGATAAATGAATATATTAGTTTACTGGTTTTCATCAATGCATATTCGAAATGATTGATTTGACCTCAAGACAACGGAAGCTCAACCACTGAATCAAGACTGATAAGGCATTGTTTTGCCATGTTTACATGGGAATTTTTTACATATGTCTACAATGATTCTTGAAAAGTGAGAGATGGCATTTAATATTTTTGAGGCTTTACACTGGAGTGGTGATCCATTATTTAAACAATTTAACGATTACATTGTACATTTATATGCAGGACAACACATCAGCATTCGTTAATTCATGTCACTGCACCGAGTCACTGACGTTAAATCTTGTAGTGCAGGGAACTTCATTTATAAAAGATTTAAGTACATTTCAAGATGTATTTGCAAGTATGTAAAACATCTTTGCACCAAATCGCTCATGTTGAAACCAGGAAACAAGATAACAGCTCTAATACATCTCTTGATATGTTTTTTTGCATGTACTTAAAATTAGCTTAAAGGAATGTGATGGTATTGTATGTGGGGAATGCCACAAAATGTTAAATCAGGATAAGATTAGACAGTAGTGTCTGTTTATAACACTGTCTGCACAGATCAAAATACACTCTCATTATGTCAATGTGGGGGTTGTTTACAGGTCTGACTTATCTCCCTTGTGCAAGAATGTATACATGTAGGGATGGCTGTCTCTGGCAGTTTAGCTTCTCTGGTAGCGTTGGTGTCTTTTAAGGTCTGATGCTTATACCGTATGTATATTGTGACATCTAGATACATGTACCTGCTAATACAGATTCAGATATTTGCTGTGTTAGTGTCAATATTAAATAGGAAATATTGCTGCTAATAGGATGTATGGGATTAAAATTTTGAATTTACATCCCATTTATTTTTACCATCCTTGTACATGTCTGGTCCGAGTCTCCTTAAATGACACTTGATCCTCTTAGCGCTATGAAAATTTATTACATTTAGTTTAGAAATTATTGAATGTGTACGTACTAAATTTGACCACAATATGACTTAGAGAGTAGCTGAGCTGTCACAGTATCTGCATTTACATGTAGCTACATTTATGTAGACTTTTCATGTTTTTAGCACACTGCTACAGATTTGCATAATGTAACAATGTAAGTTCATGATTTTCATCACCAATTTTCATAAATCAGTTCACTGTTTATTTATCAAATTGTCCATAAAATGAAGACAAATTTTTAATCTATCTATTTCAGTGAAGGGCTTGGTAGCAGTGTTTCTGACACAGAGTGAGGGGGAGTGGCTGGCGAGCTTATTTAGTAGCGGTAAACCTGTCTACGTCCATATCCAACAGGGGCAGTTAATCTCCGATACCACAACGCCAGAAAATCCCAACCCCCACAATATCAGCAAGACCTCAGTGCTCTTTGTCTCCATATCATTTATAGTTTTAATGATCATCTCCTTGGCCTGGCTGGTGTTCTACTATATACAGAGATTCAGATACGCCCACGCCAAGGAAAGATTAACGGTAAGCCTATCAATTTATAAGCTCATTAACTAAATTTTATACCATGTATTACATAAGGCTTCAAGTAAACACTACACTCATCACAGTCTGGTCACTACAGATACTTTTATATGGGAATTGCCTTTTTTCTGTCTGTCTGTCTGACTGTACCTGAAGCCTCTACTAGTACATGCAGTACATGTATGTATGAAGAATTGCCCTGGGTCTTTTAGTGGTTCATGACCTTGAATAAAGGTCATATCTACAGGTCAAGGACTCAAGTTCTGACTTGTGAGGCCATTTGTGAAAAAGATGGAATCTTTGTTGTGTAATGTCTTTCTGTTACACATTTTACATGAGACACGTACATGTAGTTAGAACTGAAAACAGAATAAAAACTTCACCAGTGGAGAGTCACAAACAAGACGTCCTTGTGTCATTGTACTTTATACAATACAAATTGTTATTTCTGTGAGAGAAGCTCATTAGCAGTAAATCTCACGGTGAAACCATCAGGCCTATAGCCTGTCTGATCCAGTATTGATTTTCCTAGCAAAGTCTTACGACAAGGCATGTCATTTATCACTATGCATAGAGATGCTCAATTTTTGTATTCAATACATACAGCTTACGGCATAGGATGTTCGGTTATTTGTTCTGATTTGTTTTCGGTAAAAGATGCATAATTATCAGACAGATCTCACGGTGATTGAAGAAAAGATTGTCTGATTATGGCTGAGCTACATTACCATGGTAACATGGATAGGAAATTAACATGCTTAGACAGATTGGATTTTTTTAAAATTTCATTTCAAAATAAGTTTATGTTTAATTTTGTGAACTATAATTGTAAAATTGTCTTTTCAGTATGTGTTAAATACATTGTATTGTTATAAAGAGAATAGTAACTGTGTAGAAAGGCTAATTCAGAGTACATTGTACATGGAAAAAAATCTAAATTTTGAAGAAAAAATAGCTTTTTGGTTAGTAAGAATAAAATGAACTTAAGTGGTAATATTCAATAACTATAGTAATTGTCAAATTTGAATACTCTATTTAAGTTGCATTTTTCACTGTATTTTCATTTTTAACATTTTGTTAAAATTGTCATGATTGTTACATTTGATCACCATTGTCAAAATTTTAAGTGCAATACATAAGTGCAATACATGTGTGTACGCTTATCACAGTTACCATGGTAACATTACTGCAATTGATTCCATAGAAACCGAGACTCTGTTTTAGGAATTTTTAGGGTCACCTGCATTGTCCGTCTGGCCAGCTGTCTGGCTGTCTGTCTGTCTGTCTGTCTGTCACACTTTGGTTGTCACACCCAATTACTTTTGATTGGTAAGTGATAGGGCTTTGATATTTCACATGTGTATTCCTTGTGACAAGACCTTTCTACACATACCATATTTTTTACCTAGTAATCGTGACCTAGATATTTGATCTATTTTTCAAAAAAATTAAGATTGGTTCAATCTTTTGATTGGTAAGTGATATGGCTTTAATATTTACAATTATATTTCTTATGATGAGTCCTATCTGTGTAACCAAAAATGTTAACTTGGTGACCTTGACCGAGATGATTGATCTTCTTTTTTGAACATATCTTTTAATTGGTAATAATATTTCACATGTGAATTTCATTTGACAAGACTTTCCTTCTGATACAAATAATTTTGAATAAACTGACCTTGACCCACATATATGATCCACTTTTTAATTATAAGCCACTTTGCAGGCGACTCAAGCATTACTTGGATTGCTATTTTTAATTCACCTGAGCGAAGCTCAAGTGAGCTATTGTCATAGGGCGCCGTCCGTCCGTCATCCGTCTGGCGTAAACTTTTAACATTTTCGACATCTCCTCTGCAACTGCTGCACAGAATTTCACGAAACTTCACAGGAAGCAAGTACTCAATGCCCTCTACCAAGTTTGTGTTCATTGAGCCGATCTGAAATCCAAGATGGCCGCCACAGGCTCTGATTGGCTGACACATTTTCGACTTCTCCTCTGAAACCGCTTCACAGAATATCTCGAAACTTCACAGGAAGCAAGAACTCAATGCCCTGTACCAAGTTTGTGTTTTTGAGCCGATCAGAAATCCAAGATGGCCGCCACAACTTCAAGATCTGATTGGCTGACACATTTTCAACTTCTCCTTTGAAACCGCTGCACAGAATTTCATGAAACTTCACAGGAAGAAAGCACTCAATGCCCTCTACCAAGTTTATGTTTTTTCAGCCGATCGAAAATCCAAGATGACTGCCACAGGCTCTGATTGGCTGACACATTTTCGACTTCTCCTCTGAAACCACTGCACAGAATTTCATGAAACTACACAGGAAGCAAGTACTCAATGCCCTGTACCAAGTTTGTGTTTTTCGAGCCAATTGGAAATCCAAGATTGCTGCCACAGGCTCTGATTGGCTGACACATTTTCGACTTCTCCTCTGAAACCACTGCACAGAATTTCATGAAACTACACAGGAAGCAAGTACTCAATGCCCTCTACTAAGTTTGTGTTTTTCGAGCTGATGGGAAATCCAAGATTGCTGCCACAGGCTCTGAAGTCTGATTGGCTGATACATTTTCGACTTCTCCTCTGAAACCACTGCACAGGATTTCTGGAAACTTCACAGGAAGCAAATACTCAATGCCCTCTACCAAGTTTGTGTTTTTCGAGCTGATGGGAAATCCAAGATTGCTGCCACAGGCTCTGATTGGCTGACACATTTTCGACTTCTCCCCTGAAACCACTGCACAGAATTTCTGGAAACTTCACAGGAAACAAATACTCAATGCCCTCTACCAAGTTTGTGTTTTTCGAGCTGATGGTAAATCCAAGATGGCCACCACAAGCTCTGATTGGCTGACACATTTTCGACTTCTCCTTTGAAACCGCTGCACAGAATTTCATGAAACTTCACAGGAAGCAAGCACTCAATGCCCTCTACCAAGTTTGTGTTTTTTCAGCTGATCGGAAATCCAAGATGGCCGCCACAGGCTCTGATTGGCTGACACATTTTCGACTTCTCCTCTGAAACCACTGCACAGAATTTCATGAAACTACACAGGAAGCAAATACTCAATGCCCTCTACCAAGTTTGTGTTTTTCGAGCTGATGGGAAATCCAAGATTGCTGCCACAGGCTCTGATTGGCTGACACATTTTCGACTTCTCCTCTGAAACCACAGCACAGAATTTCTGGAAACTTCAAAGGAAGCAAATACTCAATGCCCTCTACCAAGTTTGTGTTTTTCGAGCTGATGGGAAATCCAAGATGGCTACCCCAAGCTCTGATTGGCTGACACATTTTCGACTGCTCCTCTGAAACAGCTGCACAGAATCTCTCGAAACTTCACAGGATGCAAGAACTCAATGCCCTCTACCAAGTTTGTGTTTTTCGAGCCGATTGGAAATCCAAGATGACTGCCACAGGCTCTGATTTGCTGACACATTTTCGACTTCTCCTCTGAAATCGCTGCACAGAATTTCATGAAACTTCACAGGAAGCAAGCACTCAATGCCCTCTACCAAATTTTTGTTTTTCGAGCCGATAGGAAATCCAAGATGGCCGCCACAGGCCCTGATTGGCTGACACATTTTCGACTTCTGAAACCGCTGCATAGAATTTCACGAAACTTCACAGGAAGAAAGTACTCATTGCCCTCTAACAAGTTTAAGTTTTTTTGAGCCGATTGGAAATCCAAGATGGCAGCTACTGGCTCTGATTGGCTGACACATTTTCGACTTCTCTTCTGAAACCACTTCACAGAATTTCTTGAAACTTCAAAGGAAGCAAGTACTCATTGCCCTCTTAGTCTACCAAGTTTGTGTTTTTCGAGCCGATCGAAAACCCAAGATGTCTTCCATAGGCTCTAATTGGATGACACATTTTCTACTTATCCTCTTAAACTACTGCACAGAATGTCACCAAACTTTACAGGAAGTAAGTACACATTGTCCTTCTCAAAGCTTCACTAAAAGTGATTTTCTTCAGTTCTTATACTGACTTTGATTGAAAACATACATACAGTCTCCTAAGGTGAGCGATGTGGCCCCCTTGGGCCTCTTGTTACCAATGTCATGACAACCAAAATAAAAGTAAAGTAAATATTTTATCTGATAGCTGGATAGTTTTACTATATTTGTAAGAAATTGATGCTGTCAGACAAATAGATACATGTATGACGTGTGAGGACATAAGATGTAAATGCATGGACAGAGGATATTTGATCACATGTTAGCATAAAGGAGGTTTATGCTGGGGGTTTGATAATTGGCACGTACATCTAGTCTCAATCATATGACTTAGTAATTATAGGACACCACTTGACTGATTTGCTAGTATTACTGCAGCAACTCACACTTCCGATTTCACAGAAGTACATGTAGAGAATTACAAACCTGCACTGCTGAAGTGTGTCACATAGACCACATATAGACATAAACTTGGCTCGCCAGCTGTAGCACAGAGCCATATGATGCTGTATGATTAAAGTTACTAAAGTACAAACAGATGTTATTATTATAAAAAAAAAACAATTGTCTATTACAGATGTATGACCTTGACCTACATTTCTGCCATCTATGTCGGCTGACAGACATGATTTGACAAATAATCATTATACACATGGCTGGCTGTCACCTCTCGTCAAGACAGAGTTACGACCTCTATACACATACTACCTGCATTGTTTTTGTTTATAACAAATCATATTAACAATGTGTTATGTATTTTCAGCGACGTCTAGCGAATGCTGCCAAGAAAGCCCTTAACAAGATTCCTCGTCGCACCTTGAAGTCTGGTGATAAGGTAGGTGAATAAGAGTGAATAACCTAACAATAATGTAAGCTATAGACAATACTGTAAACAAACAGTCAGGAGCTTTTGTGTATTACATGATACAGTCTCAGTGAAAGTCCTGATTCATTTAGGTGGGTAGATGTAGATTGTATATATATGTACGTAGGTATGGTATGTATGTTATGCTAAGCTGTAAAATTCCAGCATTTCATACAAAGTCATGTATTTGATTTTAAATAATTAGGGGAATATTAAGAAAATGAAGTTTCCCAATTGAGCTGCCTTGCTTACTGGACAGAAAATTACTAGATATAGTGTATTCCTAGCTGTGAAAAAATATCAGAGTTGTATGAAAGTAAACATGAAAATTTAATTTTACTTGATTTTACATTTGAATGATGCTTAAAAAATCAGTGGTTTTACTTTCATGACCAGCTGATGACCTGTCAATGACCTTTGACCTTCGGCCTCATTTATAATTTACGTTCCCCAGGAAGACTGACGTTTCAGTCATGGTATCAAATGTAGGAAATGAAACATTATATCGGTTAATCATAATGACCGCTATATAGGCTTGTGAACCGGCATTTCCTGCTTGGTTCTTTGACATTTTAAGCCGCTTCAGTTTGATGAATTAATGTGGCATGAAAATTGTACTGTGGGAGTATAGTCAAGTGTGACCAAGTGATTAATGTAATGTAAACATTGTTAAATTGTACAATAACAAATTGTTTTGAATTACAACTGAATTTTGTGGTCCATTCACTTTAAAAACATGATAAAGGAGAAGAAATAATTTGTAATGCATTCTGGTAAGATATTGATCTTTCACTGTGTAAAACAGTATTTTAAACCTTCTACGTGCGGCTACCTCTCCTCATTTCTTTACCTTAAGCATGTTAAGTGATATATTTTAATGTAGAGTCAGAAATTAATGATAAGCCTTTTTATCTCGTCTTTTGTTTGAATGAAAAAGAAAAATATCACGTCACAAAATAGCTTTTTAGGAGCCTTAACAATGTGTATATGAGAAAAACTTGTCAGAAATCAGAATGAACAGATTTGTCCCAATAGACCAGCAGAGTTTTTTTTTTCCTTGTTTTGGGGCCGAATTTCGGCCCCTTCCCAATGCCAAATTTCCTCTATTTTTCCCAAAAAATCACCCTGAAATTCCCAAAGAGGAGTTATGAAAAAATCACCCGAGAAAATAAGACCCAAAACCTGGAAGTCAGCACAAAATGTCCTATTTCTACATGTTCTAAGTGCATTTTTTAAAGTTTTTTATTCATCCCATGTTCAGTTCAAGCAAATGAATGGATTATCAGTGTTAATATATGATACTTTAAGGTTATACTTTGGTGAGAATTTGTACAAAAATTTTCCCAATTTCAGCAAAATGTCGCAAATTTTCCCAAATGGGACAGGCACAGGCACCTTCCTCCCCCCCCCCCAAAAAACCATTTTCCGATCATGTTGGAAAGCTCAAAATGTCGGAATCAACATCTTTTGGCGTTGTTTTTCTTTATGACATCACTGTCAATAGACGCAATTCCATCTTGACGAAACAATCAATAAGAGCGCAAAAAGTTTGTACCTCGAACATTTTACGTCATTTTGTCAGCCATTATGAATTTCAGCAAGTGGTCTATTAACTAATGTGCAGGGTTTACAAAAAGTGTTAGAAACCACATGACATTTTCTATAGCTTTGGTGTTTTTCCTATATGATATGTTTAGAATTTTCCCCAAATACACAGGATGTTGACAAAATCCACCTGAGATTGCTTGCAATCCAGCTTTTTTCATTATCACTGAATATGGGTTCTGATGCTTTGTTTACTCCAAGTCTTTGAAATGTTCTAAGGCCGGACAGAAATAATTTTGGTCATATGAAACATTTTACCTTCGTACTAAGTACCAGTGTTCGGTAAAGTTTGATGAAGTTTGGCTTACACTGTTGTTTCTATAGAACACTATATTCATGATATTATTGTGAGCTAGTCTAACGGAGTATTTGTGTGGAATAGCTTGTATATACGCCAAGATAATATAGAGGGCACATTTCCCATCTGATATACATGTACATAACATGGTGGGTATGTTGGATGTAGGAAGAATCTATTAATTTTCAAGGTCATTTGACAAAGTCACAGTTGCGGGACAAAGTTCAAAATTATAGAGCAAAAGTCAAAAATACATAGATCAAATATATATAGTATTATAAATAATTTTGAAGATGGGTCATCCTCTGTAGAAAAATACTGTATAAATTATGTATATTTTAACATTCTATAATTACAGGAACTAGAATCTGAATTTGACCAGTGTGCAATATGTATAGAGGGATACAAAATCGCTGAGGAAATCAGAATATTGCCATGCAAGTAAGTGTCATATGTAAAGTTGTCAGCATTTAATGTAACGGAATCATATATCAATTTCTCATGTGTATGCAGTTTGATAATTAAGTTTAGATGTTATCAATTAATCAGTATCCTTTTCCAACCATCATTTGTTGGATTGTTTGGATGCGTTCCGTGCTTACTATTATTTTTTTCCCTAAGATTACATTGTTTTGTTTCAGACATATATTCCACAGTGATTTTGTTATTATTTTTTTTCACTAAGATTACATTGTTTTGTTTCAGACATATATTCCACAGAGATTGTGTTGATGCTTGGCTAGTTGATCAGAGGAGTTGTCCCATGTGTAAACTAGATATATTACGGGAATACGGAATGCAGGTTCATGTGAGTGTTTTAAATATCCTGAGACTTAGATTCATTCTTTCTCCTTACAAAAACGTATCAGAATATCTGAACTTCCTTGTGTTTTTTGTATCAAAATATCATCTTTGTGGTTTCCTTCCTGTGTTTGAGAGTGGACAAAGATAAATATCATAATTCCTGGAAAAATATTGATCAAGTTCACCAAGAAGGAAATAATAAGTCAACTTCTCAAGTGTGTACATGTACTAGTTTATATGAGTGAATTTTAAAAATGAGGTCATTTACTTGTCCATATAGGTCACACATTGATTTTGTTTTTAGTTTACTTAAATAACTTTGGGTGTTCATGGTAGTATAATTCTGGTTGGTCACATGCAAAGTCCGTGAATCTTGCAGCAATATTTGGCTGGTTTGGTGAAGTCCTTCTGTCCATCCATCAGTCTGTCGGTCCGTCCGTCTGTCAGTACGTCAACATTTTGATTAAACTATTGTATTTGTCTTTTTTTTAGAAAATTGTTTGAAGCAGCCACTTGAAACTTTACATGGTGATAGACCATGATGGGACAAATCAAACGCAGCAATAAAGTTTGACCTTGAGATAGAAAATTCTGAATTTGTGTTTTATCCATTAGGGAGAAAAACTATGAGGAGAATTGACATGTTACTTTACCTAATCATTGACCATGATCAGGCTATTCATTTGAGACCTCAACTTTTGACCTAGTAACCTTGACCTTGAAGTTTGACCTTCTTTTCAAAACATTAACGTTGACCATATCTTTTTAACCTTAAGGGTTAGGAATTGAATTTTTCACATGTAAACTCCTTGTGATAAGAACTGTCATTTGTGACCCTGACTTTTGAGCTAGTGACCTTGAAGTTTGACCTTCTTATAAAAGAACATTAACCCTGACCATAATTTTTGAACATTAAGGGGTAGGGATTTTATATTTCACATTCAAACTCCTTGTGATAAGACCTACTATTTGTGATTTTGCCTTTTGACTTAGTGACTTGATCTTGAAGTTTGACCTTTTCTTCAACAACATAATGCTTAGTTCTATCTTTTGAACTGAAGTGGATAGAGCTTCCATAGTTCAACCATATAATCCTTAAGAAAATATTTTTTATTGAAACCTTGACATGTGACCCAGTAGCCGTTACCTTGGAGTTTGATTTACTTTGCAAAAATTAAACTTGACTATATCTCTTAAACGATAAGCAGTATTGCTTACATTAAGATTCTTTATGACAAGACCTTGCAAGTGAGACTGTGACCTTGAACCTTTCATATGAGACAGTGACCTTAAAATTAGCTCTATCTTTTATATTATTAGAGGTAGGACTTTAATATTTTACTAGTAGATTCCTTACATCAGCAATAAGGTGGATAAAGTATACAGCAACTAAAGCTGGCACTTTGCAATCTGGCCATACTACCAATAGCAGTTGAGTGTTTATTTAAATTATAATGAAATAATTTTAAAGGCAGTTAAAAAGTCAGAAAAGCATTTTATGTTTAGGCCCAATCTTAAAAAGTGTTTCGATATGTTGTGTCATAGGTATTACAAATTTATTAATAAATTTTTATCGAACAAAATGTTTATTTATAGATTGGAGGAAGCCAAGAGACAGTTCATGCCGAGGGAGATAGCGGTGGTACAGGGTCGGGAATCGCCGACGACCCAGAACAATTATCGTCTCCTGACGAGCATAGTCATAGTGAACCTATGAATATAGTACTTATACGACATCCGTCACTCCATTATCATGGGGCGGATACTTTCTGTACTGAAATAGATGGGCCTGGGCCGTCAGAGCACACGGCACTTAACCCACATCCAATCGAGTGTCATACTGACATAATAGAGGGTGATATTGACCCAGATAGTGAGTCAGAATGTACTGAAATGAACTCACTTATGATGGGCCATCGGCCTCACAGCTCATGTGATACGTCCTTGCATAGCCAAGCGTAGCGATCGTGAAGTAATGAAGAATCAAAGAACCAAAGATACAGTCAATGTTATTGTTTTTGTTGCTCGAGGTCATTTGAATTTAGTGCTTGAGATCGTTAGATGTTTATAGTGCTCGGGATATCCCGATTATGAATGTTGATAAAAGATTGAAGAAGGTTGTTTAATATAAAGATAATGGAATTTATTTTGAATTTTGAACAGTTCAATAAATACTTCATGTAACAAAAGTTGAAAACATCAATTCTCCAAATTGCCATGCAGAAGTTATGTATAAAGATAGAGATGTAACAACGATCATTTCTTTCTCAAACATTCTTCAATCTTATAGTATGAGAGTTGGTATGGAGAGCCTGGTCTGTACTGGTTAAAGATGTAATATCTTATGAAGCATGGATAGATGGCCTGGGGTATGTTCCAATCCCACTCTTGGCCAAATTCACATTTTTGGCCTTCCTCATGGGAAGTTTTGATGCCCTCTTTCCATTGGTTGCATCTTTGAACTTCAATTTAGTTTGAAGTTATGTGGACATGTTAATTCCTAGTTTAAAAACTTGAAAATTAAAATGACAAATTAGAACACTAGAGTATCCATTTTAGCCTGGATTCATGTCTAAAGCCAACACCTTGTGATTTTCACTACTTACTTTGAGTTAAACTTAAAGTCATACAGAATCTTGATTTTTTTTCACTCCCTTTTAGAAATTGTTCCCTAGTCAATAACAATTTTTTTTTAAATCTAACTTTTGATTACTGTACTAAAATTTACTAAAATCAACAATGACTAAATGAGTACCACAACCAGTACAGATCTTACATTTATGGAGGGTCGTTTGTCGTAGCTATCAGGTGTGTGCTCGAGTGTGTGAATAATTTACATTTGAAAAGTATGGGTTACCATGGTAACAGGTATCGTTGTTTACATGTCACAATTTTTATGTCAGTGTGAGCTACACTGCCAGACTCATGTCGCAGGTAATGTTTGTACCTTGTGTTTGAGAGATTTAACAGTGGTGAGAGAGTAGAACAAGAAACTCTAGTCAGCATCAAATGCATAGAATTACATTATGTCATGGAAGTATCATGTTGGTAAAAGAATTCATGGAGTATAGGAGACGGACAGTTGAAAACAGATTTATGTACAAGTGTTATTTGGTATGTGTGATATGTTTGGATTTTGATATGATTATTATGTGATCTTTTATGAACAAAGCCTCACATCGTACTGAGTATAGATTTCATAACGTAATCTGAGTATAGATGACGTTTATCTCCATTGTTGAGTGTGTATACTTGTAGTTATAATACTTTGTTGAACATTGCAAATAACAATGCATCGTATCCATTTAACGTATTACCCCTTATTAATACGACATTAATCGTAAAATATTATCATTTGTATTAATATATATTGTATATTAACTGGAGACCCTGTAAGGGTAATATTGTACCGCAGCAAATTTGAATCTTTTGTCTGTATGTCTGTCTTTATGTTTATCTGTGTATGTACAACAGTAAATGTTCTGTTCTTCTGAATGAAAAAAAAAGGAATTTGGACCCCTGCAATGGTAAATGTATTCTTCTCATAATTTTGTTGACCCTCTTTAAATTTGTAGTTGTCAGAATTTACAGTTTGATGAGGACAGAAGTTCTGATAATTTGATAATGCCGATGACGGTAATTTTGTATTAATTATTTGTCCATAATTTCTAGAACTGAGCAGGATATGGCAGATTGTCATTACTCATTCCTAGTGCCATTCAGTATTCATGTATCATATCAAACAGAACAAAAACATATTTGGTATGTTCTTCCCAAATGGTTTTGAAGAATTACTAAGAAAGACAAAATCATAATTATTACTAAAGGTTGGTAGGTTAACTGTGAGATATGCAAGAGATTGTTTTGTGACAAGGTATCCAGTTTGTGTTTGAATTTTTTTATATTTCACCAGAGAGATGGAACAGATTGTTAGAGTTTTATTTTTACGTTTGATATTGAAGTCTGTATGTGTACTTAACAGTTACATTTTCTTTTGGAGGCAGTATGATTGTTTGAATTATTACCAAAATATCTGATATTGTACCTACCGATTAATTGGCTAATGATGTCAGTCATATGTAACTGGTTTGTCAAACCGATTATATGGGTTTCTGTTGTTGGGTTAATTTTAATTTACCTCAAACAGTTTATTTCAATTGGTGTAAGTTTTATTTTCACAGGCATTCCGAGTATTACAAGTGGCTGTTCCTAGATGATTTAAATTTGTCCCATGTTCCACTTTGATGCATTAACACTTGCTTACGTTTGTAACTATTTGATAAAATCAATTATAATACATGTATGTAAATTCAATATATATGTACTTTCGGGGTGAAAAATTTTGTGAAAATGGTTATTGATCATTCAAAGATAAGAATTTCAAGAAATTTCCTGCCATAAATTAGACAAAGTATTATTGCACGAAATTAGGACAGTTTGAGAATTTTGTGAATATTGAGCCTTCATGTCTCCGTTTATGTACGTGTAATTACACATACAGAGAATGAATGTGAGAAATGTGTACACATGTGAATGATACGAGTATATGACCTTAAAAATCTGTGATGTTGTTTATTATTTGCTTAGAACTTTATTCACTTATTGTCACATGCAGGGTAATGATTCATGAATATTGTATTATGTGGAATGAATTGGTGGTATTCCAATATAACGTGTTGCATGATCATCTCAAAGACTTGTTTGATCATTTCTATTGGTTTTTGAGTTTGCCTCCTCATTCCCAATTCCAAGTGTTTTTTCTTCTCTTTAAATCTTAATTTTACAGACAGGATTTCTTTAGCCAAGTTTATAGTTGTACTGCATAATGGATAACACTTCCTCTGAATTTTATCCCTTAACCTTTATCCTAACCATTTATTTCTGCAGTTTTTGTTTGAAAAGAAGAAGTATTGAGTACTCTCGACCCTTTTGAAATTCTGATGTTTGAAATGCTAATGTTTACTGATGTCATAAGATAAGGAGATATGGCTTAATTGTGTGGTGCATAAGGCTTCCAGATCCATAAGGTGTATTTAAGTGCTAATTTTATGCCCTGCCATGTAATGGCCCGGGCCATGTAGTGTTCTTCCTCTATGCCCTTTCCAAATTGTTCAGTTTCTGTGAAACATATGTTTGTCTGCAACTGATACATATATATCTAACTTTTAAAATATAAGTTCATTAAATCATATTGGCATACCTAAGGTACTGAATTATGTCCCTATTTATGGTCCAGTGACGGATGAAATTACAACCTTTCTTATTCTGAATCATAAGGTTTTTAATTTTCTGAAAAGCAAGTTGAACAAATAAAGATTTGATGAAGGGTAATTTACAATATTTTCATAAGTCAGTCAAACATTAGTGGCCAGTTAATAAAAAGAACATTTTCACATCAATTATGATTTATTGCTACAGATGTCACTAAGGACATCTACATGTAGTTGTGAACAATTAAGGCAATATAATACACACCTATATAATATGTTGTACTGTCAATGTTGATCAATATCTTTAAAAAATTTAAGTCCTCTCATTTGTCTTGTACTGAGCCTCTCTCCTATAAACATCAGCTTGTATCAAACATTTAACAAACTTTTAGTGCTAGTTTTAGTGAAGGCAGCTTAAATGTGTTCGTTTTATAACTTTTAATTAAAAAAAATTCCTTTTACCAAAAGAGTTGTTCCAAATGAATTTTAAAAATTTGTTCCTGTTGTTTAAAAGACTGAGTACTAAGTTGTAAAGAAAAAAAAAAACAAGAATTATGATAGATAGATATATAAATCAGAATCAGTCATGAACAGAATATTACATCCTTAATTCTAAATTGTGAATTATATAACTTTTATTTTGAACTTTTCTAAACGAGTGTTATTCTGTGGTAGATCAATGAAGAGTTAAGAGTCTAATATTGTATAGGTTATATTGATACCTTATGTTCCATTCGGCAGCTTTATGATCATCATCTATCGTACTGTCACCCTATTAAGTTCATTTTTGCTCATACAATTTTTTTTTCACTGCACAACTCTAACAGATAAGTATTTACTATATCACTGCTATCGTGTGTTACCCACGGGGAAGCTCGTACCTCACAAAACAGTTATGTGAGGTAGGATTTACCCCGGGGGTTCACACGATGTATCGCTGCAAGATTTGTCCTTACCATCCAGTTCAAGGTCATACTACATGTATATTATAGGTCTTATTTATGGAATATTGATTTACACATGTATTTCCCTTTAAAAAATTCCCTATCTACTTTTCGCTAGACTGTTAAGCAGTTGTAGTCCCTCTTTTCAGTAACTTATTAGAGTTGCCCTATAATTTTCACATACTTGCACCACAACCAAACAATTAACAGGCTGTGCTTATTGTGGTACAAAGCTTTACAAATCCCAACAACGACTGCTTTAAATCATTGATACCATGTATTTGTTTTAAAAAGCAGTTATTTTTCTTCTTTTTAGTAATGCATCTTGTAAAGTATTGTATTTGTGAGAAGTTATGACTTTTCTGTATTGTTAGTAAAACTTTCAGTCAAACTCCTGAGTATTAAAGGATGTTTATCGTGATGATACTGTCATTTAGATGTACATGTATCATGTCATTTGTTAGTAATCATAGCCAGTTTTAAAAATTGCTTCAATCTTGAAAAAAAAGAAAACTTCAGTGTTTTCTTATATTGTTGATAGGTAATGTAATAACAAGTTTAAAAAATATCTTACTGGTAGTGTTATGGGGTATTATGTACAGGAATACCTCAATATATAAATATTATTGTTGCTATCAAAAATGAGGAAGAATTTTGAAGCACTTGGAATTAGGAGCAAAAAAGCTGCGAGATTATTATTGTGTGCATTATTTATTGTTATATGTGTTTTTGATGTAAAATTTTATGTGAATGACTGAGAGCAGCTTGCCAAAGGAGTTTTGATTAGCTATAGAGACTGTGTCCCCCACTGTCCTCACCTCTCAGATCCCATACAGAGGGGCACCTGTCCACATTTGTTAACTATTGTTGTGGATATGTCACATGTTCATATTGTACTCATCCCCCCTTTGCTGTACATAGCTGTTCCACAGATGTAATGAGCTTATTAAAGTGAGTTATTGTCATACTGTACTTACAGTGTATTTTCTTTTTTACACGCAGCATGGATCCAGAGGGGACATGGGGTCAGGAACCCCCACCCCTTTCTTGGAGGTTGACTGAATGTAATATTGCTTCTTGAAATGCTAAGTTTTTGACCGAAGCATTGGTTTAACTTCCTGGTCAAACCTAGATCTAGGTAGGATTTAGTCTAGCCAGTAGTTGATTCATCTTTAAATAAATATGTTAAGACTGAAAAGTTTCTGAAGTATAGACTGAACTCCCTGGAGAAGTCCAACTTAGCACTAAGCAGGTTTTAACACTCCCTCTAACCAATAGTTGATACATCTTCAAAGGAATGTGTCAAGGTAAAGATGATATATGGTGTAACTTGCTAGGACGAATGGTCAGAGAGCTAAAACTTTACCTGAAGCATATATCTTCAACTATAGGGATTAGGATTTCGCTATTTCACACGTAGACTCCTTATGAATGGAACTTTCATTTGATACCACAACTTTTGATATAATAAACTTCACCTTGGAATTTGAGCATTTTTATGCTCCACGAAAAAAATAGGGGGAGCATGTAGCCACTGTTGTGTAACTTAGTGTGAAAGTGTGTACTTGAGAAAGTGTGTAGGTCATACTTGTATACATCCTAGAATGCACAGTTTTGATTGGACCATTATCCAACTTCATACACTCATTGCTTATGAAAAGAGAAAGAATCTTTTGATCATCCAGGTCAGAGGTCAAGGTCACAAACTTGAAGTATTTAAAATCCTTGTATACAGCCTAGAGGGTGCAGTTTTTATTGGATCTTTCACTTATTGCTTATGACAAGAATAAGAACCCAAATTGGTTTTCAAGGTCATAGGTTAATTTAAAAGATCAAATGACAAATATGGATAATGACCATATCCCTGCATACAGCAGAAAATCAGAAACCGAAGGCATACAAAATCAGGACAAAACCGGAACCAAAGCAAACAAACAAAAACCTCCACCATATGAAAAGAAGTGAACTCCCGATATGGGAGTGAGATCAGGTGCCCAGGAAGAGTAGGCATCTCCTGCTTGAATGCAACACCCGCCACTTCAATTCGGTAGAACTGTCGCATCCGGTTACTTCCATTTCGGAAGACATAAAGTACAATCTTTGGTTGGATGGTTCAAATGGTCTTTGACAGAATATCATCCACCATTCTGGAGAGTGGGACATTATAGTGTATGACGAGTTCCCCATATCGACCGTAGAACTTCCTCATTGACGATGTTAGTCAGTCACATACATACTGTATCCCTGACTGAGAAGCTTATCTGAAAGACGCCGAGCTCTCAGAAAGTCATGCATTGGAAGTCCTAAAGGGCACAGTTTTGATTGGATATCAAACTTCATACAAGTTTTGCTTACCTATGACGAGAAAGAACCCTATTGATTTTCAAGGTCAAAAGTCATGCACAGATTGGAAATGTTTAAGATTCTTGTATACAGCCTAGATGGCACAGCTTTGATTGGATCTTTATCAAACTTCATACACTTATTGCTTATGACAAGAAGAATCTTTTGGTTATCCAGGTCATAGGTCAAGGTCACAGATTTGAAATGCTTAAAATCCTTGTATAGGCCTAGAGGGCACAGTTTGACAAAAAGAAGAAACTTATGATTTTCAAGGTCATAGGTTGAAAGATTAAGGTCTCAGATTAGAATCGATAAAATTCCTTGAATAGACTCTATAGAGTTGTCATTCATCAATGGATCTTGGTCAAATGTCAGACAGTATACAATCAATACCCATGACACTAGAGACACCCGTTTTGATTGTCAAGGTCAAGATCACATGTAGTGTCATCAATGTTTAGTTGATGACACGTGTTTTGCATACGTTCTGAAGAATTTCAAGTTCAGAAGTGAATGATCTTTACGAGGTGATACTGGTTATTATACGCCCGTCTTTAGACGGGACGTATTATGGTAGTCCGTCCGACTCTTTGTAAACAAGATAGAGACCAAACCAGTTGAGCTAGGAACTTCAAATTTACCATGTGGATTGAGTATAATGAGACGAAGAACCCTTTTTGGTTTTCAAGGTCAAATGTCGAGGTCATTTTTGGGGCTAAAAATAGATTTTTTGGTGAAAATATTTTAATAATTCATAAAAATCTATTTTTGGTTAAAATGTTTTGAAATTGCATATGCTTCAAGAAGATAGTATATTCTTTCACAGATATATGCATACTTGTACCTTGTAAACAAGATAGAGCTCAAACCATGTGGATTTTCATGATTTTCTGCATATTTGGTATATATGATTTCAAAAATAAAGGTTTCCGGTCAATGTGACTTCCCGTTGCCACGGCAAAGAGATCAGTATTTTTGTGCTACTTTAATGACAGTGGAGTAACCTACTTTTAGGTAATGCGTTGCCATTGATACCATCGTAGCAGAAAAAAATTCATTTTCTTACCTTTTGCACTTCCTTTCTTTTCTTTCTTACATTTGTGAAAGATCTTGCAAGAAGCTTACTGTGCAAAGCCAACATCAGTAAAATTCAAGTCAAAAATAAGGGTAAAATAAAAGGTCATTTTTGTATGATTTTTGTCATTTTTCAGTGTCAAGTATGACTAAATGCAGCTTCAATGAGACCTCTGCTTGGTTTTTATGAAAAGTAATGTTCGTTGAAAATATAATGAACGAAATTGAGGTTGGGAAAATTTAGCTTTTCATCCAAATTTTGTCGTCAAAAACCGTTGCTATGGCAACTTTTATGGCTGAAGCTTAAATATAATACTACATTATTTAAAATGAGTTCCTCCTAATAAGAGCTACTTATGATAGTGAAAATGTATATAGAAACAGATAAGACTATTTTATTTCATTTATAAAAATTCCCATGGTCACTGACATGAAGTTCAAGGTCATTTCTTATCTTGGACTAAAAAATTCAATAAATATGTGATTTTTTTTTCACATTTTTGTCATAAATTTTTAGCATTTTTCATATTGAATTTTTCAGTTACTAAGGCCATACCAAATTAATTAAATGTTCTTTGGATTTTCTTGTGAAAAAAAAGGGTGCGAGCGAGCGAAAATATAATTATTTTATTTTTTTTAAGTATTACAGCTTTTAATGTGCGAGCGAGTGAAATTATTCATTTCTGATGTTTTCCGTACTCACAATGGAATCCCCATAGGAATCTGGTGACTAGGAAGCCTGGTGCATAGTAGTACGGAAAAGATTTTCGAACTTTCCCCCTCCTTGACTTTCAGTGTCATGTATATGGGACAACAAATTTACTCCCAACGAAATTTTTCAAACACAAAAAGTATCATTTTCGTCGAAATTTGCACAATCTGAGACTTCTAGAAGCTTTAAAATTTGCAGAAATCAGAACCGACCCTAAAAAATTCTTGAGCCAGAAATTTATTGGTGCGGGCGAGTATTTTATTTTTATAATATTATTTTTTTGAATTTTGAAAAATATGGTGCGGGAAATCCAAGGAACATTTGATTAATTTGGAATGGCCTAATATATATTTTAAAAGATGATGGATATTCAAAAAAGAAATTTGTAGAATTATTTACTTCTTTTATATTTAAGTATATTTCTTTTGTTAGGACGAAAAACAGAGAATTTTGATTTTCATGCCTTCTTTTATCAATACCCTCACCTCAGTCTCAGGAAGTCAGAGAGTTGATTAACTCATTAACATGTACTAACAAAAAACTACCGTATCCATTTTTTGTTGGATATTACCGTTTAGTCTTGTTTTACATGGTTATTTTTATTACTGATCCTTTTCTTTCTGAAAAAAAAAATCACAATTTTGGTCAAATCTGCTCAATTACAACTCAGTGACCTTGAAACCACAACGTATGACCTTGAGCAATTATCAAGTTCGTTTCTGTGGTAGTTATATGAACGAAATTTTGTTTCAATATCATACATGGACAGTTTAGAATAGACTGACAACATACCCATTGTATCATAACCGTTGTACTAATTGTTGCCATGGTTACCATATTTAATGCAGTTTTCCAGTGAAAAAGACATATTTGCCCAGCAAAATTTTAAAACCATATATTGGCCTTCTCTTTGACCCCTTATAAAAGACGCATAAAATCATTTTACATTTTCATAACAAAGAGGATTGAAAGAAAAAAAAATATTGATTATTGCAATTGAAATATTTACCCGTTTCCATGGCAACAGAGGTTACAAAAACGCTATGTCTGATGACATTTTCAAATGCTTCAAACTTTATATATATGGTTACCATACCAACGGCACTCCTTTTCAACGAACAAAAGATCATTTTCATCGTAGCACTTCATATTGAACTTCCAAACCAAAAGCCTCTAAAATTCATGACATGTCGTGCCAAGGTGTCATTGAATTTTTTTTTTTTTTTGGTTTTTGTTTGTTTGTTTGTTTTTGTTTTGTTTTGTTTTGTTGTTTTGTTTTGTTTTGTTTTGTTTTGTTTTGTTTTGTTTTGTTTTGTTTTTTTTGGGGTTTTTTTTTTTGGGGGGGGGGGGGGTCCTTACAGAGAGTTGCCCTTAATCCCGAGGCGACGGGCGTATCTTGCTGTGTTGGCGTAGGCTTTTTCTTTTAAGGAATTGGTATGCAATGATAGTCGATTATACAAAATAATTTTTAGTTAAAACATATTTTATTTCAATATAATAGAAATGGGATGATTAAAAAAAAATGCATATTAATTAGGCTACACTGATTTCTTCAAACTTTTAAAAAATTAAATCCAAATACTTCTACTACTACTACTACTTCTTCAGTGATCGCCTTCAACACATTGAAGATTATATCACTTGGGTTGCGCCGGCTGGATGTGAATAAATTTAAAATCTTATAAAAGATTAAAACAATTTACAACAGGTTAGTGAATTAATGACTGAGGGTGGAGACAACTGCCTTGAATGAATCAGCCGATTCACTCATGACAGTGTCCAGAGGTAGATGATTCCAATTCTTTATAGTTATATATATAGTCAAATTCTTTAAATACTCTCAAGTGATTTGGGGTATTTGACATTTTTAAATTTCGAAACTTATTTCTAAGGAGTTTGGATGCATCAAAACAACTGTTAAAATTTGTCTTTAATTAATTTTTCTAGAATATAATATTATTACATATCTAAAATATTTCGCGCACCTACCATAAAATATTCGGGTTCGGAATCAAAATTTGGACGCCATTTTGAAGCGCGCTTTGCCAACAACAACGGAGAGACAAAGCAATTTTATGAAATATTTCTGAGAACAGGATGTCAGAGGCGTCGGATTCTGAAAAGAGTAGCTCTGAGGAGCCCATGGATACAACAGTAGGTGTCCTAATAGAACCCGTGATGTCAGACTAGTTTTCGGACCATTTTACAATGGTTTCGATGTTCATCAGGTTGGGGAAAACTTCAAATCGAGCTATTATAGCTTGATCAGGCAATAATAGCTAGAACAAGCTATTGCCTAATAACATTTTTCAATACAAAATTTAACTAAAATCAAAATTTTGAAAAAATATTCACTTATTCCATTTGTACTTGATATACAGACAGGTCCAGGTGTAATCGGGAAAAAACAAAAAACACAGTGCAGAAAAAATCAGAATACGCAGTGTTTTTCAGGTGTTTTTACCTGAGCCATCCTAGAGCGACTTTACCTGTAGTAGGGTGTTATTGGGGATGTTTATTACCTGAGCTAATTAACAACTCCCCT
Organism: Pinctada imbricata; assembly: GCA_033119305.1. Classification (NCBI taxonomy): domain Eukaryota; kingdom Metazoa; phylum Mollusca; class Bivalvia; order Pterioida; family Pteriidae; genus Pinctada; species Pinctada imbricata. Next base: position 61,050,344 of record VSWD01000006.1, on the reverse strand, counting down.
CACCTATATAGGACATACAGATGTATTGTCACCTTTCTAAGGAAGAATTTTTATTGTTAAAAAGTAATTAATGCATTCAGTAGAAATTAAAAAAACAAACAAAGAAACCAAAAAAACAAAAAAACCAAGTTATCATTTTTTTTTCATATTTTGAACAAAAAAAAAAAAAGTTATCATTTTATTTTTTTTTCATATTTTGAATTTAAGTTATCCCAATTTTTATTATTTTATTATTCATATTTTAAAAAATTATATTCATATTTATTATATTATTCGAATGAAAGTTATCCTTACTCATGATTTTCTAAATTAAATAAAAAGTGTATGGGTAAGTAGAAATAAAATAAAAATCATATATTTACAAACTTATCATTTTGATTTTATATATATTAAATTTTTTAAAAGGAAGAAAAAACCATAGAGTAACTGGAAATAGAACAAAAATTTCATTCTTACATATACATATAAATCATTTTGATTTGTTTACAGTTTACCAATTTAACTATCTGACTATATACAGAAAGTTTATAGATCAACTCCGTCTTTGCATACGTGTTTGGTGCCTGGCATCTTTCCTACGGACTTTAAAATTCTAGTTTAAACATTTTTATTGAAAGAAATATTTGTGATTTATGTTCGGCCATGGACTCCGACCTCCTAATTTTCAAAGAAGTCGGTATTTGAGCTCCTCTTGTTTCTCTAATTTATCATATTTATTTTATTTAGGCCTGGCCATATAAAATTCATTCTTTGTTTCCCAGACACCACAACACGCTATAATTTTTCACCGACGAGACGTACGTTTTTATGAAAAAAAAAATCCGTCATGCCTAGTTTACGATCGCTGGTTAATTTCCGATCGCATGTTACTATCTATCTATCTATTTATCTAAGGAAATAACATTGTCCTGTAAATCCGTCTTTAAAATAAAAAATGTTCCAACGTACAATCAGCGCGCCGTGACAAGTCATTTTACGGCAACGTCTAATCTGCGAGTATAAGGTGTACGATAGAATAGAATGCTTTCTTAAAGACTTTATTCACGCACTGTAAATAATATTCTAAGGAATTCTAAAGATATTGTTCACGTTGACGATTCAGCTCGAGCTATTGGCCACTTGTCGGTGAAAAGATGAAAATTACATGTAAAAGGCTCTGTTCGCGTGCGCAATACATTTTTATTTACTTTTTATGAAAAGTTACTAATCACTTTTCTTTTCCGTCCTCTATTCTATTCGTTTTACTTTATCTTTATTTATTTCTTTTTTTATTCGTCGTACCCCAAATAAGTTGAAATTTAAAAATTAAGAGAGTGAATATTAAGAGAGAGAGAGAGAGGGGGGGGGGGGGGAGGGGGGTGAACTATACGGAATGCCATATCATCAAAATTGACAATAAAATATCCCCTTTAGTAATGACTTATTCCATACCAAAAAAAAAAAAAAAAAAAAACCCACAGATATCCCCGACTCACAGCACTGTCTACTGTATTATAATTCTAAAAACGGTAAATATCCCACCCATTGATTTTCTTTTAAAAAAAAAAAGGGGGGGGGGGGGGGGGGGGGGGGGGGGTTCGTGCGGGCGCGGTAATGCGATTATATTTTACAGGTACGCAGGTACAGTAATCTTCTATCTTCTGGCAGAGGGGTTGACAATCAACTTGTTTTTCACACCTTTTTGGCTGACTGCGCAGAGTATAACGACTGTCCTTTGCTTTACTGTTTTGATCATTTTATATATGTCTTTAAAATTAATTAGAAAAAAAGCCCCCTACGGCATTGCCGGTAGCCTAGGGGACTAACAAAAAAAAGGGGGGGGTAGCTAAGTTTACAATTGCTTTTGAATAAGGGTGTTCAGGTCTACGTGCGGTAATGGAAATAATTTGGTAATCGCTGTTATCTATGTACTTTGAGAAAGACAACAAAATTAAACTATTAGGTCCTAAGAAGCCCCCCCCCCCCCCCATCTTAGGACCTAATCGTTTAATTTTGTAGAGTCTTGTAGTCTTTTGTAGAGTTTTGCAGAGTTCTTGAAATCTTCCAATAAAATGTCGGACATTTAGGGATTTTTATCTGTCCAAATAAAAGATATAACGTGCGATTTTATCGGACCCAAATTTTTTTTCATCAGCAAATCCGCTAAAACCAATACATTTCACGAACTCTGCTTCTACATTTACAACACTAAAAAAAATCTTACTATTCCGCCGTTTTAGGCCTGGCCATTCCTCGACTCCGCCACCTTCTTACTTTTTTTTGGAGGGAAGGTAGACTGCGACTTTGTTCTTAAATTAAAAAAACATATCGAAAAAAACAAAATTACCGGCCCGAAGCGCCGACGTAATATTCGCTATTTTATTATAAAAAAATATTATGAAAAAAAAAATGTAATTGCAGAAATATTTAGATGCCGCAAATACATTTCAGGTAACTCTCTCTTTCATTCCCTAATATTTTACAAAAAAAAAAGCAAGAGTAAAGTGTTGGGGGATTGTCTATTTATCATGTTTATCTTGATATTGAATATCTGTCGATACCACGACTCTCTTTCACACCTGTACGGCTCACTGAACGCCACTTTAATAATCTCCGGCGACGTAGACGGCACCAACTAAAATAGCGTAGTCGCCCGACTTGCCAGGTTTTGAGAACATAGTATTGGTACAACCCCCCCCCCCCCCCCCCCCCCCCCCCCCGCTTTCGTATCCGATGTACTCCATGCTGTAAATTCCTAGTCTGTGGGATAAGTACACGATTGAACGTCAGTGAAATGTCCGTGATGGTAAATTTCAAAGATCAATATATTATATTAAAGGTCCTATTTAGACGGGAAATTAAAAGATGATAAAGTCTACGGTGTCGTTTTTCTAGGGACCAATCTTGTAAAACTAATAAGATTGTTTAAAAGACATAAATACAGCGCTGTGTTTATTGATTTATACCTGGTTCCAGGTGTTAAATGTCTTGCAGTCCACAACAAGCTTGTATTTACCAGAGAAACGGCTTTTGTGGCTTCTACCTGTACTACGCACGTACGTTAATCTCATTTTCCGTCGTACTTTAAACATGTAGGCTGTAATTTTCCTTCACTAAATGTATGATGAAACGTGTTACATTATCAAAATACATGTGTACATTGTATATTGACATACCCCGCGCTACGAGAAAACGTTTACATGTATTGCTTGATTCACGTCGTACGTCACGTGTCATAAGTTTATCGCGTAACGATATAAATGTTGTTGTCAGTCAAAAAATAAAAATCCGACTGTTACAGGAGCACAAAATAATTTACCCATCTTTAGTATTTATGAAAAAAAATCGTGACGTTTTTTACTTAAAATCTGGGAGAACTTGATATACAAACACTTTATGACTGTTTAAACGACATAAAATATATATCAAACTCCAATACCCCGGCCTTAATTGTGAGGACTCTAAAATCTATAATTCCCGTGTTTTATCTAGTTCATAATCTGAGGCGTGGGAAATCATTGTCCGGAGAAGTCACCTAAGCTAAACAGATAATCGGATTAACGCAGGGGTATATGTTGTTTGCACATGCAGGCAGCGTTACCGGCTGAAAGTATTGGACAAATTCATGAGAGGGGGGCGGGGGGGGGGGGGGGGGGGGGGGGGGGGCACCGACCCTGAAATCGATTCTTTGACATGTTTGAAAAATATGTTTCAATTCTTAAAAAGCTTTTCTTTAATTGAATGAAATTTTGTATAATTACAAAGTACAATAATTTTTTTATAATCATTGTTTTGTTTTTATGTATATTATTTTCTTTCAGATATCCATATGTAAAAAAAAAAAAAAAAAAAAAAAAAAAAAAAAAAACAGAAAAATAAAAGAAAAAGAAAAAGAAAAAGAAAAAGATAATTATGTATAATTATAAACTCATTTTATCTTATATTTTAGCATGTTTTAATTTCAGTTTTTGAATGTCCAATATGTGAAAAAAAAAATAAAAATAAAAAGATAATTATGGATATTAGAAAGAAAAAAAAGTGTATAATTATAAAATGATTTTATCTTATATTTTCGCATGTTTTAATTTCAGTTTTTGAATGTCCAATAACAAACTACAATTTATTATAAAATAAGTGGATATTATAAAGTTTAAATTATGAAATTAAAATGTTAAAACTTCAAGTGTTTGTTAAGTTTTGAAAAATAAACAGAAAATTAAACAGCCTTCATACATGTAATGGTATCTAATATTTCCTTCTAGTATAAATGCCACTACCTGGCCTTTTGTCAGGGTAACTTCCACACCTGAGCGATTTTCACACCTTCCATCAGAGGGGCATATAGCTTCTACAGAGGGGGAATACAATAACACTGTGTTTTCTGATTTACCTGTAGAAAACACCTGAAATAAATACACTGCGTTTTTTGTTTTTTCCCGATTACACCCGGACCTGTCTGTATGTAGAAAATTGGCGCCTTACTTACTATATATAATATGATTCAAGGCAAAGCCTTATGTGCGAGCGGAGGAAAAAGAAACCAAAAATTTGTAAAACTTTGTGATAGTCAGTTTAAGAGCTCTACAGAGCTCATGTTATTTGTTATGTATGTACAAATTTCCGACTCTAAATAAAAATTACTTTACTTTACTTTACTTTAAAACCTTAAAAACCTTGATCTCAAAATCGAAAATTTTTCAAAATCATAACCTTGGGACTCCAGGAATCCCTCACCGCCGGTCAAGCTGGACCTCCCCTTTCCAATGCCAAAAAAAAAAAAAAAAAAAAAAAAATCTGGATCCGTCCCATGTACTTTACACGGACGTATATCATTAGCGAGGGAGTCTTAATTCCCTCCCCTTTCCTCTCTAATGACCTTGAAATCAATTGAAAAAATCAAATCTTTCTTCTTTACCAAATAATTATTTCGATCATATTTATCTTAATTGTATGATACACTGAAAAGCGTTAGAAAATCGCGGCTGTTTCGTGTTACTGTTCCTTCTTGCGCCATTACTACAATCGTGTACCATTCTTGCACGTGAAAATGAGCGCACTGCTACAATGACGTCACATACAGAGGAATAATGACGTCAAGTATACTGCAGAGTTACGTACCGTTGTGTCGTCATTAGTGATAAAGATGGCGGATTAGTTGCTGCTGAATTTCTGATTGTCAGACGAACAATTCGGCAAGTTTCACTTAGTTTTATTGCGCCATAAAATAGAAGAATTCTATCCATTGCGAATTTGTCAAGGTATGTTCTCCTGCTCTGTCGTTTAAGGGAATCGAGTCACTTTTACCCGTATCCGCGGTACTGTTACCATACTTTTTCAGCTCTAAGTATGTATATCTTTTGCTCGTGCATTTTCCAATACTTACGTACACGCGTTACCATAAATGCGAGCTTCGCTCGCTATAAAGGTGGTACTCACCGGCTCAGCTCAGCATGTATTGTAAGGCGTCTCACCCTGCATTCTCCCGTCTTTATTCTTCTATTCGCACCTGCCCCGTCCTTCTGGTGCATGAATGACGTCTGCCTGTTGTCCTCTAGTGTTCCTCGACTATTCTGCCCTTCCCCATATCGTTTTACCCAATCTCCCTCAAAACACGTCTGCCTACCTGTCAAGCTAGATCCAAAGAGCGAGCGTATAAGCTCGTGCACTACCGCGGTTGTCTCTGATTGGCTTACCGCTTAGCTTGACCCTTCATGCCCCCATATTTGCATATCCTTACGCTGTGTTAAAGGTCAAGTACCCCCATTTTACTACATATATATCAAAATTTTTAACAAGACACATATATTCAAATATGGACCAATGATGAGCAACAAGATTTTGAAAAAAAGAAAAATTTGAGGTTCCTTATCTCCTTATCTGTTAGTATTTCAATAAGGGTTTCTATACAAAAGTTGTAGTATTTTATCAGTTCTAGTGTGACTTGTAAACAAAATTTAATTAACATCAATTTTAAATTGCGGACGCCCCCTCTGCACCCCCATGAATCCGCCACTGTTATGATAGCTACATGGAGCTATTATAGGCTTATAGCCCGATCGAACTATTATAGCTCGATCTGAAGTTTTCCCCAACCTGTTCATAATCAGATGTTCTCTGTGGTCTCTCGATGAGACATGATTTCAGTCAATCCGATAGTCACCAAACATACCAGACAAATCTGTTAAAATTTGCTTCGGTCTGGTAAAATATTTCAATTTTTTTTTTAATAAACATGTTTGAATTTCTACTAAAATTCAAAAATGTCTGGTAAGTAATAAACAGGTTGGGGAAAGGTACCGATCAAGCTAATATACCTTGATCAAGCTAATGTACCTCGATCGGGCTAATCAATCTGACTTTTTTATTCAGAAAAAAGTACTTTTTTAATCCAAATCATATTTGGGTGTAAAATTGCACCAGCTTTTATATCAAGAAATAGGGATGTTCGAGTGACGAAAAAGTGATGTCACACTGGGCATGCGCATGAAAATTGGTTGGCAAAAAGTGGTTCTCTTATAATATATATGTATAGCAATGTCCACTGCTATTCACGTTAATAATCTTTATCGGCAGTTTATCGACAGATATAATTAAGTTAAGATTACTTCAAAGTTGTTAAAATATTAATCGATCGTTTTAATTGCTTATGATATTTTTTTTAATTTAATTTTTCTCTGTTAATCACCGGTATGTATATAAATAGCATTTAGTCTCTCTGTGGGTTGATTAAATTTTCAAAGTTGTGAATGTGAACATCTTATATCATTCATCAATTTATCAAGTCCAACCGATACAGTATATCTCGTATACACAAGACAATGATCTGACACCTGCCATTTACCTTGATTTTTGTCGGCTGTCCAGGTAGATTTTTCACCCAGGCGCCGCGGCGGAACCAATGATCCGCAAAGGAGAGAAAGCCACTGCATGTGATCTATCCATTTCATATTTCAGTTTTTGATATTTTGACACGGATGAAACATCTAAACCATTTTTTGGGTAAATACTTACATTACATATGTCTTTTAGTTGAAAGAAGCAAAAAACAAATACAACCCATTTATATATCGATCATAATCATATAAGTTGGAAAAGTGGATCATTATTCAATATTTCTCATAAATATCTTAAGATTTATTTATTTATTTATTTCAACGGGATAATTGTTTAAATATTTCCGAAAATTAGATAGATGGAAGTCCGAACATCTATTCTTGAAATTCTTTTCAAATATTGGATGTTTTAACAGTCGAGGTGCAAAAGATGGAAATAGAATACTAGGATTTTATATGGTCCGAGATCTCTCTTTAATTCATATTAACATTTATCATTTATTTTTATTGAGTATTTTAATCTTATCTTTCATTTTAAATTCATGAATGTCTCTTTTTTATTCCAACGATTTTCAATCTTAAGGATGATGAATACTTAAGGGATTCAAGGTCAAAAGCTATTTAAAACTGCTTTAATTGATCAATGTATCCTAAATGAAGAAATATACAACAAGAGTTCATCTCAATCCAGGTTTTTATATATCCAATGGTCTGATGAGCATAATGGTCCAAAAACAGCAATAAGCGGTCGTCACATTTCTAACGGTTTATGCCATAAAAAAATCAAAATTCGAAGCTTTTCAATATTTCCTTGATATTTACACAAATGACATTCGAGTTTTCACTTTATACTGAATATCTGTATTCATTTAGAGCAAAAACTTCATCAGTATAGACAAGTTTCAGAAAATATTTGCCATTTTGCCTCCATGTACCCCATGAGTAATGGCATAAAAATACTCAACAGTACCATATAAATCGCACATAAAACATTAAAATCAAGGTCAAACCATGCAAAAATTGTTGTTGATATATTCTAATCTATAAGATCAATTGATTTGTAAAGAAAATTTTATATGTATCCATATAAATAGTAAAGTTACAATGATATTCAACCCCCCCCCCCCCCATTTTTTTTCTTGAAAAAAAAAGATATATTGCAACCTATAGCTTTTCACTGATACAGGTTTGCTACCTTAATATCAATAAAAAATATGAATAATTTTTTTATGCATATACTACCAGGTAATTTCATTGTAATGACCTTGATCATTGAGCTTGATAACTCTTTTACATGTATATATATATATAAAAAAAAACTCAAACGCATTCTGAGATTCATGTACAAGACGACACGAAGCATAGCATTCCCTTGCCTAGTAATAAAAACCTTGGACTTTTCATAGTGTGTCATTCTGAGATGTTTTAGAATTTTTTCCACAAGTTTTCTTTTATTTTAACCTCTGAGCTTGAGCTTCAGCATTTGACCTTGAAAATAAATCAATTTATCCAATCACCCAATCCATATAATAGTCATGGAAAATTGATGACGTCATCAGACTATTTGTCCTTCTTAAGAAGTGCGGCTGCCATAACTTACATGGAAATTGAGAAATAAATGCTTCTTTAGGCATTCTAAAATTCTAATCTTGAGGCCCCCCCCCCCTTCTCTAGCAAGCAAAAAGTTAGATAAGGCATGTCAATTTTAAAAAGAAAATAATTTCCATATCCAAAGTAAGAAAATTGCTGAACGAATAATAAAAGAGAAAAAGAGAATTTGTGCGTGTTTTCATTGTTATTACTATGACCGGCTTTATCTATAAATTGGAGACAGTCGTGAGAAAAAACAAAAACAAACAAACAAAAAAAAAAAGCTAAGAAAATTAGTACTCTTTATTTCATTAAACGTTGTCTGTGAGTTAAATTAATTTTTTTTTCTGTTTTGTGTTTTCAAACAGTTCGACATTAATTTTGGCCAAACTATTTCCCTCTTTCAATCCCGTTCAAATGTTCCTAGTGGCGGATTCAGGGGGGTGCGGAGGGGGCGTCGTCCCCCTCCCCCCCGGCACTGACCCAATATTTTCCAAAAAACCCTATATTTTGGCCCATTTTTAGTAAAAATCGGCAAAATTCGCCCCTCAACCCCCGGCAAAGGGGGCGCTGGATCCGCCACTGGCTCCGCCTTAATTAAATCACAACTACATGTAATATGCATGTTTGAGGGATAGGTGTGTACTTGTCAAAACAACTGGTAACTAGTCGGGTATGTTACACTTAATACAGGAGGATAAAAATGAGACACTATGAATTACACCGGCTTCTTTGAAAAGCAAAATTTGAAGAAAATAATTGATTCTTGCTCCCCCCCCCCCCCCCCAATCGAACGGCAGTGTGATATATACTAATAAACTCAGCGGGATTTCTTTATTGTTGAGATTAGAATGGTCTGTGTCACAGCAGGACTTATCAATGAAATAATAATAGGAAAGTAGCGCATATTAGAGGATCAATTGTCGATTTATCCCCGGGTATCACGTATATTTCCCTTCACTGCCAACCGTTTTTGCCAACCAGCCTCGTTTTCGCGAGACCCGTGACGTCACGGCGAACATCCTTATTATATTTAAAAAGCAACTATGCCTGAAAACTTTTTACATTTCGAGAAATCTCACCCAATATATTCAGAAAAATGGAGGTATATTTTCTCATTAACTATTCACTTTTCAGGTATGTTTCTTTTGTAAACATAACTTCTTTTATAAAGAACTGATGGGATTTTGCTCAAAAGAATAATTTTGAGAATGTTTTAAATTTTTACTACTGAAAATATTCAGATTGATTAGCCCAATTGAGGTATATTAGCCCAATCGAGGTATATTAGCTCGATCGGTACCTTTCCCCAACCTGATAAAAACTTTCGCAATGTCTGTGATTTATGTAAATTAATTTAAAGTCTGTATATGCATATACAACCATACAACACAAGCTTCACAGAGCTTTCGTTCAGAGTTTACCTCAATCTGAGTGATTGACAACAGCTCGCCTCCGCTGAATGAAAGCTTTCGCTGGATGATTGAAAACCACAAAATATCTCTGTCATTGAGTGATTCCTTCTTCTTCCGTTTAGACACTAGGCATTCCTCTTTCAGTTGGCTGTTTTTATCTATCGTATATTGCAGGGAACTTGTTCATCAATTGTCCGCTACAGAGTATTTACATCATCGGGCCGTTCCTACTTTGGCAAATGTTTGGGGTTCGTGCCTCATAGCCTCTTCTATTATACATGTATAAGTTAAGGGGCGGAGTACTACCTTATATCATGTCAACCCACCACTTGTGTATGCAGGAGGGTTGTAAGATTATGTACTGCTCAGATGGTCATTTTCTTCTACATACAAACACCAGTTCTCAGAAAGTATAATTGATAAAGAGATTATTCCTTTTGCATTACCATGGGTTTAGTTTAATTTAAACATATTTCATTTCCAATAGAAATGAAATTGGATTGGGTGTAATTTATTCCAACATTATAAATGCCCTCTCTACACAATATGAAGTTGTAATACATAATGTCATAAGTGACTTAATGGGTCTGTTACAGTGTAGTTGTGTACCTCATATTTTGCTTTAGCCTCGGTTGCTAGTGGTTTTAGCCTTTTCCTTATTCGGCCCCAAGAGGTTTCGGCCCTTTTCTTTTTGGCCTCTGAGGGTTTGATCCCGCTTGAAAAAAATCAAAATAGCACTGACCCTCAGGTCATAGAATTGGGAGTTTTACAAAGTACATGTACTTTGGGGTTTTTTTTATATTTTTTTTTATCTTTTTGGCAATGAGTTTGGGTGAATCTAGTAGACTGCTCTTTCAATGTTTGCACTGAAAGGGGTGGAGGATGAAAGGTATATCCATTTAAACAATTGAGCTGTAGGCCTATAAAGTCTCTTGAATTAACATGATTAAGGGTTCATTTTTCTGTATGCTGAATATGATGTAATACTGTGTACAGTTTATGATACAAATTGCTTATCATTCAGAAAGTGGCCGGGCTGTACAAACATCATCTACCTCTGTGGTAAACTGACTATTGTCTTATCCGTTTCTATGAGTATGACAACATCCATGGCCAATAGTTTTTAAAAGATGAATAAAAAAAAAGAAATATCAGTACTTGCAATTTTCTCTTTTTCACGCATTGCACAAATGGCATGTGCCTGATTGAAGAAAAACGGGAAATTATTTTTCAATTGTGCGTGTTACACTTACCACTGTGCAACCGTGCAATTTTCAGCACCGGAGCGGATAGTGTTATTGTAATTTGTTGAAATAACAATCAAAGAATATCACAACCTATGGTGATTCCTGCAAGTACATGTATTCAAATTTCAGTAATGAAAATATTATTCGTGAATTTCACTTAAGCCTGAAGATATTTTTCTATTTTTCACAGGCTAAAATTTTTATTTTCTGAATAATTTATATTTTCTGAATAGATACTGATAGTTACAGGCGCAAGATTCATATATTTTAGATTTAGCTTGTGAATTTTGGATTTTAGCTTGTGTGAATTTCTTACACAAGCTAATTTTAGCTTGTGGCTGTAAAAGTTAATTTCGAGGCCTGTATGATTACTAGTTTATTAAGAGTACCATTAAGTTCTGTCTATTTATATCTTATTGTGAATTTTAGGCTGTTGTTGGTCCATCTGTACTGCTGAAGTCACCACCAAAAGGGAAAAATGATGAAACCTCAGAAAAACAGGAGGGAGACTTTGATGCCAAAATTGTAAGCATGTTATTTCGTGTTCAAATTTGGAAAAACAGTAAATATTAACAATGTCACACAGTGATTGGGATTGAAATTTTGCAAATGGACCATATATAAAATTTCTATGGGCCCTTTCTTACATGTACATGTATTAAAGTACGCTGACCTCCATGGGCCATTTTTCATCAATGGGACGATGATGTATGGCCCATATCTTTCCCAAACGCTGGTGATTCACATATATTTTTGTTTTCAAAGAAGAAATCAGAATTAGAATAAATCTTTGAAATTAGATGGCATTGGTTTAATTTCTCAAAACTTTCACATCAAATAAGACAATTTGAAATCTTTGCAACGTAATTTAGTGTACAATTTATCAGGATGTCTACAAATTTTCAACCTTTGCCATGTAAATATGCTGTATAATAAAACAATATTATTGTATAATTATTGTTGAATAGGCTGCAAAAGAAGTAACACAGCTTCCGTACATGTGCATGTATTGATGATTGAAATGTTGTTTGATTGTAGGAGGCAGACAGGGGAAACAGATTTGAGTTTTTACTCAAGCAGACAGAGTTATTTGCCCATTTCATGCACACGGGAGCGGGACAGTCAAGTGGTAAAACACCCACAAGCCCTCTCAAGATGAAGCCCGGCAGGCCAGGCAAAGGACAGAAAAACGAGAAGGCCAAACTGTCAGCCGTAGGAGAGTATGTGTCACATTGTTCACTAAAACTTAGAAAATATAAAGTAAAGTCCTCCGTAGGGAAGTTTATATAATAAATAACAATAAATGCTCAATATCCACAAATTTTTGGCCACTCAGTCCTTTATCAAGTGGAAAAACACAAATATAAAAGATTTCTACGGATATAAAAGATTTCTACGTAATACATGTATCTGTTACAAGGTCTATGAAGTTTTACTGATACACACAGTGGTGTGTCATGATGTTTACAAAGGAACAGAAGAAAGAAAATGTTCATGTTTTATTACTTCTTACTTGTCTATCTAAAGGTCTTTGAAGTTTTACTCATAGACAAATTATGAAATGTTTCTTAAGATATAAAAAAAAAATTATGATTTCTGTCTAATTATTTTACTTGTGTTTTATTACAGTCATCGCCATCGTCGTACAGAGCAAGAAGAAGACGAGGAACTTCTATCGGAGAGTAAAAAATCTCAGGCTGCCGCATTCAGATTTGATGAAAATCCTGGATGTAGGTTTTTCTTCATAGTATACTCTTATTATGTATGCACAGAATTTTAATGTTCCTAATTTACCAATTTTTAATGAAATGATTATGAGCATATAATATACATTTGTAAATACAAATGTACTGGTAGAAACCTTGGCCTGTATGAAGCAGACACAGAAGTGAATTAGATCTGCTCCAAATGATTATTTTCCTAAACTTATCTCTTCAAGTCAAGCTGATATTAGATACATGTACATTAAAAGACAATTATTCTGTAGAATATTTCATTCTTTAATCTTGTTTTGCTATGTGGTATAAATCTATCAAGATTTGCCATTTGATAAAAATAAATTGTAACAAATGTTAAACAAAACATTTACCTTGTAATCAAACAAACATGACAGTTTGGATGAAAAATAAAAAAAAATTACAATGTACATGTATCTTTTTTAAGGTTTTTCTACACCTAACGTTTCAGGCTTTGTTTGTTTGTTTGTTTTTTTTTATCCATGCTCTATGTGAAATACAATGTAGATGTACATGTGTACTTTAATATGTGATGATGTATGATAAGTATGTTCCTTTTATAGACATTTTAATATGTGATGGTGTATGATAAGTATGTTCATTTTACAGACATTTTAATATGTGATGGTGTATGATAAGTATGTTCATTTTACAGACATTTTAATATGTGATGGTGTATGATAAGTATGTTCCTTTTACAGACATTAAGAGTGGAGAGATGAGGGATTACCAGATAAGAGGATTAAATTGGATGATATCTCTGTATGAAAATGGCATTAATGGAATCTTAGCAGATGAAATGGTGAGATTACATGGCTTAAATCTGCAACTTTCCTGGTTAAGTAATGAACAACTTATAATGTATATATGTAGATGTATATCTGGTTTTGATCATTTCATAAAAGCTAACTTATTGACTGTATATGAAATAGAGACTTTATCAAGATGATAATGGTCATTTATAATAACGTAACTATCTTCTAAGGCCTAGATTTCTCCTGTGGATTGTCAGCAGAGCACTACATGAGACTTACTGCAAGACATTTAACTACATAAATGATTTCATATTACATGTGTGTGTATTTTTCAGGGTCTTGGTAAAACTCTACAGACGATATCATTACTGGGTTACATGAAGCACTACAAACACATTCCATCCCCTCACTTAGTTATCTGTCCTAAGTCGACACTCGCTAACTGGCAATGCGAGTTTAAACGATGGTGTCCGACACTGAGGGCCGTATGTCTGATTGGTAATCAGGAGGAGAGAACCACGTTTATCAGGGACGTCATGATGCCGGGAGAATGGGACGTGTGTATAACATCGTATGAAATGTGTATCAGGGAGAAATCTGTATTTAAGAAATTCAACTGGCGATACCTGGTGATTGATGAAGCTCACAGAATCAAGAATGAAAAGTCAAAGGTGAGACAGTATGAAAAACTTAATAGGCTCCATCTGTCTACCTTAATTAACTTTTACTGTATTATTTTATTACAAACAACATCAAACAGAAATTGATGAGACAGGAGCTGTATTATAAATACATGTACATGTTCTTTACTTAGTGCTTTCAAGTTAGCAATAATTTTACTGAAATGCATGACTGAAGGCCATCAAAGAGCAATATCAAAGTGATGTCTATTGCAGTTTATGACTTTGAGACATGAATACAAATCCTAGTCATTCAAGAAAATATTTGTGTATACAAGTTACAGATCATGTGCATTACCTTTGTCTTGTATTTTTGATGGATGTTTTGTATGTTTATATTTTCTATAAACCGTCTTTTATTCGCGAGTGTTTTATTTTCGCGATATTTGCGAGGTCCTTTGATTCACAAATAAAAAACACCATGAATGTGTCTCATTGCATGTGTAATAAGATATGTACATACGATGTCGCGGAAATAAAATGGCACGCACTAGTCACCTCAGGCGAGATCTCGAACTTAAGATGCCGCGCATAAAAGATGGTTTACAGTATATAATGAACATGTACTTCATAAAGAATTCATGGTTAGTTTATGTATTACTTTTATACAGCTGTCGGAGATTGTACGTGAGTTTAAATCCACCAACAGGCTACTACTTACCGGTACACCTCTACAGAACAATCTCCATGAGTTATGGGCCTTGCTTAACTTCCTTTTACCTGATGTATTCAACTCCTCAGAGGTAATGTATGAGTTTGTGAATTAAAAATTGCGAATAATAATATCATTATGAGAAAGTTTTTGAACCCGAGAAATTGCTTTTCAATTCTTTAAATATGGTTTTCCTTCACTGGATCTTTTATCACAATAAAGGATGAATTAAGGTAAATGTAAATTACTGTCCATTTTTTTGTAGAGCTAAATGAAGATTATATTTCATTATTTTCCGGTGATTTTTATGTAGAATAATCTATATGAAAATTTTCTGTTTTAGGATTTTGATGCTTGGTTCAACACTAGTGATTGTTTTGGGGATACATCCTTGGTAGAACGATTACACGCTGTAAGTCATACGTGTACCAACAACATTCTTACACTCATTACTTTTACATGAAAAAACTTTTTCATAACACAACTAAATCCAATTGAAGCCTTGTAAATATATACTTCTTACACTTTTGTACTTTTACAATAACATTAAATTTAGGTGTAACATTTTCAATCATATTTTTGTTCCCTCTTAGGTCCTCAGACCTTTCCTGCTCCGTCGTATAAAGTCAGACGTTGAGAAAGCACTGCTACCGAAGAAAGAAACTAAGATATTTGTCGGTCTCAGCAAAATGCAGAGAGAATGGTAATATTTTCAAGAATTCACTTAATCTGAACTTTTTGTAAATTGGGCAGATGAATTTTCATAACTTGATAAATTCAGAAGACAACCAACATGTTAACGGACGGCCAGGTTAGCGCAGTGGTAGCACGCTCGCTTCTCACCTCGAAGGTCCCGGGTTCGAATCCCAGATTCGGCGAAGGGTTTTATGTGCGAGGGTAGGTGGTCCCTCACCCAGGCCTCTGCAGGAGGTTTTTCTCCAGGTACTCCGGTTTCCTCCTGCTCCTTGGACCCCCTCACGCCAACATCTGAGCCAACGTGAGATATAAATATAAGTTGTGTAACTTATGTGTTAAACGTTGTAAAATAAATAAAGTTTAATTTTAACATGTGAAATGTCAGACACCATACTATTATTGGTCATCTTTAAACACATCATTTGGAAATACTGCTAGGAAGAAACAGAATCATTAAAGTCTTGAGGGAAAGGCACATTTGTACTACATGAAATACATGTTGAATGTTCAGCAAAGATACGCTTAGATCATCGTTAAAGATATTGATCATAAATCATAAACTTTTTATCATGTTTCCAGGTACACAAAGATACTTATGAAGGATATAGACATTGTGAATGGAGCTGGTAAAACAGACAAGATGAGGTTGTTAAACATTCTTATGCAGCTGAGGAAATGCTCCAACCATCCATATCTGTTTGACGGAGCAGAGCCGGGACCTCCGTACACCACCGACAAACATCTGTATGAAAACTCCGGTAAAATGTCCATCCTGGATAAGCTTCTGCCAAGGCTTCAGGAGCAAGGTCAGTTTTATACAATACATGAAATATTACTTTATCCACTAATCTTAAGTTACTGGTAAAATCATTAGCTCGCCGGGACGAAAAAGTCTGGAGAGCTAATGCCATACCCTCGGCGTCGTCATCGTTGTTGTCGTCCGTAGACAAAACTTTAACCTGGGCTATATCTCTTGAACTATAAGGGATAGGGCTTTGATATTTCACATGTAGATACCTTGTGACGAGACCTTTCATTTGAGACCATGACCTTTGACCTAGTGACCTTGGACTTTGACCTACTTTTCAAAAACTTTAGCCTGGTTACTGACAAAAACCTGTATAGGCGAGCTATGTAATCTTTGATTACCCTATGTTTGTAAGTTCTGTACAGGTTTGTCACATTAGTTTGTCACCTGAGAAGCAAAAAGGAATCAAAGGGATATAATTGCGTTGTCATGAATTAGCGCACATATCATTCTTCATTATAAATCATACATTGTAATTAATGTGTGGTCATGAATTGGTGCTCTTACAACATTGCTAAAGTCTTGTTTGCACCATCAAAGTTTTCTTGGTCAAAGTCCATCAAAGAAAACTTGGTCAAAGTTATCTTGGACTAAGTCATTTGTTTACACTATCAAAGTTCTTTAAGCGACTTGTACAAAACGTAGTAAACATGCACCAAAACAAAGGATGGATCATATAAATATTGTGAATATATCTTGGGAGAACACTAATACCGGTTTTGTTGTGTATCGGTACTCTAAGATGTCAGGTAAGGAACTGGGCAAGGGTGAGAAGAGACGTTTGACCAAGAGCTTGTTGTTAAACGGCACAAATTGAGCCTGTACAATGCCCGCATGCGAGAAATGTATCAAATAAATATAGAAATTATGCTTATGATTTATAAATACAGCTGGCGTCATCTTGAATCTTTATCCCCATCAAAGATTGTTAACTGCATTTAGGTTTATTCTGGTACAAAAAAAAACTGCACAATATACTATTGTCCTGTTCATGAATTCCAGAGCACCCTGTTTTGGCAATTTAATCTGTCGTCTGAAGAATTTTCCTATTAATCATTGTTTCCGAGAATTGACCTTCTTTAGTTGTAACTGGAAATTAACTTCAACCTACCCTATCAGCTGCATTGAAACTGCAATATGAAAAATAAAATGTCTACGGGAAATTCCCATGTTAATTTCAAGCCGCTGCCATATTGTTCTCCGCGTCAACAATAGTAAACAGTGACGTCAAAGCCTCCGACGTCACACATTTTCAGCGATTTTACTATAGAAAATCCCCATAGACTTTTTATTTTCCATCCTATTTCTAACTTAACTGACATACAGTCAAAACAATGGTATTTTCTGTTACAACTAAAGGAGTACTATAAAACTGATATCTTTTTGGAAGATGACATTATCATATTTTAGAGAAAATCAGGAAAACAAGGTGCTCTGGAATTAGTAAACAGGACAGTAGTCGTCATCAGTGTCAAAGCATACAACATGTTTGAATCCCATTCAGACTTAATATGTTATGGAATTTATTTGCCAGGTTCCAGAGTGCTGATTTTCAGTCAGATGACAAGAATGTTGGATATTTTGGAGGATTATTGTCATTGGAAGGGATATGACTATTGTAGATTGGACGGACAGACACCTCATGAAGAAAGAACAGTAAGTAAATTGAATTGTTATAATTTGTTTATCATGTTTGTCATTGTATTTAGATATTGCTAATACCTCCAGGTTCTTGAAAGTTGGATTTCAATGGATTTCAAGACTTGAAATTAGTATTTTCAAAAAGGAAGATTACTCTGAAGAGTTTATTTGATGGGGTTAAAGCTGTGGTGCTCTGGTTGAATCTTAATGACAAAATATAATTTATTGTCTCTCATAGAAGCTCCCAATAATTCATTAAAAAAAATTACGTGTGAGTTGCCAATGGTGAGAGAATGACACCTATTGATTTCTAAGGTCAGTGGTCTAAGATCATGGATACAAGTTAAAATTTGTTTTCATGTAAAGGATGCTACATGTTTGAAATTTATAACATTCTTAAAAAGACTGAATATTTAAGAAATAACAACTAGCTAGCTGTAGTTTATTGTCCATTAATTCCACGAGTGGCATTAACCAATCAAATTATCACCGAGCCGCAAAGTAAAATAATTTGATGGGTTCATGTGACGAGTGGAATTACTGGACAATGAATCAAGTTATTTCTATTCTAATATGGCACGTGAATGGGCGGAGCTTAGCACACTGGAAGTTTGTTGGGAGATTTTACACCAGACGAGTTATATGATACATATAGGGAGAAAATTTCAAGTCATATTGAAATGAAAAGTACATTTACCCTATAGTGCTGTTATAGGAATTTGCTCTATCTTTGATTTTGCTTGATTGTAAAATGATTTTCAATCTTAAACAAGTCTAATTTATTTTCAGGTTTCTATAAATGATTTCAACATGCCTAACAGTAAGAAGTTTGTCTTTATGCTGAGTACGCGAGCGGGAGGTCTTGGTATTAACTTGGCCACGGCAGACATCGTAATAATATACGATTCTGACTGGAATCCTCAGGTCGACTTACAGGCTATGGTACGTTAATATACATACAGTACTCATTTCTATTTGAAAGATTCACAGGCATACTGGTCGAGTACAAGTGGCCGCCTATTTTCAGGCTTTTTTTGCCAATAAAATTAGTAATTTTCAAAATATTCGATTGAAACTTAGGATGGACAATGGTGTACCCTTATCATACTGGAAAATGAACAATTTTTTTCTTGAAAAATTATTTTTATTCATATAGTGTCTTTAAGTGTGATTGAAATGAGACACTTTTTGCAAGTTACCACCTATTTTGCTGCTTCTTCTCTAAACTGAATTTTTTTATTCCGAGGCTTTCACAGCAGTGACAGTAGTCTCTATCAGATAGTTTGGTGTCTTTTTTTTATGCCCCCGGAATCAAAGATTCGGGGGGCATATAGTTTTTGGCCTGTCCGTCTGTTTGTCTGTTTATCTGTTTGTCTGTTTGTCTGTTTGTCTGTCTGTTTGTCCGAAAAACTTTAACATTGGACATAACTTTTGAATGGGAAGTGATAGGGCTTTCATATTTCACATGTGTATTCCTTGTGACAAGACCTTTCCATTGATACCAAAATTTTTGACCTCGTGACCTTGACCTTGACCTTTGACCTACTTTTCAAAAACTTTAACATTTGGCATAACTTTTGAATGGGAAGTGATAGGGCTTTCATATTTCATATGTGTATTCCTTGTGACAAGACCTTTCCATTGATACCAAAATTTAATGGGAAGTGATAGGGCTTTCATATTTCACATGTGTATTCCTTGTGACAAGACCTTTCCATTGATACCAAAATTTTTGACCTCGTGACCTTGACCTTGACCTTTGACCTACTTTTCAAAAACTTTAACATTTGGCATAACTTTTGAATGGGAAGTGATAGGGCTTTCATATTTCATATGTGTATTCCTTGTGACAAGACCTTTCCATTGATACCAAAATTTTTGACCTCGTGACCTTGACCTTTGACCTTTTAACCCAGTGACCTCACATACATGTACTTAACAGAAAATAGTGTTCATACTAACAAAGATGCCACCGGGGGCATTCGTGTTTCACAAACACAGGCTTTATTTTTAAATCCTGAAAGCAAATGACCACAGTGATAGACTAAATACACCTAACCTTTACCCAACCCCAGAATTCATGTCAAATTCTTCTTATTGTTATTTTATCAAATCTAGCAAATGAATAAGAAATCAGGAAAAGGTATGTGTTAAATACAAATGTACTTCTGACAAAGTTTCATGCTATTATTTCAACCTTGCATTTAAGTACCTTTAAAATGAAATAGGGGGTAACTGATACTGGGCAGCCACATGTACTTAACCAGTACATTTTATAATGTTATAGTCACATACATGTAGTTTTACTGCTACACGTCAGCGGAGGGGCAAGACAGGTATTGACAACTTGATTGTATGTTTATATTACAGGACAGAGCTCATCGTATTGGACAGAAGAAGCAGGTACGAGTGTTCAGATTTATAACAGAAAATACAGTGGAGGAGAGAATTGTAGAGAAAGCTGAAATGAAGTTAAGACTTGACAACATTGTTATACAGCAAGGTAAGATGACATCCTAAGAAAAATTCAAATTTTGTTCCATTGTTTTACTAGGGCTCTGCTGTGGATGTCCTATATTAATTAACTGTTTGCCCATTTGTGTGTCCCATTGTCCAGTGTTCAGTTTTCCGGTATTTTTATGTGCCATTTGAATGTGGGAATCTGGAAATTTCTGTGAAGCACTATTGTGCTTTGGTACAGATCAATCATGTTTCATCATCAATCTGTCGTTTGAGGTATCTTGTTCATTCATAAACTACTATGAAAAAGTAGATAAACATGTTAAAAAGACCTACCATGTCTTCAGAAAATAAATGTTACCTCTATCTTACCACAGACATTCTATTATATTGGATAATCTGTCATTTATGGAGGAATATTAACGTTTCTGCTAAATCATAGACCTTACACTGATTGTATTGTCTCTCAGAATGTGGAGCTACAAAAATTAAATCTTGTTGTAACTAGGACCACCCAATAGTAATCTTATTGTAACTAGGACCTCACTCTGACAAGCACCCAATAGTAATCTTATTGTAATTAGAACCTCACTCTGACAAGCACCCAATAGTAATCTTATTGTAACTAGAACCTCACTCTGACAAGCACCCAATAGTAATCTTATTGTAACTAGGACCTCACTCTGACAAGCACCCAATAGTAATCTTATTGTAATTAGAACCTCACTCTGACAAGCACCCGATAGTAATCTTATTGTAATTAGAACCTCACTTTGACAAGCACCCAATAGTAATCTTATTGTAATTAGAACCTCACTCTGACAAGCACCCAATAGTAATCTTATTGTAACTAGAACCTCACTCTGACAAGCACCCAATAGTAATCTTATTGTAACTAGGACCTCACTCTGAGAAGCACCCAATAGTAATCTTATTGTAACTAGGACCTCACTCTGAGAAGCACCCAATTCAGTTCAGTTCATTCATAGATTCCGCCTCTACTAGGCGTACCGTCCAAAGACGTAAGCTGTATGTTGGAATTTTGACCTATGCAACGGACCCACCTGAAGCAGTGAGGGTTCTTTTACGTGCCTACGCCTATCCGAGACACGGGACCCCTGTTTTATAGTCCCTTCCGAAAGACTAGGCTTGGGTTACTTGGCTATATACAAGGTGTTAGCCCACAACACCTGGCGAGGCTCTAAGTTGGTAATCTTCCCTCCACCTGGCGCTCGTCGGATTCGATGCTGGTCAGTCACATGCTTCACTGGGCATGAGTCGACGTACTAAGCACTCTACCAACTGAGCTACGCCACCCCCAATAGTAATCTTATTGTAACTAGGACCTCACTCTGACAAGCACCCAATAGTAATCTTATTATAACTAGAACCTCACTCTGACAAGCACCCAATAGTAATCTTATTGTAATTAGAACCTCACTCTGACAAGCACCCAATAGTAATCTTATTGTAATTAGAACCTCACTCTGACAAGCACCCGATAGTAATCTTATTGTTATTAGAACCTCACTCTGACAAGCACCCAATAGTAATCTTATTGTAATTAGAACCTCACTCTGACAAGCACCCAATAGTAATCTTATTGTAATTAGAACCTCACTCTGACAAGCACCCAATAGTAATCTTATTGTAACTAGAACCTCACTCTGACAAGCACCCAATAGTAATCTTATTGTAACTAGAACCTCACTCTGACAAGCACCCAATAGTAATCTTATTGTAATTAGAACCTCACTCTGAGAAGCACCCAATAGTAATCTTATTGTAACTAGGACCTCACTCTGACAAGCACCCAATAGTAATCTTATTGTAACTAGGACCTCACTCTGACAAGCACCCAATAGTAATCTTATTGTAACTAGAACCTCACTCTGACAAGCACCCAATAGTAATCTTATTGTAATTAGAACCTCACTCTGACAAGCACCCAATAGTAATCTTATTGTGATAAAGACCTCACTGACAAGCACCCAATAGTAATCTTATTGTGACTAGGACCTCACTCTGACAAGCACCCAATAGTAATCTTATTGTAACTAGGACCTCACTCTGACAAGCACCCAATAGTAATCTTATTGTAACTAGAACCTCACTCTGACAAGCACCCAATAGTAATCTTATTGTAACTAGGACCTCACTCTGAGAAGCACCCAATAGTAATCTTATTGTAACTAGGACCTCACTCTGAGAAGCACCCAATTCAGTTCAGTTCATTCATAGATTCCGCCTCTACTAGGCGTACCGTCCGAAGACGTAAGCTGTATGTTGGAATTTTGACCTATGCAACGGACCCACCCGAAGCATTGAGGGTTCTTTTACGTGCCTACGCCTATCCGAGACACGGGACCCCTGTTTTATAGTCCCTTCCGAAAGACTAGGCTGGGGTTACTTTGCTATATACAAGGTGTTAGCCCACAACACCTGGCGAGGCTCTAAGTTGGTAATCTTCCCTCCACCTGGCGCTCGTCGGATTCGATGCTGGTCAGTCACATGCTTCACTGGGCAAGAGTCGACGTACTAAGCACTCTACCAACTGAGCTACGCCACCCCCAATAGTAATCTTATTGTAACTAGGACCTCACTCTGACAAGCACCCAATAGTAATCTTATTATAACTAGAACCTCACTCTGACAAGCACCCAATAGTAATCTTATTGTAATTAGAACCTCACTCTGACAAGCACCCAATAGTAATCTTATTGTAGCTAGAACCTCACTCTGACAAGCACCCAATAGTAATCTTATTGTAATTAGAACCTCACTCTGACAAGCACCCAATAGTAATCTTATTGTAACTAGAACCTCACTCTGACAAGCACCCAATAGTAATCTTATTGTAATTAGAACCTCACTCTGACAAGCACCCAATAGTAATCTTATTGTAATTAGAACCTCACTCTGACAAGCACCCAATAGTAATCTTATTGTAATTAGAACCTCACTCTGACAAGCACCCAATAGTAATCTTATTGTAATTAGAACCTCACTCTGACAAGCACCCAATAGTAATCTTATTGTAACTAGAACCTCACTCTGACAAGCACCCAATAGTAATCTTATTGTAATTAGAACCTCACTCTGACAAGCACCCAATAGTAATCTTATTGTAACTAGAACCTCACTCTGACAAGCACCCAATAGTAATCTTATTGTAATTAGAACCTCACTCTGACAAGCACCCAATAGTAATCTTATTGTGATAAAGACCTCACTGACAAGCACCCAATAGTAATCTTATTGTGACTAGGACCTCACTCTGACAAGCACCCAATAGTAATCTTATTGTAACTAGGACCTCACTCTGACAAGCACCCAATAGTAATCTTATTGTGACTAGGACCTCACTGACAAGCACCCAATAGTAATCAGCCTCTTTGTCCTTCAGTGTGTACATGTTCTTCTTTCATTATATTATAAGGCTTATCAAGCTGGGTCCCTTGTGATGTTTTACATCATTGACATCAAGTTAATTTCTCCATCGTCCATGCTTTAATGTTATCTAAAATTGTTGTGAAACAAATCAAAAATTTCGTAACAATTTACATCCAAATACATGTATAAGCTTGCTGTCGTAATTTTTTCAAATTTTTGTGTTGTTTTATTACGAATGAACCATATTCTTATAATTTGTATGTTGGTAGGTCGACTTGTGGACAATGCCGCCAACAAGCTGAACAAAGATGACGTACTGACGATGATCAGACATGGTGCTAGTCACGTGTTTGCCTCCAAGGACAGTGAGATCACAGAAGAAGATATCGATCAAATCATGGCCAAGGGAGAAAAGAAGGTATTTTAGACTTAGTCTATTATCTTATGTTTTATCATATTCATGTATTAAAAGCTTCTGAAGTTTACTGAGAAGAGGCCACATTGCTCAAGTCGCCTGTAACGCAAGAGCAACATATATATTGTATATGTATATCTGGATCACTACTGGAGCCTGTCTGTTACACTTTCATATAAATGGCTATGACATGTATAAGTTGATTGATATACATGTACATTATACTTCCATTAAACGTACAGTGATGGTCAAGCATGATGAAACTCAACATCCAATTAAGGTCAAGGTCATCTTCAAGGTCAAGGTCATCTTCAAGGTCAAGGTCACATATTTAGAGTCAAGCATGTTCTTGAGAAGTTCTCTTTTCAAATGCTAAATCATTACTTCCTTTCTCCTGATTGATGATGTTTTAAATCATAGTAACACTGATTTTATATATTATAGACAGAGGAACTAAAGACTAAATATGACAAACTTGGTGAGAGTAATCTACGATCATTCACGATGGACACCCCAGAGAGCAGCGTATATCAGTTTGAGGGGGAGGATTACAGAGAGAAGCATAAAGCCCTCGGACACTGGATAGAGCCGCCTAAACGTGAGAGAAAGGCTAACTACGCTGTCGATGCTTACTTCAGAGAGGCCCTCAGAGTCAGTGAACCTAAAGCTCCTAAGGTATTTACACTTGGTCCATTTATATTTCACACTGGCTCATTTTACATGTACGTGTAGTAAAAAATTTAGTACTTGAGAGTTTGTTGTATGCATAAAAGTGATTTACTAAAATATTTATAGGTGTATTGCCTCAACATCATTTTCATTACGCAGTGATTGAATTTTTCAAATTCATTGCAAAGACATGGCTACTACATTTGTATGTCTACTTTGGGTAAGAATACCACTCACGTCATGTACAATCGTCTCTTTCTTCCAGGCACCTCGTCCACCTAAGCAGCCCAATGTTCAGGACTTCCAGTTCTTCCCTCCCCGACTGTTTGAACTGCTTGACAAAGAAATATACTACTACAGAAAAACGATAGGATATAGAGTGCCCAAAAACCCTGACCTTGGCTCGGACGCAGAGAGAGTCAGACGGGAGGAGCAAGGAAAGATTGACGAGTCAGATGTTCTCACGGAGGAGGAGACGCAAGAGAAGGAAGATCTACTCAAGGAGGTAAATCACATGTTATCCTCGTTAATATAATACTGGTACATGTAAGATACATTTGTTTTGGTTGAATTTGTATGGAGAAATATATTTTATCAAAGAAACAAACTTTTCCTGTTACAAATTTTACACAATTATTATTTTTTGTTTCGATGAATATTGTACATGTACATACAGTTTCAATACTTGAAATAAACTCAAATATACAAGTACCCTTTATACATGTACATGCAGGTGTTTTACATAGAAAAGATCGTCGATAGAAGTAAAATGGTCAGATCAAAATGCAAACTTGGAAACACATGAAGGTCTTGAAGTCACTATAAAAATAATTGTTTTTGTTTATATAGGGTTTCACAAATTGGAGTAAAAGAGATTTTAACCAGTTTATCAAGGCCAATGAGAAGTATGGCAGGGATGACCTGGATGGTATAGCGCGTGATGTGGAGGGAAAAACGCCAGACGAGGTATTACATCAACAATTATCTAATTTATAAATCGTTAGGTTGCATATTATTGAAGTACAATGTTACATCGGAGTAGTAGTATACATGCATTTACACATTAGAAAAGGGAATCTGAATAGTTTGAATTTGCCTGTGTACAAATCTTGTTAAATAATTCTAATTCTTTACTATACCCCTACAACATGGTTGGAGGGGAAACATTATCGGATTCCATAATCATGTTTCATATAGTCCTGGATGCAATTTTCCTTCTGACTTACCAACATGACTGTTAATTTACTCAGATTTTTATGTGTATCTCCTAGGTGATGGAGTACTCTGGTGTATTCTGGGACAGATGTAACGAACTTACTGATATCGAAAAGATAATGGCTCAAATAGAGAGAGGGGAGGCCAAAATACAGCGGCGTATCAGTATAAAGAAAGCTTTGGATGCCAAGGTTAGTTCCATAGTAAAGTAGTATGTGTTTGATGTACAGTAAAATCTGATTTACAACCTTCTGTTGAATGTATATAAAGATTTGCCAACCACGATAAGTGGTTATTAGTTCCAAATCATAAAAATGTCAGATCCATTTTACTAAATGTACGTGGATGTGCAACATTTTCTCATTTATATTCAATCAAATCAACCATGATTTTACTATGGTAGCTTAAACTTTTACCTAAACACTATTACTTGTACATGAACTATCTATACCAGTGCGTCAGAATTTAAGTTTGTATTTGTAGACTAATGTTCTTTAAATAAAGTTTGCTTTTTAAATAAGTTTGCACATGTAAACCTTACTATTGATGAACATAATTCTCTTTGTCCGTTTTGGTATTAGGGACACTGCTACAGATATTTCTTGTACATGTATATCAATATACACACATAATTGTTGTATTGCAGATGATGCGGTACCGAGCCCCGTTTCATCAGCTGCGGATTCAGTACGGTACAAACAAGGGAAAGAACTACACAGAGGAGGAGGACAGATTCCTTATATGTATGTTACACAAGCTAGGCTTTGACAAGGAGAACGTGTATGATGAGTTACGTACAGCCGTTAGACAGGCTCCTCAGTTCAGATTTGACTGGTTCATCAAGTCTAGGACCGCCATGGTGAGATTTTTACCGTGTTATTTTGTTATTTCACTTCTTTGCTCTTTTTGAATTTTTATGCCCCAGTAATTGAAGATTTGGGGGGATATACATTTAGTTTTTGTCGTGTCCGTTTGTTCGTCTGTTTATCTCTTTGTTTGTCTGCAAAAATTTTAACCTTGGCCATAACTTTTGAATGGTAAGTGATAGGACTTTGATATTTCATGTGTATCCTTTCCATGGATACCGAAATTGACCTATTGACCTTAACTTGCAGTTTGACCTACCATTGAAAAACCTTAACCCTAGCCATAACTTTTGAGTGGTAAGTAATAAGGGTTTCATATTTAACATGTGTATTCCTTGTGACAAGACCTTTCCATACCATAGACACCAAAATATTTTACCCTAGTGATATTAACCTTTGAGTTTAATCTACTTTTGAAAAACTTTAACCTTGGCCATAACTTTTGAATGGTAAGTGATTGGAATTTGATATTTTACACGTGTATTCCTTGTGACAAGACCTTTCCATGGATACCAAAATATATGACCTTGTGACCTTAGCCTTGGAGTTTGACCATATTACAAATTTTCCTGTTTTACTTACAAAGATGCTGATGGGGGCATTTGTGTTTCACAAACACATTTTCATTCAAATTTAGGATTGAATTTTGCTTGTTTGATAAATCAACATGTGAAAATAAATAAAACAATAATTTACATGTAAAAAGCAATGGTTACAATTTTAATTTTCATATTGATTTGAACTATGCATGGTATCATTGGTAAACTATATAAGAATTTTAGACTATTTGTACAAATAGTAGCATACACTAGCATACACATATGCTTGGCAAGTTTAGTACATGAACGTTTACATTTATAGGAACTTCAGAGGAGATGTAATACATTGATCACACTTATTGAGAGGGAGAACATGGAACTGGAGGAAAGAGAGAAGGCAGAAAGGAGAAAGAAAGGAAAATCTGGAGGGGCTAAAGGAGGACAGAAAAGGAAAGCTGACAATACACCAGACTTTAAAGGAAAAGCCAAGAAAAAGAAGTGAAGAAATTGTTTGTGAAGAAGACTTGGGAAGAGATTGTGATCTACTGTACCAGCATGATAACATCAGTACTGTTTGCTGGACACGGAAATGTACTTTAATGTTGTACATTGTGAACCTTTCTTAGAACCTTTGATGTGGTTAAGGAGAAGTTACATTACAGCTAAAATGATGTCAGAATTATTCGTTTATTACCTTCTCTGTGGAGTTCCAAGGTAGCTACGTGTACTTCATTAGAAATCTCCGAATGAATTATCAAGGACCAAACACTACAGTCTAACTGGAGGAACACAAAACATTATCTCAAACATTTCCTGCATTAAACTTCTTATAAATAACATCTTTTCATGTTGTATTTTACATGTGTCGATTGTCTATTTTATGTTTATATTTATGTACAACAAAAATTAAAGATCTATGAAAACAAATTGGCTCATTTTTGCTCAACAAGGTCAGACATTAATTTCGGGAGGTAGAAATATTAGTACCTAGAGAATACTTCTAACACAATAGGCCAATGGGGCACATAGCTCACCTTTATGAGTATTCTGTACATCAAACTTTGTGAGTTAATGAAATTTCATCAAAAGAACAAAGGTTCATGATCGAGTCTAGGACAGAAATTGGTGACATCCTTCATCTTTGAAGATTAGTGGAACATGTAATTCATACATGTATATATGCATGTACATCATTGTGGACAAGGGGTTGATAGTAGTCAATTTTGGCTCCTGTGAACTTGCTTCCTGCAAGATTTTTTAAACTTTATGCAGAGTTATGGAGAAGTAAACAACGCCTCATCAAATCAGAGCCCTCAGTGGCCATGTTTCATGACCGATGTACAGCACATATGGCAATAGCTCACTTGAACTAAAAAAGTTTTAAGGAGAAATATGAAATCCTTATACAGAAAGTTATTTTTGTTCAACAAAAAGTCACTGGGAAATCATGTTAAATTTGAACAATGGTTAATCTCATGTTTAAAATTAAGTCAGAATAAAGAGGTTCATGAACAAGACAGGTTTTTATAACCCCTCCCCCCCCCAAAAGGAATCACGCTGTCTGTCCATCACACCTTCTCCAGAGCAACAAGTTCCTCTGTGGATGGATTTCAATAATGTTTCACAGAAATGTTCCTTAGAATCTAAGGGTATGTCATGACCCTGCACCAGGTTTAATGTCACAATAGGCATCATTAGTAGGACCATGTCCAGATCATTACTCCTCCCCCTGAGGATGGATTTCAATAACATTTCACAGAAATGCTCCTTAGAACCTAAGGATGTGTCATGACCTTGAACCAAGGTCAAGGTCACAATAGACACCATTAGTAAAACATTGTCCGGAATACATAGCTTCTTCCCCTATTGATGGATTTCAGGATTTCAATAATATTTCACAGAAACATTTCTAATGACTTAAGGGTGTGTCATGACACTGCACCAAGTTTAAGGTCACAATAGACATCATTAGTAGAACCATGTCCAGATCATTACCCCTCCCCCTGAGGATGGATTTCATTAACATTTCACAGAAATGTTCCTTGAGACCTAAGGATGTGTCATGACCGTGAACCAAGTCACCATTTGTAAAACCTTGTCCAGAGCATAACTCCTCCCACTGTGGATGTATTTCAATATTTCACAAATTTTCCTTGGGACATAAGGGTGTGTCATGACCTTGAACCAATGTCAAGGTCACTGTAGGCACCATTTGTAAAACCTTGTCCAGTGTATAACTTCTTCCTCTATGGATGGATTTCAATATTTCACAAAAATGCTCCTTGGGTCTAAGGATGTGTCATGACCTTGAAACAATGTCAAGGTCACCATAGGCACCATTTGTAAAACCTTGTCCAGAGTATAACTTCTCCCCCTATGGATGGATTTCAATATTTCACAGAAATGCTCATTAGGCCTAAGGATGAGTCATGACCTTGAACCAAGGTCTGAAGTAAAAGGGTCAAGGTCACCGTAGGCACCATTTGTAAAACATTGTCTAGAGTATAACTTCTTCCCCTATGGATGTATTTCAATATTTCACAAATTTTCCTCGGGATCTAAGGGTGTGTCATGACCTTGAACCAATGTCAAGGTCACCATAGGCACCATTTGTAAAACCTTGTCCAGAGTATAACTTCTTCCCCTATGGATGGATTTCAATATTTCACAGAAATGCTCCTTGGGTCTAAGGATGTGTCATGACCTTGAAACAATGTCAAGGTCACAATAGGCACCATTTATAAAACCTTGTCCAGAGTATTACTTCTCCCCCTATGGATGGATTTCAATATTTCACAGAAATGCTCCTTGGGCCTAAGGATGTGTCATGACCTTGAACCAAGGTCTTAAGTGAAAGGTCAAGGTCACAATAAACACCATTAGTAAAACATCGTCTTGGGCATCAATCCACCTGTCAATGGATTTCAATAGTATTTCTTTGAAACATTTCGGTATGTCATGACCTTGCACCAAGTTTAATGTCACAATAGACATATTAGTAGAACTATGTCCAAATCATTACCCCTCCCCCAGTTGATGGATTTCAATATTATTTCTCAGACCTAAGGATGTGCCATGACCTTGAACCAAGGTCGCAATAGACACCATTAGTAAAACATTGTGCGGAATATAGCTCCTTCCCCTTTTGATGGATTTCTATAATATTTCACAGAAACATTTCGGTGTGTCATGACCTTGTACCAAGTTTAAGGTCACAATAGACATATTAGTAGAACTGTGTCTAGATCATTACTCCTCCCCCTGAGGATGGATTTCAATAATATTTCACAGAAATATGCCTTAGGACTTAAGGGTGTGTCATGACCTTGAACATAGATCAAAGTTTAAGGTCACAATAAATTCTTACCCCTGTTTATAGATTTCAATAAAAACAATTCACATAAATCTTTTTACGGACCTAAGGGTATGTCTTGACCTTGAACCAAGGTCTTATGCCAATGTCACAATAGACGCTTGACCTTCATCCAAGATAATTTTTCAAAGAATCAATCAATCAATCAATCAAATTCTTTATTTTATGAAGGTTACTCGATAAGCAGTATGCTTTTCTTCCTCGAGGCCTTCTTTTAAAACAGCATAATACACATTTTTCACACATAAATAACAAATAGAATTCTCTCTTGTATCAACACTTACACATTGAATATTGTAATGGTTTCTCGAACATTTTTGTATTATGTCTCTGAATTGTCATATCATTGTTTGAAGCAGATCTGAAATAGTTTTCTGTTGACTGAAATTGAAACAAATCACTTATATAAGCAGGTGTCATCCCGTGTGTAGCTTTGTATAGTGTAATACATTCAGTAAATTCGAGTCTTTCGTATATGGTCATCCATCCAAGTTGTTCAAAGAGTGGCATAGAGGGAGAATCAGGAGGCATATCGAGTATAATCCTCGCAGTCCGTTTCTGCAGTTTGAGTAATCTGTCTAATTGAGCATTAGATGCAGATCCCCAGACTGTTAAACAGTAGTCAATTACCGAGAGGATATATGCATTATAATAAAGTTTCCTAGTTTGTAAAGGGAGAAACTTTTTTATTTTACCTAGTAGCGCAATTTTAGAGGAAACATTTTTACATACATAGTCTATATGATTTTCATAGCTTAGGTTCTGATCAATATGTACTCCGAGTAGTTTCTCACATTTAGAATTTTCTATGCAATAGTCGTTTACTTTTATCTCTAAATTAGAGTTACATTTAGAAAGCTTTTGGGATGTACCGATCAATGGAAATTTTGTCTTCTTTTCATTGAGGAGCATGTCATTTTGCTTACACCATGATATTACATTGTTGACATCAGATTGTAGGTTCTGGGTCAATGAATCTGTTCGATTTGATGAATCTTGGAGTGTAGCATCATCAGCAAATATGTCTATATCAGAATGTTCTATGCGTAAGGGTAGATCATTGACATATAATATAAATAATAGTGGACCTAACACAGAACCTTGGGGTACACCTGTTTTTATACTTAACTTTTCAGAGAAGGTATTCCCTATATGTACTTCTTGGTGGCGATTCTGCAAATATTTAGGAGGTTTAGTGAATTGATATTGAACCTGTACAATCTTTAGGAGAATTTCGTGATTAACCAAGTCAAAAGCTGTACTGAAATCTAGGAACACAGTTCCAGTCAGATTTCCTTTATCAATCTCAGACAACCATTTGTCTGTCATTTTAGTGAGTGCTGACATACAAGAATGATGTTGCCTGAATCCAGAATATATAACCGGATGTGACATTTCTGACGAATTGAAGCGACAGGTGTTGCATGCAAGCAGGAGATACTGACTCTTCCTGGGCACCTGGTCTCACTCCTAGTTGCAAGTTCGCTTCTTTTCATGAGGTGGAGGTTTTTGTTTGTTTGCTTTGGTTCATGATTTCGTATGCCTTCGGTTTGTGATTTCCTGAATTATCGATTTTGTACTGTGTATTGGGATATGGTCATTGTTTATATTTGTCATTGCTGCGGAAGGGGGGGGGGTATTTTCGTCCTGTTAGGATAGTTTTCATGTATTTTTTGTACCTATTTGTCTATCAAAAACCAAACTTCTGAGCATGTCGGACACGCCATAGACACTATGTGACGTTACCCATGATTTGGAACCTTGTCTTGGGGAGCTTGAAGTACTTCTAGGAAATACATTCGTGAAACACTTTCATATTTATACGTACATTCACCATAATAAGTACTACGTTTTGATACCAAGACATGTAACCTAGTGACCTTGAACTTTGGCCTTATAGTTATATTTTGGTGAAGAAGTTCTTAAAGCATATATTTTTACACGTATAAGTGATAGGGCTCTAATATTTCATACATACATTCACCATAACAAGTACATGTACTACATTTTGATACCAAGACATTTGACCTAGTGACCTAGACTTTGAACTTTGACCTTGTAGCAATATTTTGGTTAAGAAGTTCTTAAAGCGAATATTTCTCCAAGTATAAGTGATAGGGTTTTCATATTGTATACAATCATTCACCATAACAGGTGCTACATAAAACACCAGGTCATTTGACCTAGCGACCTTGACCGTGAACTTTGACCTTATTGTAATGTATTTTGGTTAAGATGTTCTTAAAGTGAATATCCCTTCAGGTATAAGTGATAAGGCTTGAATATTTCATATAAAGACATTCATCATAACAAGTATTACTCCAAGACATTTGACCTTGTGATGTTGACCTTGACCTTTGACCTACTTTTTAACTAAAAGGGGTAGGGCTTTGATATTTCACATATATTCCTCATGACGAAAGTTTTCATTTGATACCAAGACTTTTTACCTTGTGACCTTGACCTTTGACCTACTTTTAAAATATAAGGGATACGGCTTTGATATTTCACATATGGATTACTCATGATAAGAGTTTTCATTTGATATCATGACTTTTGACCTAGTGACCTTGATCTTGACCTTTGACCTACTTTTTTAACTTTGAGGGATAGGGTTTTGACATTTCAAACGTAGATTCATCGTGACCAGAGCGTTCATTTGACTTTTGACATAGTGACCTTGACCTTTCACCTACTTTTAAACTATAAGGGATAGGGTTTTGATATTTCACACATAGATTCCTTATGACCAGAGCTTTCTGTGTTATGTCATAAATGAATCCGTTTGGAGAAAAACGTCCCGCGGGGTATAATTCGTCCTTTTTAGGGCAGTTCTAGTTAAGTATATTGTTGCTAATGACCCAAAAGTTTCACATCACCTTGACCCAAGGTCATGTGATCAAGGTCACTTAGAACGTTTTAATGAAATTTTATATGTTATCCTGTCTTGGCTATATCTGTTGAACCGTTTGCCGGATCACTTTTATGGTTTTTTTTTTCTATGTTCTTGTTTATGACCAAAAGGTTTCACATCACATTGACGTAAGGTCATGTGACCAAGGTCAAGGTCACTTAGTACATTTTAATGAAATTGTACATGCTATCGTGTCTGGGCTATGTCTCTTGAACTATCTACCAGAAAACTTTCATATTTTGTAAATATGTTGTTGCTAATAACCCAAAGTTTCACATCACCTTGACTCAAGGTCACTTGGTTCATTTTTAATGAAATTGCACATACATTCTGGAACCTGCTTTATCTCTTGAACCATTTACCGAATCACGTTCATATCTTAGTATGTTGTTGCTAATGACCCAAAGGTTTCAGATCACCTTTACCGAATATCATGTGACCAAGGTCAATGTCACTCAGTACATTTTAATGAAATACATGATCTCCTGTTCGGGCTAAATCTCTTGAACTATTAAGTGGATAACTTTCTTATTTTAGTATGTTGTTGCTTATGTTAGAAAGGTTTCACATCGCCTAGACCCAAGGTCATGTGACCAAGGTCAACCACAATTGGTTCATTTTTAATGAAATTGTGCATGCTATCATGTCCAGGCTTTATCTTTTGAATCGTTTACCAGATCACTATCATATTTTAGTAGAATGTGATGACCATATGATAGATTTCACACCACCTTGATCCAAGGTCATATGGCCGAGGTCAAGATCAAGTATTACATTAGTTAAAAGTGATATTGTAAATGCTATCATGGCTGGGCTATATCTATTGAATCATACACTGAATATTTGTGATACCTTTGTATGCAGTTGTTCATGATCGAAGGGTTTCTTATCAACTTGACCCAAGGTCATGTGTCCAAGGTCAGGATCATTTAGTTCTTTTTAATGAAACTGCACATGCTAATCTTGTCTGGGATATATCTCTTGATCCCTTTTAAATTGTTTTCGTATTTTAGTATGGTGTTTCTCGAAATGTGTCTTATCACATTGCCCCAAGGTCACTTCTCACTTTATTAATGAAATTTTGTATGCTAATCATGTCTAGGCTGAAATTGTACATGCTAATCGTGTCCAGGCTATATGTTTTAAATTTATCGCTCGTTTTACTTCTAGGCATATTTTTTCTTCTCTCAGTAGTGTGGTTTTTTATGTCGCCTGCGAAGCACTTAGGGATCACTTTGTCCGTTGTCCGCCTGTCCGCTTGTCTGTCGCACTTTGGGAGTCACACCCCATAACTTTTGATATGTAAGTGGTAGGGCTTTGATACTTCACATGTGTCTTCCTCGTGACAAGACCTTTCTACACATACCATAATTTTTGACCTCGTGACCTTTGACATCGATATTTGACCTACTTTAAAAAAAACTAAAATTGCTAAATCTTTTGATTGGTAAGTGATATGGCTTTGATATTTCATGTGTATTCCTCATGAAAAGACCTTTCTTCGCATATATAATTTTTGACCAAGTGACATTGACCTAGGTATTTGACCTACTTTTCAAGAAACTTAAGATGAGCTATATCTTTTGAATGGTAGGTGCTAGGGCTTTGATACTTTACATGTGTATGCTATGTGGAAAGACCTTTCTACACATACCATGTATTTTTTTTTTTACATAATGACCTTGACCAACATATCCGACCTATATTTCACATGTGTATTCCTTGTGACAAGACCTTTCTACACATACACGTACCTTAAATTTTGACCTCGTGACCTTTGACATCGATATTTGACCTACTTAAAAAAAAACTAAAATTGCTAAATCTTTTGATTGGTTAGTGATATGGCTTTGATATTTCATGTGTATTCCTCATGAAAAGACCTTTCTTCGCATATATAATTTTTGACCAAGTGACATTGACCTAGGTATTTGACCTACTTTTCAAGATCCTTAAGATTGACTATATCACATACCATGTATTTTTTTTTTACATAATGACCTTGACCTACATATCCGACCTATATTTCACATGTGTATTCCTTGTGACAAGATCTTTCTACACATACCATAAATTTTGACCTCGTGACCTTGACCTAGATATCTGACCTTACTGATAAAAAAAAACTAAAATTGGTCAGTGATAGGGCTTTGATATTTAAGATGTGTATGCCTTGTGAAAAGACCTGTCTACACATACAACAATTGTTTACCTAGTGACCTTGACCTACCTATTTGAGCTACTTTTCAAAAAATATTACTAGCCATATCTTTTGATTGGTAAGTGATAGGGCTTTGATATTTCACATGGGTATTCCTTTTCTATACATACAATGTTTTTGACCTAGTGACCTTGACCTACATATTTCACCTTCTTTTAAAACAAACTAACATTAGCTATATCTTTGGTCAATGGTAGGGCTTCGATATTTCACATGTGCTTTCCTTATAATAAGACCTTTCTAAACATACCATATTTTTTCACCTTGTGACCTTGACCTAGATATTTGACCAACTTAAAAAAATAGTAAGCCCGCTTCGCAGGTGAATCAAGCATTCAAGTATTCCTTGGATTGCTATTTTCTATTTTGAAAGACTCGGTTGCAGCATCCACAACAAAACCCATAAATACCCATATGTGAAAACATATACTAAAAGAATCTATCACCGGGTGAGCATTGACACGGAAATCCAACCCGAGTGTCCGGGATTTCCTTGTACCATGACGAGGCCTGCCGAGTCATGGACGACAGCAAATCACGAATCACATCCGGCGATTGATTATTTTTCTCCCCATGTCTATAAACGTCAAAAAATGTACTTTCCCATACCTTTCTGTCATCTTTTGATCAAGACTCACGCGCTGTGTAAATATGGGAGAAAAGTACATCAAGAGACGCAACAGAAATAAGGAAAACACAATTTGACATTTTTCTGTGGTTACTGCAACCAACTCTTGTTGGATATCCCCTCCTTTGTTTTATCAAAACACCAAACACACCGAAAAACAACACATACACCAACGAGACTAATGGACAATCGGTGCCTACTTAGGACGGCCATTTGCTACGTTGACTAACGAATGATGTGGTTTTCCGGACTACATGCACACAACCATCCGACTTTTCCTGTTGTCCAGTTGCCTCGAAGAACACGCAATTGTCGTGTATAATAGCTAGTCTCCTCCTTATAATAAGGATGACCACACAAACAAGACATTAAAACACAGGGGCCCAAGTAACACTCAGATGAATATGTAAATTGATATCAAACACGGAAAACATGCTGTGCTCTGCCAGCTGCAGCGAACTCGAGCATACAATCACCCGGGGAGTCCGACCGATATTTGGAGAGAACAAGGGGTCGGGGCCCTGTCTTCATTAACGAGGTTTGGACAGGAGTCGTCGTGGAGTCTCGCTGTCACTGTCAGTGAGAGTGCAACTCCTAGGAATACACTGGGTACAATGCTGTAGATAGGTTAAGTATCATATCGAGACTGTCGTCCTGACGACATCAGGATCATACATGTATCCACGTTATAGGAGAAATGCTCACTTTACGTGTCCGATTTCTTTGGCCTTAGACATATCTTCTTTAATCGCCTGATCTCATCCACTTTCTGTGCTGAATCTAACTCACTCTAAAGGCGCCAGATCTCACTCACTTTATGTGCCTAATCTAATTAACTCTCTTTAATTAAGTTCATTTTCTATATATATAGATATGACCTCGGACAGTGTATGCTCTGTAGATATTGTTTTTAATTTCGTGCATGAACATCAACGGCGGGTGCGGCTAGCCAACAGTGGATGCTTACTTCTCCCGAGCTCCTGGTCCCACCTCTAGCTTGCTAGGGGTCCGCCGATGCTCAATTTGGTACTCAATTGTGAGTGCTGTTGAGATTGTTGTCAGGATCTTCTTTACCTCAATTGCACGTACAGTGGGTTGTGACCACCGCTTTAGGCACCTGTTTTCATTACTAAAGGCGCCTAATCCCACTTATCAAGGAGTTCCTTATTTGGATTACCACGTTTTATTTGCTCTCCACATGCGCGTGTCTGGAATTCGTTGGTCGGACCCTCCCCCTTTTAGAACTAGCGAAAAATTGTAAATGTGATCTTCTTACGTACAATTTTGATAAAATTATAAGTTCGGCTGGAACCCCTCCCAAGCTTTATTGACCTCAGTCCCCCCGAACATTCAGGAACCCCCCCCCCCCCCGGCTAGAGGATCCATCTGACCCCATACATATATTTTTTTTTGTCATTTACAAGAATAAATCTTCCTTGAAAATTAATTCTTTTCAGTATTTCGTATGACTCTCTATCAAAATTATTCTGTGTTTCATATGTACATTCTTACACAGGTCCCTTAACTCGATTTCTCGTTTCATTGGATGACCTCTTAGATGACCTCTTGTTGTAATTTCATTGGCTTATGTCGCGCGGTCTTTAACTCTTCCCACTTGAATCCTAGAATTCAAAGCTATCATACGCATATTCCAAACTCTGATATTTTCACTGCCATTGATTTCACATCCTCAGTCACAGAAGAAGATATTGATATCGACAATTGTAAGTTAGCTTTTTATTACATGTTGAATCAATTTTTCGTGGTTCTAAATTTTTTTTTATTTTTCATACCTTTTTTAATTATTTTTCGTCTCTTTTATTTTCACATTGATTCTTGAGTATTAAGCTCGTACCAATGTCCAAACAAACCGGTGATTATTGTTGATTTAATGCTGATTACAGTGTACAATGTATGGCACATTGTCCTGATGTTCTCGTTATTCAAAGGAGACATTGAGAGAAAGGGGGGGGGGGGGGTGGCGAATGTGTGGGAATGCCCTACTATTGCTTTACGTTCTAGAAATAGTAAAATTCATTTTAGATTTGAATCATTCTGAATTCAGATTTTCTTTGAAAAATTCCTTTTCAAGGTATGCATCGGATGATTTATGCATTCTTTTTGAGCAAAATTTTTTCAAAGTTTCAATTGAAAAAATGGGATCTAAGTATGCTATTAGTTTTAACAATAATTTTCAAAGTATTCGTAATTTTGACTTTCTATGCTTAATGTGTAATTAAAATATTTTGATGCTACTAAAGGTATTTTCATTTAATTCATTTGTATACATTTTGAACATTCCTTTGTCGAGGTCGATGATTAAAAGTTCATACGTTCTTGATGGCAAGTAGAGAACAATAGCCTGAGCGCAATAAGTGTTAGCCACGGCGTGAGATGTTCTCCGCGCGATCAGTCAGGTGGGCAACCATTCGGAATGTTTCGCTCTTTTTTCACTTTTCATTACTAGCTACTACGGTAAATCACGAGGCAACACAAATCGTCTTACATGTATTCTCATTGGCGGATCCTTACGTACGCGTACTTTCCTTCGTGGATCCATACTGTTTTAAAGTCACGTGGATCACTGAAGTTTAGAAAATTATATTTACGAGGTCCCATTGCCCTTTTCCGTCCGAAATAATTATGGCTATAACGTGTGCATATTCATTCATTCATTCATTCATTCATTCATTCATTCATTCATTCAGATGCTTTAAATTTTCCGACTTAGTCTTGTTTTATTCATTCTGAATGAAGAAACAAAAAGAAAAAATAAATGAATAGACATCTCGTATCTAGAGGTAATTGATTAAGATTAGTATTTTGACAATGACTATCAAATTCGCAGATTTTTTTTTCTTCAAATTTACCATTTATTGGCCAATAAGGGAGCAACCATTTGATTTTTATGGGGGGGGGGGGGGGGGGGGGGCAGGAAGACTTTGCAAAAAAAAATTTCCGGATCGAAATTGTAGGGAAAAAAATTTTCGCCGGCCCTTCGGGTCATGAAATTGCCCCTCCCCCCTCTCTTCCAACCTTTCCACTGCAAAATAAACACTTTTTTGTGTATCATAAACAAAGTATAGAAAAAATGGAACAAACTTTACGCAATTTGGAGTGAATAAATAAAATTCAAAAGTCATTAGCACCATATAGCCTGTCTCCGTTGAGTATCATTTTAGTAAACAGA
Source organism: Pinctada imbricata (assembly GCA_033119305.1). Taxonomy (NCBI): domain Eukaryota; kingdom Metazoa; phylum Mollusca; class Bivalvia; order Pterioida; family Pteriidae; genus Pinctada; species Pinctada imbricata. The sequence goes on along the minus strand of VSWD01000006.1, from coordinate 61,010,429 downwards.
TTATAGGCACCATATGCCATTCAAGAAATTAAAATGAAGTGATCTGCTGGCAAGAGATGAACTCATTGTGTGTTTGACGTTTAATATGGCTGAAAAATCACGCTGAATTATTTAAACTTTAGAGTAATTTTCAACATTGGAAAATTATTAAAAAAAGAAAATAATCCGGCCCGAACGGAAGGGTCGGCGAAAAAAAATTTTCCGGCTCTTAAAATGGCCGAAAAAAAATTTCCGGCCGGCAAAAAACTTCCTGCCCCCCCCCCCCCCCCCCCCCCCCATAAAAATAAAATGGTTGCTCCCTAAATATACACGTACTAGGGTAAAAAAAAAACCCCATCATCATGCCTATTTCATTTGAAAAAATGCATTATATATTTTTTAAAGAATTTGATTTGAAATTTATGTTCTTCATTCGTTCAGCAATGAGTTTAATGCGTGAGTCTGGAAAATTTTGTCAGATAGTCCAGGGGAATGAGAGGAGGACGGGGGGACATAACCTATGATTTGGGGTAAACCTCACTACTATTTATATCTACGTAAAACGGGAATCATAAATCTCTATAGATCCACACATTCATGAACGGATAGATTTTTAATTTACATGTAAATAACTTTATTTTTTGAAGTTTGAAAGTACTGAACAAACAATATTGATCGAAAACAAAGTTTACCACCCATGATTGCCGAGTTTAAAAAATGTAACCTCAAGCCGACCGGCCCCACTTAGATTGAAATGGAATTAAAGGGTGATTTTATCGTTTTGATCTTACAAATCCACTTACTAGTATTGGCTCCACCAATGTCTTTTATGGATCATTTTCAAAGATCGATTAGTACGAAACAGATTGACCACGAGTTGACGTAAGAATAATAATATGTGAAAGCGAAAGTAGGTAATCGAACACGTGTGTTACATTACTCTGTTACATTAGCGCGAAGATTGAAACACGGTCACCATGTACAGGTAGAAAAATATTCAGGAGAGATAGTGTTATTTGACTACTGGTCATTTTGTTTTGTTCTTCATAGTACGACTCGTCATATCCAAGTCTATTTGGGTATGACGAGTCGTACCAAGTTTACAGTACAGGCACAGACGTCAAATGCTGCACTGAGAACATATGTGCTCAGTGCAGCATTTGACGTCTCTGCTGTACTGTAAACTTGCAAAAATATATTTTTTAACAGAGACACCTAGGCACATAGCTGCCCATACGTAAGTGCGCACCTGCGTAAACATCATTATTATTGCCAAAACTGCAAAATGAATAAATAAATAAAAATAAAATGTTAAGAAAAGAATCAAAGTAGATCAATGAAAGAAGGAGAAATAGAACCTTACAAAAATGAAATTTATTGAATATTTGAACAGTGATGAAACGGATATAAGAAAACGTTCCCGATTCATAAGATGTAAAAAATGACATTCGTAAGGTACATCTGTTTTGAATTAAGTACAGCATGTCGATCCAATCTAATCTAGCCTTCTTGAAATCTGGCTTAAAATCAAATACTCGTTCTTTGGCTCCCCATTCGCAGAAAAAGACAAAAAAGTAAAGAACGAACCGGAATACCTGGATATCAACATGCTTTCATGATTCAGACCTTTCAAAAATGTGATGTAAAGAAATTCCTCCTGGAGGATATCTTCATTTGACTGAATTCCAAGCAGATATTTCTATTGTACACAGTTGAATGATATAAAAATGATAATTATATCAATTTAAAAACGGTCATTTATATTACATTAAAATGATTTAGCTCACATGCAAACAACTTTGGTTTAATTAATTTCACATCAACTTGAAAATCACTTAAACTCAAATTCATGCATTGTGTTTTTGGCCGGATTGCAAAGCAATTCCGGTCTATAGATTGACGATGTCCATCTGTCCGTCCGTCCATCTGTCTGTCTGCCGTCAACATTTTGGTTAAAGTTTCTGGTTGAGGCAAAATCTAAGGCACTATATGCAGTAGAAACTTAATATTATAGATGAAGGTTGCCCATGACAAGACCTTTCAATTTATGGTGTAACATTTGACCTAGTGACCTTGACCTTGGACTTTGACCTAGTTAAAGATTTTGGTTAAAGTTCCTGGTTTAAGCAAAAGCTAAGGAACTATATGCAGTAGAAACCTTATACTATACATGTAGGTTGCCCATGACAAGACCTTTCAATTTATGCCGTAACAATTGACCTAGTGACCTTGACCTTGGACTTTGACCTAGTTAAAGATTTTGGTTAAAGTTTCTGGTTTAAGCAAAATCTAAGAGACTGTATGCAGTAGAAACCTTATACTATACATGTAGATTGCCCATGACAAGACCTTTCAATTTATGCCGTAACATTTGACCTAGTGACCTTGACCTTGGACTTTGACCTAGTTAAAGATTTTGGTTAAAGTTCCTGGTTTAAGCAAAAGCTAAGGAACTGTATGCATTAGAAACCTTATACTATACATGTAGGTTGCCCATGACAAGACCTTTCAATTTATGCCGTAACATTGGACCTAGTGACCTTGACCTTGGACTTTGACCTAGTTAAAGATTTTGGTTAAAGTTTCTGGTTTAAGCAAAATATAAGAAACTGTATGCAGTAGAAACCTTATACTATACATGTAGATTGCCCATGACAAGACCTTTCAATTTATGCCGTAACATTGGACCTAGTGACCTTGACCTTGGACTTTGACCTAGTTAAAGATTTTGGTTAAAGTTTCTGGTTTAAGCAAAATCTAAGAAACTGTATGCAGTAGAAACCTTATATTATACATTTAGGTTGCCCATGATGATTCTAATCAATTTATGCCATAACATTGGACCTAGTGACCTTGACCTTTGACTTTGACCTAGTTAAAGATTTTGGTTAAAGTTTCTGGTTTAAGCAAAATCTAAGGAACTGTATGCAGTAGAAACTTTATATTATACATGTAGGTTGCCTCTGACAAGACCTCTCAATGTATGCTGTAATATTTGACTTAGTGACTTTGACCCAGTTGGTGACAAAAACTTACTTTGCAATCCGGCCATACCATCTTTAGCGGTGTTTTATTGTGAAATACATTATTGAATCGAACTCCGACAATTGGGTATTTCAAATTGCCAAATTTCACAAGCTTTCACGGTCCCCATGCAATTATCCCCTGCCTAGACTGATTTGAGTACACATCATTTCTACTCTGGCTACGCGTCAGTGACACCTATCTTTGGGGTGGGGTCGGGGCCTTTGAAATTGGGGAAAATAACATCATTTTCTAATAAAATTGGGAAAAACATGAGATTATACATTTTGTAGTTAAGTGCTTTTTGCACTTGGAATTTAACAATTTTTTCACTTCACTTTCAACAAACACCACAGAGAAATTGGAATTTTTGTTAGGGCCTAATTTTAAATTGAGATTAAAGGATATTATTTTGCAATTTGTATATCGGACCCATGTTAGCACTAGTGACGGCCCTAAAAGCAATAGGTCAAAGGACAAGGTCACCGTTAGTAAAATGCATTTTAAACAATGATTTCCAGATGATAACTTAATTAAGAGCTCTATCATGTATTCTTGGAAAACAAATACTGTAAATTGCTTTATTTTCGTCAGTACAAATTTTCGTCAATTCGTTCAAAATAACTATTTCGTCAGTACGTAAATTCGTCATCCAAGGGTCCCTAAAATATAAATTCGTCTGTTCAAATGCCAACTTAACATTCAGGTATAGGCCGTATGCATTTGTTTTCATTGTTTTGTTTAACAATTATTGGTAAACAAACAATTAGGGACAAGTATACCACCTAGCTTGTTGTGAAAACATATCATTTGGTAATTAGAAGTACATTTGTGTGCGCATTCGGTTTTCAATGATTTATCATTTGCCTGTCGTATTAACTCTTAAGGTTCAATTTTTCCATTCTACACTATATTTTTACGGGAGTATTTATATTCGTCGGTACGTAATTTCGTCAAGGAAGGCACTGACGAAAATGACGAAAATTGGTACCTGACGAATAAAAACCAATTTACAGTAGGATTTATTGAGGGGTTAGCGCACTTAGTCCTTTGAAGTTCCTTACTCGAAGAATTTGGTCTGTACATAGGGACAGACGTTGCGAAGTGATGATCAATGTACCTACAGGTTTATATTCTCGTTCAATACTAAAACTCAAACTCGGTTTACTCAAATTTTTGCATAACTCAATTTAAACTGATTTTTAAAAAACCTCTAAGATTCACTGAAGTTCAATTAGTGTCTATGCAATTGTACTCCTTATAACTTGAATTCTGATAGGTTGAACTTTTCATTAAGTGTAACACATTTTTAGGTCCCATAAACAGCTAGTGATTTTTGGGATAGGCAATCAGGTGAATGTGACAATTAATTAGAGTTGGGTATTGCCAGTGAAAATTATCTTGCAATATATTGCGATATTTCATTTAAAATATTGCGGTATATTGCAATACATGTATATTACATGTGCATGAAGTTATCAGAAACTGACACAAAAGTAAAGAAAACAACAGCAGTTAAACTACATTGATATTTAATTAAAAGATCAATTTATTGTACATGTAATGAGTCTACTAAAAACCATACTGTAGTCTCATGCGCAGCTTCAATGAATAACAAGTATGAAAAATATAAGTTTTAAGTATGAAAAATAATAGTTTTCAGTATGAAAAATAATAGTTTTCAGTAATTTTTACATTTTTTTACAAACCAAAATGTTTCCAAACAAGAGTTTTTGCCTTCGCATTTTTGACGACATTGTATGCTTCCAAATCCACCATACTTCAAACCAGACCTGACACAATTTTCCAGTTTCAACGTTTACTATCTTTCACAATAATTTAATAAGTAGAATGCGAAGACAGATATATTTCGAAGTTTTATATAGTTTTGGAAAGTTTAAATATAAGAAAGGATATAGCAAATAAGATTTCTTTTGCAAAGTCTATTTATATTGTGTAATCATATCGACGATCAACTTGACCACTATATTTCCTAAATGAATTGTGATATTCCTTGAACTTTGACTAGAGAGAGATGGGAAGGGGATGGGTGTCATTGAGGGTTGTTGGCATCAAGCTCCTGTGGACCGGAGACCTTTCATTTGATATCATGTCCTAGTGACCTTTGCCATGGAGTTTGAACTTCTTAAAAAAAAAACTTTAACCTGGGATATATCTCATGTACTATAAGGGTTAGGGCTTTGATATTTCACATGTACACTCCTTATGACCAGAACTTTAAATTGATATCATGACTTTTGACCAAGTGACCTTGACCTTTGACCTACTTTTGAACTGTAAGAGGTAAGGCTTTGATATTTCACATGTAGAATCCTCATGACCATAGCCTTTTGTCCCCCACTTTCGCGAAAGCTTGGGGACATTAAAATTGTCCCGTCTGTCTTTCTGTCCGTCCATCTGTCATTTAGAAAAACATTAATCTTGACCATAACTTTTGAATGGAAAGTGATAGGGCTTTCATATTTCACATGTGTATTCCTTGTGAAAAGACCTTTCCATGGATGCCAAAATTTTGTAAGTTTGACATACTTTCAAAAACTTTAAGCATGACCATAACGTTTTTATTCCTTGTGACAAGACCTTTTGTTGTTAACAACATTCTGACCTTGTCCTTGGAAGTTGACCCACATTTGAAAATTTAAACTGCGATCATAACTTTTGGATGGTAAATGATAGGACTTTCATATTTCACATGTGCATTCCTTTTTACAACACCTTTGGCCTATTCCTAGGGTTTAATTTTTTTTAATGCCCCCGTAATCAAAGATTCGGGGGCGGAGGCATATATAGTTTTTGGTCTGTCCTTCTGTCTGTCTTTTTGTCCGCAAAAACTTTAACCTTGGACATAACTTTTGAATGGTCAGTGATAGGGCTTTCATATTTCACATGTGTATTCCTTGTGACAAGACCTTTCCACGGATACCAAAATTTTTGACCTTGTGACCTTGACCGTGTAGTTTGACCTACTTTTGAAAACTTTAACCTTGGCCATAACTTTTGAATGGTAAGTGATGGGGCTTTCATATCTCACATATGAATTCCTTGTGGCAAGACTTTTCCATTATAACAAATTTAATTTGACCTCAAAATATGAAACTACTTTTCAGCTGTTTTACTGTCAAAGATGCCAATGGGAGCATTCATGTTTCACAGGGGACCACAATTCCTTGAATTTGCATATTTATGCCCCTGTTATTGGAGATTTGGGGGCATATAGTTTTTGGTCTGTCTGTCTGTTTGTCTGTGTCTCTGTTTGTCCGCAAAAACTTTAACCTTGGACATAACTTTTGAATGATCAGTGATAGGGCTTTCATATTTCACATGTGTATTCCTTGTGACAAGATCTTTCCATGGATACCAAAATTTTTATGCCCCCAGAATCATAGATTCGGGGGCATATAGTTTTTGGCCTGTCCGTCTGTGTATTCCTTGTGACTAGACCTTTCCATTGATACCAAAAGTTTTGTCCTCGTGATCTTGACCTTGACCTTTGACATATCTTTCAAAAACTTTAACATTGGGCATAACTTTTGAATGGCAAGTGATAAGGCTTTCATATTTGACATGTGTGCTTCTTGTGACAAGACCTTTCCATTGATACCAAAATTTTTGACCTTGTGACCATGACCTTGACCTTTGACCTATCTTTCAAAATCTACATTGGGCATAATTTTTGAATGGTAAGTTATAGGGTTTATATTTTACATGTATATTTGTTATGTTAAAACCTCTCTATTGATACTAAACATTTTTATCTTGACATTGACCTTTGACCTACTTTACAAAAACTTTCAAAAGGTGTTTATACTAACAAAGATGCCACCGGGGGCATTCGTGTTTCACAAACACAGGCTTTATTGACCTTGTGACCTTGACCTTGTAGTTTGACCTACTTTTGAAAAACTTTAACCTTGGCCATAACTTTTGAATGGTAAGTGATATGGCTTTCATATTTCACATATGAATTCCATTTGGCAAGACCTTTCCATGGATACCAAATTTAATTTGACCTCAAAATATGAAACTACTTTTCAGCTGTTTTACTGTCAAAAGATGCCAATGGGGGCATTCATGTTTCACAAACACAGATTTTATTCGTTTTACAAAAGTATTAATGACCTTTGGTCTGTCTCACTGACTCTGTCTGCATAAAATACGTCATAGTGGTAGAACATGATTACTCCAGGAACTTATTTCTGGTATTGAAGGACCTTGAGGATTGACCGTGACCTTGAGCTTCAAGATATGATTTTTAAAAAGACCATATGAGCCAATACTATATAAAACATCACATTGAAACTTTGAATGGAGATAGAACTATGTGAGTGTACCTGATTGATATAAAATTGATATTACGCAGTCTGTTGCAGCTTTCTATACGGCCACACTGTCTGTAGCTGTACATGTTTTGCTAAAAATAGCGGAATAAGGAAACTAATTTCATTGTTTTAATAGGTTAAGTATATATTTTCTTTAATATTATACAATTATGCACTTTTCACGAGCTGAATATAGTGTGATATTTTTCACCTCTGTCATAATTATACCCCCCGCAAACAAAGTTTGGGGGGGGGGGGAAGGAAACACCCTGTCTGTCCGTCTGTCCATCCGTCCAGTTAAGAAGTTCTTAAAGCAGATAACTCTTCAAGTATAAGTGATAGGGCTTTCATATTTCATACATACATTCACCATAACAAGTACTACATTTTGATGCCAACTTTTTTTCGAAATATATGACCTAGTGACCTTGACCTTGAACTTTGACTTTATAGTAATATTTTGGTTAAGAAGTTCTTAAAACATATATTTTTTCACATATAAGTGATAGGGCTTTAATATTTCATACATACATTCACCATAACAAGTACTACATTTCCATACCAAGACATTTGACCTAGTGACCTTGACTTTGAACTTTGACCTTGTAGTAGTATTTTGGTTAAGAAGTTCTTAAAGCGAATATCTCTTCAAGTATAAGTAATAAGGCTTTCATATTCCATTCAGTCATTCACCATAAGAGGTACTACATTTCGATACCAGGACATTGACCTAGTGACCTTGACTTTGAACAGTGACCTAATTGTAATATTTTGGTTAAGATATTCTTAAAGTGAATATCTCTTCAAGTATAAATTATAAGGCTTTAATATTTCATACAGGCATTCATCATAACAAGTTTTAATCGAAGACACTTGACCTTGTGATCTTGACCGTTGACCTACTTTTAAACTGTAAGAAATAGAGCTTTGAAATTTGACAAATATATTCCTCATGACGAAAGCTTTCATTTGATACCATGACTTTTGATCTAGTGACCTTGACCTACTATTAAACTATAAGAGATAGGGCTTTTATATTTGACATATATATTGTTCATGATAAAAGCTTTCATTTGATACCATGACTTTTGACCTAGTGACCTTGACCTTTGATCTACTTTTTAATTATAAGGGATAGGGCTTTGATATTTCACACATAGATTTCTCATGACGAAAGATTTCATTTGATATCATGACTTTTGACCTAGTGACCTTGACCTTTGACCTACTTTTAAACTATAAGGGATAGTGTTTTGATATTTCACATATAGATTCCTCATGATGAGAGCTTTCATTTAATATCATGACTTCTGACCTAGTGACCTTGATCTTGAACTTTGAACTTCTTTTAAACTATAAGGGATAAGGCTTTGATATTTCACATATATATTCCTCATGACAAAAGCTTTCATTTGATACCATGACTTTGAAATAGTGACCTTGACCTTTGACCTACTTTTAAACTATTAATATGAGATATCATAACGACATGGATATAATAATCCACCTTTGGCAATTTAAATGACCCTATCGCTGTATTTAGAGTAGTAATTCGTTTTCGCTCATAATTTTCAAAGAAACAACGTAAAAATATAAAGAAAAAAAATATTGTCAGAAACCGGTTTTTAAAAACAAATACCACGGTACGTATTGCAAAGCCTGGTATGGCGAATCATACCGTTACCGCAATAAAACAACTCGGCCCTAATTACATGTCCGCAATTGTTTTATTATATAGTGGACTTAATCAGTATTTATAGAGGTTCATTTGTAAAAATGGCTGGCATCAACTTTTCTTTAAAAAGTATTTGAAGAATAAATATTAAGCTTAACTTAATATTGTTGCTGAATTATCCTGAATGTAATAGGAATCATTCAATGAGTCAAAATGAAGATGATTTCAGAGTCAAAATCAGAGTAGTTCTAATTAGATTGGTTCTGAGAATTAAAGGATTTTATAACTGAGTTTCAGCATCCTTGCTGCTGTTTACAAAATGATGTCATTGACATTACAGATATAAATTTTACGTGTTAAATCAATATTTCATGCTAATCCGGAAGCAAGAGTTTTTGCGGTAGTGTTATTAGCTCACTTCGACGTAGTTGAGATGAGCTTATGCAATACTGTCGGTATCCCCGTCTGATGAAAGTTTTTGGGGTAACTCAGTATCTGACAAAGTACAGATGCTACAGTGACCGAACTTGCACAAGTGATTGATCTTGGATGCTGATGCGAACCAATGCATCAGTTGCAGCATCTGACCTACATTTTTCGGTTCAGTGACTCTTGTTTGTGGCTGGTTAAAGTTTTTGGTGTAGCTCAGTATCTGACAAATTACTGATGCTACAGTGAACAAACTTGCACAAGTGATTCATCTTGGGATGCTGAGGTGAATCCATGCATCAGTTGTTGCATCTGACCTACTTTTTCCGCCTGAGTGATTTTGCCTTTAAAAGCCAATATTGGGCAAAGCACAAGTGCTACATGTACCAAACTTGCATAGTTAATGTATCTTTGATCAAACTTTCATAAAATGACTTTGACCTACTTTTTCCGCTTGAGTGATTTTGCCTTTAAATGCCAATATTGAGCAAAGTATAAGTGCTATATGTACCAAACTTGCATAGTGGATGTATCTTTGATCAACTTTTCACAAAATGACCTTGACCTACTTTTTCCACTTGATGATTTTGCCTTCAAAGGCCAATATTGAACATGTTGAACAAAGTATATGTGCTAGATGTACCAAACTTGCATATTGGATGTATCTTTGTTCAAACTTTCATAAAATGACCTTGACCTACTTTTTCCACTTGAGTGATTTTGCTTTTAAAGGCCAATATTGAGCAAAGTATATGTGCTTCATGTACCAAACTTTCATAGTGGATGTATCTTTGATAAAACTTTCACAAAATGACCATGACCTACTTTTTCAGTTTGTGTGATTTCGCCTTTAACAGCCAATATTGAGCAAAGTATATGTGCTGCATGTACCAAACTTGCATAGTAGATGTATCTTTGATCAAACTTTCATGAAACGACCTTGACCTACTTTTTTCCGCTTGAGTGAATTTGACTATAAAAACCAATATTAAGCAAAGTGTAAGTGCTTCATGTATCAAACTTGCTTAGTGCATGCATCTTTGATCAAACTTTCATAAAATGACCTACTTTTTTCCTTTGATTGATTTTACTTTTTTTAGCCAATATTATATATATATATATATATATATATAAATATATATATATATATAAAAGCACAAGAAAGGTTCAAGCGACCACGACACTAAACGTGTTTAAACCCAGCGGAAGGGACATTACATCCCTTAAGCCGTCTGGATACACGAATATGTACCTATATACAGTCGGAACAAGGGACAGTACGTCCCTCATTCCGATCGGACACAAGTACATAAAAAAACTTGTTTAAACACGTTTAGTGTCGTGGTCGCTTGAACCTTCCTTGTGCTTTTATATCTTTTTTTTCCAAGCGACGTGCATTCGCCCTCTTTTGGGCTGATCCTACATTGTCTGAATAGTGAACGTGGTTGTTTTCACCTCTTTTGTGCTTTATATATATATATATATATATATATATGAATGTACTTTGAAATATGTTTGAATTGAATTTTGCTGCCACGAGGTGAGCTTCCTTATCCGTGATTACCAATGTTTTTATATGAAATCACCCCTCACAGGTCAATATAATGTGATAATGACTTGTCACGTGACTGTGCTCAGCCAATGAGAGTGGAAATAGAAACAGCACAAAAATGATGCACAAGACTTCTGACACTAAAATAGATTTAGAACTCAAATTTTGGAATCTCAACGGCTTCTTTTTTGTATAGGTGTTATACAGACACTACAGAAATAATTAAATTATTCAACAATCACATCAAAAGGTTTCATGAATATTATCAAAATAACATTGTCATCAGTTTGGCTTAATGTCTTAACTAATCATTGATTGACCAGGTACAAGATGATACCAGGTCACATGTTTTTCATACTGGACTCGGCTTGGCCTCACCCAGTATAAAATCTAGTGACCTAGTATCATAGTGTACCAGGTCGCATGATGACTTTGTAGCTAATTTTATACCCATGCCATGATATAACCTATTTATTTATTTTATAAGCCTACTCTCTGACATAGTTACACATTGTATTAGAGTAAAATTCCCAGACTTGAATCACTTTTCATGAAAAATAATGTTTATTTTTTCTGTTTTCAGGAGATGGATCTTGTTGTTGTCTGTTCCTTGGCTGCTGTTGTCTTTGCCTGGACGCTGGTTCTCCTGGCCATCCTCTCAGTCATCACTTTTGGTGAGTATTCTTGTGATGAGTTGCGTCCTGTTCAGGACATTTTGTTAGGTAGCATTCTGTGCTATTTGTTCTTGGTATTTGTTGTGTCTGTCGTCCTTGTGTCTGTAGTTGTTGTGTCTGTTGTTGTTGTGTCCGTCGCTGTTGTGTCGGTGGTCGTTGTGTCGGTGGTCGTTGTGTCTGTGGTTGTTGTGTCAGGTGGTTGTTGTGTCTGTGGTCCTTGTGTCTGTGGTCCGTGTGTCTGTCGCTGTTGTGTTGGTTGTCGTTGTGTTGGTGGTTGTTGTGTCTGTGGTTGTTGGGTCTGTAATTGTTGGGTCTGTGGTTGTTGGGTCTGTGGTTGTTGGGTCTATGGTTGTTGTGTCTGTGGTTGTTGTGTCGGTGGTCAGTTGTGTTGGTGGTCGTTGTGTCGGTGGTCGTTGTGTTGGTGGTCGTTGTGTCGGTGGTTGTTGTGTCGGTGGTCGTTGTGTCTGTGGTTGTGTTGGTGGTCGTTGTGATGGTGGTCGTTGTGTCGGTGGTCGGTTGTGTCAGTGGTCGTTGTTTTGGTGGTTGTTGTGTTGGTGGTCGTTGTGGTGGTGGTTGTTGTGTCGGTGGTCGTTGTGTTGGTGGTCGTTGTGTTGGTGGTTGTTGTGTTGGTGGTTGTTGTGTCGGTGGTCTTTGTTTCTGTGGTTGTTGTGTTGGTGGTTGTTGCGTTGGTGGTTGTTGTATCTGTGGTCGTTGTGTCTGTGGTCGTTGTGTTGGTGGTCGTTGTGGCGGTGGTCGTTGTGTCGGTGGTCGTTGTTTCTGTGGTTGCTGTGTTGGTGGTCGTTGTGGTGGTGGTCGTTGTGTCGGTGGATGTTGTGTTGGTGGTTGTTGTTTTGGTGGTTGTTGTGTTGGTGGTTGTTGTGTTGGTGGTCGTTGTGTTGGTGGTGGTTGTGTCGGTGGTTGTTGTGTCGGTGGTCGTTGTTTCTGTGGTTGTTGTGTTGGTGGTCGTTGTGGTGGTGGTGGTTGTGTCAGTGGTCATTGTTTCAGTGGTTGTTGTGTTGGTGGTTGTTGTGGTGGTGGTCGTTGTGGTGGTGGTCGTTGTGGTGGTGGTCGTTGTGTCGGTGGTCGTTGTGTCGGTGGTCGTTGTTTCTGTGGTTGTTGTGTTGGTGGTTGTTATATCGGTGGTCGTTGTGTTGGTGGTTGTTTCTGTGGTGGTTGTTTCTGTGGTTGTTGTATCTGTGGTGGTTGTGTTGGTGGTGGTTTTGTCGGTAGTGGTTGTGTTTCTGGTTGTTGTGTCGGTGGTCATTGTGTCAGTCTTGTCGATAATAACATCAATATGTAACGCGTGGGGGGAGGGGAAGGGGGCTGGGGGGGGAGGGGGTGGGGAAGATGGTTGCGGGGAAGGGGAGAGGGGGAGGAATTATTCGCGATAAAAAATGTCTTTCCCAATGTTAGAATGTAGCAGGGATATTTTTATGCAGGGGAAATTTTCGCAAAGTCCCTTAATTTGCGGAAAACGCGAAAATTACCCCCAAGCAAAAATTTCCATGTTTACAGTATTGTGTCCATTGTTATGGTGTCTGTAGTTGTGTCTACTGTTGTTATGTCTACTGTTGTTGTGTCTGTAGTTGTTGTGTCTGTAGTTCTTGTGTTTGATGTTGTGGTGTCAGTAGTTGTTGTGTTTGTAGTTGTTGTGTTTGATGTTGTGGTGTCAGTAGTTGTTGTGTTTGTAATTGTCGTGTTTTCTGTTGTGGTGCCTGTAGTTGTTGTGTTTGCTGTTGTGGTGTCAGTAGTTGTTGTGTTTGTAGTTGTTGTGTTTGCTGTTGTGGTGTCTGTAGTTGTTGTGTTTGCTGTTGTGGTGTCTGTGGTTGTGGTGTGTGTAGTTGTGGTGTCTGTAGTTGTTGTGTGTAGTTGTGGTGTCTGTAGTTGTGGGGTCTGTAGTTGTTGTGTTTGCTGTTGTGGTGTCAGTAGCTGTTGTCATGTCTGTAGTTGTGGTGTCAGTAGTTGTGGTGTCTGTAGTTGTGGTGTTTGTAGTTGTGGTGTCAGTAGTTGTTGTGTGTAGTTGTGGTGTCTGTAGTTGTTGTGTTTGCTGTTGTGGTGTCTGTAGTTGTTGTGTTTGCTGTTGTGGTGTCTGTAGTTGTTGTATTTGTAATTGTTGTGTTTGCTGTTGTGATGTCAGTAGTTGTTGTGTTTGTAGTTGTGATGTCAGTAGTTGTTGTATTTGTAATTGTTGTGTTTGTAGTTGTGATGTCAGTAGTTGTTGTATTTGTAATTGTTGTGTTTGCTGTTGTGATGTCAGTAGTTGTTGTGTTTGTAATTGTCGTGTTTTCTGTTGTGGTGCCTGTAGTTGTTGTGTTTGCTGTTGTGGTGTCAGTAGTTGTTGTGTTTGTAGTTGTTGTGTTTGATGTTGTGGTGTCAGTAGTTGTTGTGTTTGTAATTGTCGTGTTTTCTGTTGTGGTGCCTGTAGTTGTGTTTGCTGTTGTTGTGTTTGCTGTTGTGGTGTCAGTAGTTGTTGTGTTTGTAGTTGTTGTGTTTGCTGTTGTGGTGTCAGTAGTTGTTGTGTTTGCTGTTGTTGTGTCAGTAGTTGTTGTGTTTGCTGTTGTTGTGTCAGTAGCTGTTGTGCCTGTAGTTGCTGTGTTTGCTGTTGTGGTGTCAGTAGTTGTTTTGTTTGTAGTTGTGATGTCAGTAGTTGTTGTGTTTGTAGTTGTTGTGTTTGCTGTTGTGGTGTCAGTAGTTGTCGTGTTTGCTGTTGTGATGTCAGTAGTTGTTTTGTTTGTAGTTGTGATGTCAGTAGTTGTTGTGTTTGTAGTTGTTGTGTTTGCTGTTGTGGTGTCAGTAGTTGTCGTGTTTGCTGTTGTGATGTCAGTAGTTGTTTTGTTTGTAGTTGTGATGTCAGTAGTTGTTGTGTTTGTAGTTGTTGTGTTTGCTGTTGTGGTGTCAGTAGTTGTCGTGTTTGCTGTTGTGGTGTCTGTAGTTGTTGTTTCTGTACTTGTTGTTTGCTGTTGTGGTGTCAGTAGTTATTGTGTCTGTAGTTGTGGTGTCATTAGTTGTTGTGTTTGCTGTTGTGGTGTCAGTAGTTGTTGTGTCTGTAGTTTTGGGGTCATTAGTTGTTCTGTTTGCTGTTGTTATGTTAGGCTTTGTTGTGTCTGCTGTTGATGTGTTTGTCCTTATTATGTCCATCTTTTTCAGCTTTTCATTTTCAGCTTTTCATCTCAGTTTTCATTGTTGGGTATTAGGATTAAAATGAACCAGGGAGGGGTAAGGGATTTTCATCGTTTGACCTCTTAACCTTAGTATTGACCTACTTGCATTGTGAAGTGGAATGGGAAAGAAAGTGTTGTTGCACGCACATGACAACAGGACTTGAAATGAAAAGTCATGTGGTTGAACTGACAGTGGAACAGTACAGACATGATGTATCTGCTTTAAATTGATTCTTTAACTCCTCACTTATCTTGGCTTGTTGGTTTCATGCTATCTCTCTTATTTTTTTTTTTATCATTATTTTTTATTATTAATTTAGGTGTGTTAGTTTGGACTCCTTTGGAGCTCTCCATTGGAGGTAGGGATTTCAGTATTTTTGGTAGACTGACATTAAAAGCTCGGATAGGGGGAGGGGTTATGTATCAATGACAAGCAGTCATCATGTCTGTAATGTTCCACTGTCAGTTCAACGGAGCCTATTGTACCTTCATTAGATCCTCCATTTGACATATATTACTTAATAAGAAGCTATCATCAAACTTGTACCAGATAATCATCTAAGGATTCTTAGATTGGCTATGACCTAATTTTCCTCTTGAGTGATTTAAAGTATCAATTGTGAGCAAAACAGAATTGAGGCACTCGTACAAAACTTGCATGTGATTAGTCAAACTTTCATTAACTGACCTTATTTTTCCTCACTTGAGCATATTGAGTAATTATGCATTTAATTTCAAATCTGAGCATCTAAGCTGATTTTGAATTTTGAAGGATTTTGCATTCATTGCCTATAGTCTAGCTGCGCTTTACCCTAATGAAACTGAGATGTTTTATACTCTTTTAAATTGTACAAACATATTTTTACAAAAAAAAAAAAAATCAAAAAAAAAAAAAAAAAAAAAAAAAAAAAAAAAATCAAAAAAAAAAAAAAAAAAAGTCAAAAAAAAAAAATTCAAAAAGAAGAAAAAAAAAAAAAAAACTAACCAAAAAAAAAAAAAAAAAAAATACTAACAACACTTGTAAATAGTAGACTCGTAAGATTATGTGGGTTCTATAAGGGATTTAGTTTTTGACCGGCACCCTGTCATCACTTTGGTTCCATTCTTACAAAACCCTGGTACTTATGAACTTTGATATACAGGTATTAGAATATGAGTGCAAATTATTGTTAGATTTTGAAGTTAAACAAGGTCAAATGTCAAGGTCAGACATATTTATTTTGCAATTATTAGTTCTTGGTTCTGATGCCATAAACTGCATTATGTAATAATCTTACTTTGATAAGAACGGGCTGCACCTCTAAATTTGAAGAATTTAAGGTCGTAAGTCAAGGTCACACTTAACATTTTGGTATTTCATTTCCTGAAACTTCACAACTAAAGAATAAAAAAGAAAGGTCAAAGGTCAGTCCTAAACGAATCACTTCATTCAAAATGCTATTTTCATATTTCATTTGTATGATTATTAGAATAATCTTGATAATGTAGGGATCATTTCCTAAGATTTTGGGTCAAAGGTAATGTAAAGACTGATAATTTTTCCTGTGGCGGGGCCCTTTATGATTTTGCCTAATGTCTTGATTAGTCATATACCTTGTAATATTTACCATGTTAACATTGTTTTCTTTTTTCTTGCATGGCACTGCTGAGAGTCCCATGCAGGCATAGGGCATACCTAGAGGATGTTGGACAACAGCCTATCAATAGGGGGCGTTTAGATGGGCTTCCATCTTTAACAGAGAAGTAGATAATCGGTTCTTGTGGAATTTATGAATGAAATTTATGCCACTGTAATCTTTGAACCAGGGGCGTATAGTTTTTGTCCTGTCTTTTTGTCTGTTTGTTTGTTTGACCACAAAAATACTTTAACCCTTTGCTTTAATGTTTGAATGTGATATGCCTTTCATATTTCACATTTGTATTCCTTGTGAGAAGATCTTTCCATGGATACCAAAGTTTTAACCTTGTGACATTGAACTTGGAGTTGGTAAAAAATGTACCAAAATTGATACCAAATTATTTTACCTTTTGACCTTGACCTTAGAGTTTGACCTTGTTTGTAATAACATTCACCTTGACCACATTTTACCTTTCTATTGACCCCCAAAATGTTCTCTTGTGACCTTGACCTTGGAGTTAGGAAAAACTTATGAATGGTAGGTGATAGGGTTTCCATATTGCACATGTGCATCCCTTGTAACAGAACCTATTCATTAATACACAAATTGGCCTTTAAACCTTGACCTAATAGTTTGACCATGTTTCACAAACACATAGGGGTTTTTTTTTTTTTTTTGGCAAAATAATTTTCTTCACTTTTCTAAAATGTTTTTCTTAGTTTTACAGAAGACAACAACTTGATGATGGAAGGCATTGGACAACAACTTGATGATGGAAGGCATTGGACAACTACTGACGTCAAAACTTTTTTGGTGGATTTCTGATTGGAGATGGTACCTATCCTAAACAGCCACTACATGAGTGGAAAAGATCCTACGGCTCTGTATCAGGGACGTCACCCTCAATGTCCACGAACGGGTACATGAGAAAGTAAGTTCAAAGTGACCTCTTTAGCTTACCAGGGTCTGGTTAAGGAATGATACATAATCCTATCAGTATATTCACCGCAAAACCTCAAATACCAGGAGATGCTTTATTGTTATTGCATTGATCCTGTTGTGTAATACAATACATGTATATTATTTACACAGAAAGGTTTGACTAAATTCTGTTCATTTACAGCAACATCTGCTTTGTGCAAAATGATGTTGCATTAGACTGTTTACACAGTCATGTTTGACCTAATTCTGTTCATTAACATCAATATTTGCTTTGTGCAAATTGATGTTGCATTTAGACTGTTTACACAGTCAGGTTTGACCTAATTCTGTTCATTAACATCAATATTTGCTTTGTGCAAATTGATGTTGCATTTAGACTGTTTACACAGTCAGGTTTGACCAAATTCTGTTCATTAACATCAATATTTGCTTTGTGCAAATTGATGTTGCATTTAGACTGTTTACACAGTCAGGTTTGACCTAATTCTGTTCATTAACATCAATATTTGCTTTGTGCAAATTGATGTTGCATTTAGACTGTTTACACAGTCAGGTTTGACCTAATTCTGTTCATTAACATCAATATTTGCTTTGTGCAAATTGATGTTGCATTTAGACTGTTTACACAGTCAGGTTTGACCTAATTCTGTTCATTAACATCAATATTTGCTTTGTGCAAATTGATGTTGCATTTAGACTGTTAACACAGTCAGGTTTGACCTAATTCTGTT
Organism: Pinctada imbricata; assembly: GCA_033119305.1. NCBI lineage: Eukaryota > Metazoa > Mollusca > Bivalvia > Pterioida > Pteriidae > Pinctada > Pinctada imbricata. The sequence goes on along the minus strand of VSWD01000006.1, from coordinate 60,992,303 downwards.
CATTAACATCAATATTTGCTTTGTGCAAATTGATGTTGCATTTAGACTGTTTACACAGTCAGGTTTGACCTAATTCTGTTCATTAACATCAATATTTGCTTTGTGCAAATTGATGTTGCATTTAGACTGTTACACAGTCAGGTTTGACCTAATTCTGTTCATTAACATCAATATTTGCTTTGTGCAAATTGATGTTGCATTTAGACTGTTTACACAGTCAGGTTTGACCTAATTCTGTTCATTAACATCAATATTTGCTTTGTGCAAATTGATGTTGCATTTAGACTGTTACACAGTCAGGTTTGACCTAATTCTGTTCATTAACATCAATATTTGCTTTGTGCAAATTGATGTTGCATTTAGACTGTTTACACAGTCAGGTTTGACCTAATTCTGTTCATTAACATCAATATTTGCTTTGTGCAAATTGATGTTGCATTTAGACTGTTTACACAGTCAGGTTTGACCTAATTCTGTTCATTAACATCAATATTTGCTTTGTGCAAATTGATGTTGCATTTAGACTGTTTACACAGTCAGGTTTGACCTAATTCTGTTCATTAACATCAATATTTGCTTTGTGCAAATTGATGTTGCATTTAGACTGTTTAGCACAGTCAGGTTTGACCTAATTCTGTTCATTAACATCAATATTTGCTTGTGCAAATTGATGTTGCATTTAGACTGTTTACACAGTCAGGTTTGACCTAATTCTGTTCATTAACATCAATATTTGCTTTGTGCAAATTGATGTTGCATTTAGACTGTTTACACAGTCAGGTTTGACCTAATTCTGTTCATTAACATCAATATTTGCTTTGTGCAAATTGATGTTGCATTTAGACTGTTTACACAGTCAGGTTTGACCTTAATTCTGTTCATTAACATCAATATTTGCTTTGTGCAAATTGATGTTGCATTTAGACTGTTTACACAGTCAGGTTTGACCTAATTCTGTTCATTAACATCAATATTTGCTTTGTGCAAATTGATGTTGCATTTAGACTGTTACACAGTCAGGTTTGACCTAATTCTGTTCATTAACATCAATATTTGCTTTGTGCAAATTGATGTTGCATTTAGACTGTTAACACAGTCAGGTTTGACCTAATTCTGTTCATTAACATCAATATTTGCTTTGTGCAAATTGATGTTGCATTTAGACTGTTAACACAGTCAGGTTTGACCTAATTCTGTTCATTAACATCAATATTTGCTTTGTGCAAATTGATGTTGCATTTAGACTGTTTACACAGTCAGGTTTGACCTAATTCTGTTCATTAACATCAATATTTGCTTTGTGCAAATTGATGTTGCATTTAGACTGTTTACACAGTCAGGTTTGACCTAATTCTGTTCATTAACATCAATATTTGCTTTGTGCAAAATTGATGTTGCATTTAGACTGTTTACACAGTCAGGTTTGACCTAATTCTGTTCATTAACATCAATATTTGCTTTGTGCAAATTGATGTTGCATTTAGACTGTTTACACAGTCAGGTTTGACCTAATTCTGTTCATTAACATCAATATTTGCTTTGTGCAAATTGATGTTGCATTTAGACTGTTACACAGTCAGGTTTGACCTAATTCTGTTCATTAACATCAATATTTGCTTTGTGCAAATTGATGTTGCATTTAGACTGTTTACACAGTCAGGTTTGACCTAATTCTGTTCATTAACATCAATATTTGCTTTGTGCAAATTGATGTTGCATTTAGACTGTTTACACAGTCAGGTTTCATTAAAGTTTGTACAATAACAAATGTCTGCTTTGTGCAAATTGATGTTGCATTTAGACTGTTTACACAGTCAGGTTTGACCTAATTCTGTTCATTAACATCAATATTTGCTTTGTGCAAATTGATGTTGCATTTAGACTGTTTACACAGTCAGGTTTGACCTAATTCTGTTCATTAACATCAATATTTGCTTTGTGCAAATTGATGTTGCATTTAGACTGTTTACACAGTCAGGTTTGACCTAATTCTGTTCATTAACATCAATATTTGCTTTGTGCAAATTGATGTTGCATTTAGACTGTTTACACAGTCAGGTTTGACCTAATTCTGTTCATTAACATCAATATTTGCTTTGTGCAAATTGATGTTGCATTTAGACTGTTTACACAGTCAGGTTTGACCTAATTCTGTTCATTAACATCAATATTTGCTTTGTGCAAATTGATGTTGCATTTAGACTGTTTACACAGTCAGGTTTGACCTAATTCTGTTCATTAACATCAATATTTGCTTTGTGCAAATTGATGTTGCATTTAGACTGTTTACACAGTCAGGTTTGACCTAATTCTGTTCATTAACATCAATATTTGCTTTGTGCAAATTGATGTTGCATTTAGACTGTTTACACAGTCAGGTTTGACCTAATTCTGTTCATTAACATCAATATTTGCTTTGTGCAAATTGATGTTGCATTTAGACTGTTTACACAGTCAGGTTTGACCTAATTCTGTTCATTAACATCAATATTTGCTTTGTGCAAATTGATGTTGCATTTAGACTGTTTACACAGTCAGGTTTGACCTAATTCTGTTCATTAACATCAATATTTGCTTTGTGCAAATTGATGTTGCATTTAGACTGTTTACACAGTCAGGTTTGACCTAATTCTGTTCATTAACATCAATATTTGCTTTGTGCAAATTGATGTTGCATTTAGACTGTTTACACAGTCAGGTTTGACCTAATTCTGTTCATTAACATCAATATTTGCTTTGTGCAAATTGATGTTGCATTTAGACTGTTTACACAGTCAGGTTTGACCTAATTCTGTTCATTAACATCAATATTTGCTTTGTGCAAATTGATGTTGCATTTAGACTGTTTACACAGTCAGGTTTGACCTAATTCTGTTCATTAACATCAATATTTGCTTTGTGCAAATTGATGTTGCATTTAGACTGTTAACACAGTCAGGTTTGACCTAATTCTGTTCATTAACATCAATATTTGCTTTGTGCAAATTGATGTTGCATTTAGACTGTTTACACAGTCAGGTTTGACCTAATTCTGTTCATTAACATCAATATTTGCTTTGTGCAAATTGATGTTGCATTTAGACTGTTTACACAGTCAGGTTTGACCTAATTCTGTTCATTAACATCAATATTTGCTTTGTGCAAATTGATGTTGCATTTAGACTGTTAACACAGTCAGGTTTGACCTAATTCTGTTCATTAACATCAATATTTGCTTTGTGCAAATTGATGTTGCATTTAGACTGTTTACACAGTCAGGTTTGACCTAATTCTGTTCATTAACATCAATATTTGCTTTGTGCAAATTGATGTTGCATTTAGACTGTTTACACAGTCAGGTTTCATTAAAGTTTGTACAATAACAAATGTCTGCTTTGTGCAAATTGATGTTGCATTTAGACTGTTTACACAGTCAGGTTTGACCTAATTCTGTTCATTAACATCAATATTTGCTTTGTGCAAATTGATGTTGCATTTAGACTGTTTACACAGTCAGGTTTGACCTAATTCTGTTCATTAACATCAATATTTGCTTTGTGCAAATTGATGTTGCATTTAGACTGTTTACACAGTCAGGTTTGACCTAATTCTGTTCATTAACATCAATATTTGCTTTGTGCAAATTGATGTTGCATTTAGACTGTTTACACAGTCAGGTTTGACCTAATTCTGTTCATTAACATCAATATTTGCTTTGTGCAAATTGATGTTGCATTTAGACTGTTAACACAGTCAGGTTTGACCTAATTCTGTTCATTAACATCAATATTTGCTTTGTGCAAATTGATGTTGCATTTAGACTGTTTACACAGTCAGGTTTGACCTAATTCTGTTCATTAACATCAATATTGCTTTGTGCAAATTGATGTTGCATTTAGACTGTTACACAGTCAGGTTTGACCTTATTCTGTTCATTACATCAATATTTGCTTTGTGCAAATTGATGTTGCATTTAGACTGTTTACACAGTCAGGTTTGACCTAATTCTGTTCATTAACATCAATATTTGCTTTGTGCAAATTGATGTTGCATTTAGACTGTTAACACAGTCAGGTTTGACCTAATTCTGTTCATTAACATCAATATTTGCTTTGTGCAAATTGATGTTGCATTTAGACTGTTTACACAGTCAGGTTTGACCTAATTCTGTTCATTAACATCAATATTTGCTTTGTGCAAATTGATGTTGCATTTAGACTGTTTACACAGTCAGGTTTGATCTAATTCTGTTCATTAACATCAATATTTGCTTTGTGCAAATTGATGTTGCATTTAGACTGTTTACACAGTCAGGTTTCATTAAAGTTTGTACAATAACAAATGTCTGCTTTGTGCAAATGACATTGAATCAGGATTCAAAGATGTCAAGTTTCATCAAAATTCAAAATAATTAACTTATTTGACAATTATCTTTACATTGTACTCCTTTTCATTTAAAATCGGTGCTGGTACTTGTCTCCTACCTTCCTGTCCTTTACCATATCCATGCACTCCCATTCCTGCATGTTAACTGCTCTTTCTTACCTAAACTTAACATCAGTGTGATAGATAATTGTCAAAGTGTTGATTTTTATTGTTAATCTTTGCTTTCTTTCAGCTGTTATTGTTATAATGTTAACCTTTGAGCTTTCTTTCAGCTGTTATTGTTTATACTGTTAATCTTTGTGTTCTCTTTCAGCTGTTATTGTTACTTTTGCTGTACATATTTAAGCTGTTATATTTTCTTGTTATTTAATTTGTTGCGTTTTGAACATATCTGTGATATTTGAGTATTTGTGATATTAATATGTCTGTGATATTGATTTTAAACTTTGCATATCTGTGATATTAATATGTCTGTGATATTGATTTTAAACTTTGCATATCTGTGATATTAATATGTCTGTGATATTGATTTTAAACTTTGCATATCTGTGATATTTATGTATTTGTGATATTCATTTTAACATTTACTAACCTGTGATATTTTTTAAAACTTCTTTATTTAAAAATTGTTTCTGTTATTTTCCATTTTTTTTGTTCTTTTGTTGTTAATTGTAAATTCTTTGAATGGCCATTTGGCTCTGCATGATAACAAGGTATTAGTAATTAAGGATGCAGGCATACACATGACGAGGTCTGCATTATAGGTTAGGCCGTACACATGACGAGGTCTGCATTACAGGTAAGGCCGCACACATGAGAAGTTATGGCTGGCATGGACATGAGGTAATTAATAATATATGCATTAATTCTAGCTATCTTACTAGCTTCTCTCCACATATGTAATGAGATTTTTCTTTACCCAAAAGCTTGATTAATTTTTCTGACGAAATTGTGTCAATTTTATAATAGAAAAATAGAGCAGAAAATTAAGATGACCATTTGGAATTAGAAAGTTTGAATTTATTCCATCTACAGAATTATAATCAAACTGTGTTTTTCAAAGAGTATTTGAACTATAGCATAAGCTGTACAATTAATATTGCCAATAGCATGGACGGCAGACCTTGGAACCTTGACGGAAAGATGACAACGCTATGGTGGAGACAAGGCAGGAAGATTAAGGAATCCGGATGGTGGAGGACAGATTTCCAGACAAGATGACAGAATCCAGTTAGGGGAGGCTACTCCATTGCTGTCATGAGGTAATTTTCTAAAATATTCATTAGTCTCATCAGTTTGAAGGAAAAATGTGGTCGATTTGATTTCTTGGGTTTAAAGGTCAAATTAAGGACATTAATTTGAAAAAGCTTTTACAGACAGGTCAATTATAGTTGTTTCTACAAGGTCAAGGTCACACAGATAATACAACATCAATTATCAATATTGCTGCGATTAGGGGAGTGATTCCATCGGTTTAACTGATTTTCTTGATATCATACGTCATATAAACCTGTACGAAATTTTCTTGTGGAATCTGTAAGGAAAGTGTAAGGAATACGTAAGGAAACTGCTGTTCCTTATGGTATTCTAAATAAATCCTTACGGCAGAATTTTTCTCTGTTACGAACTTATATTTTTCCTTAAGGAATTTGTGACAAATTCACTACATGTTAAGGAATCCGTAAGGTAAAAAATTCTGCACCTTGCAGATTTCATATCAAATGATTATACAGACTATCAATTCCTTACAGACAAAGACCAAGAGTAACTGCATGTGATAATGGGTCGTATACGAAATCTAAGTCTTAGGAATCCGTAAGGAGCGAGCCTTAGGAAATACTTCAAAATACTTACGATATGTCCTTTCTGAAAGTTTCTTTACGGAATCTGTGAACTAATAGCAAACACCGCAAGAATAAAAATAAAGACTAAATAAATGTTAACTTTAATTCATTCATTACCGATTTGATTGTGTTAATCTGATTCCAATCGATTTGGATATATGCAAACAAAAGATCGATTTTGTCCAAGGATCTCAACATGTACACATCCACATAGTATTTGATTTGTATTTCAGAAAGGCAATGGAGGATGTGTACCAAAATGGAGACACTACATACACTGTTAACTGAGGACGATACAGGGACCAGTCCACTGAGGATGATACATGGAGCAGTCACTGCAGTGACCAAGCTGTGGACTTTATCACTTTATTATCGCAGGATTGTGATTCATACCCTATGACCGAAGGTGCATGTGACATTGACTAAATGTAAAGATGTGACATTCTATTTGGTTATTCACATGGAGCATGCACCAACTATATTGTGGACTAAATGACTAAAATATGACAGGATTATGATTCAAACCCATATACATGTACCATAGCGATCAGCTTAATTTCCACAGAGCAAATTGGACTAAATGCAGGAAATGTAAGTCAAAAGTGTTGTGACACAAAACCGGCAAATCAACACATTTGGACAAGAACTTTTAAATTGTCATATTTATGTAAGGTTTTCTTACATATAGGGGGATGCTCATTTATCAACCAAACACAAAAAGCAAAGATCAAGCTCACAATCAAATACTTTATAAATTTGTCATATAGTTACCTGATAAACATAAGTGATAAATTATTTTAAATCTTAGAAGATCAATTTACCCTCATAATTTAGATGAAATGAGCTTAGAGCAAGTTCAGTTTAAATGTGATTTTTGCAGCTGAAGATTTTTTGAAAGTATAAGATATTATTTTACTTGGGGTGACTTTGTCTTATTGTCTGTCTGTCCGTCCGTCTGTTAAATAATCACTTTTGTTATCTATATTTAATAGCATTAAAGGCATTGAAATGAAAACAAGAAATGTTGAAATTTAGGTTTAAGCCTGTCACATAGACAAACTTTTCAGTGTCAACAAATATGTTGACATTCATGTTTTGGATTTTAAAATTATGGACACTATATTATGTTAAAAAGCAAAGACAATGTTGTACTTTGGTCCGAACATTCTTCCCAAGAGTGACTCTATATGACTGTGTAACGATTTGTCAGTGGTGAGGGTTCAATGGAAGAAGGATATGAAATAATCCATAAAACGGTACGGAGCGAAAAATCATAATTATGCAAAACGTATCGCAAAAGCATTCTGATACAAAATAGCAATTAAAGTCGTGCATATTCCGTGCTTTGTTGATCTTGTAGTGGCATTAGTTTATTATTTATTTGTTTATTTCTTTTTACATTATTCCCCCTTTTTTGCACATTGTGCTTGCTGTATAATGTGCCATGGTAGACTGGATGTTACGAACATCAGCTTATATATTTTTTTTGCACATCTGTGCATGTGGTAGCCTATACTATGGTAGACTGTATGTTAAACGTACATCAGGTTATGTTTTTTTTTTTTGTTAAGTATTATCTTATTGATAAGGCAGTTTTTTGGTTGTGTGGTGTGCTTATGGTAGATCACTGATGTGTACAAGATCAACGAATACCGATAAATGTTTAACATTAAATAATTATTCCGTATTACAATGTCTATAATGATTATGTAAATATACATTATTCACACGCAGAAATTAGTTCATTAATTATATCAAGATCGCAGAACAAAATTATGTTAATTACATTTTGATACATGAGACCCATGTTAATTATCAGATTCCCTCTTCCATTTAAATCTCACTGTAGACAAATTTAAATTGAGGTCAAGGGGTCGCTCAAAGGAAGGATGCTCTGATCATAGTACAGTCTGAAATGTCCTCCGGTTTGACAATCTGATGATATAATTTAAATTCTCTTTTATAATTGTAGAGAAAATGACCATGACCTTAATACCATGTTTACATTAGTGCATTTAATTCTTAGGTGCAATTAGCACTGAAGGTCACGAACAATCTTCAATTTACTTCCTGTCGTCATGACGATGAGTAGGTCATGTTGACATACATGTCCTTTTCAAGGTCAGAAGCTGAATTTAGCGCAAAAAAAGCAACACTTATGTTCTGTAGCATTAAAATTTCACAATTATTGAAAATAGAGATATTGTATTATCCAAGAACTTTTTATTCATTATAAAGCATAAAGAGCATATGCTTTATAACGAATAAAAAAGTTCTTGGATCAAATCAGTGATAAGACTTTAATTTTCTTAAGAGTATATTGCAAACAAATTTGAAGAAAAATATTTAGACTAAATACCAAATTAAGACGATTCTTAAGGTCAGTGTACAGTCAGTTATGGTGTTTTCAGCTATTTTATAAGAAATTTCATAAAACAAAATCTTCTTAAAAGATACAAACAAATGACCTTGCCTTAATTTTGGTGTTGAAAAATTCAGAATTAAGATAATTGTTGAAAGGGAGGGGGAAGTCATTATTTCACATAGAAAATCTATCTTATATACTTTTGGATGTGCGTGGTATATATATTTGTGGATGTATGAATTTATATTTTGTATGTTTCCATGTTTATGGTAGTTTTTGTGTTATTAACTTAATATACTTTTCATGTAAATAATGTGATTTTTTTTGTTGAAAATGGAGTTTACTTGAATGTTTCAAAATTTTATACTGACTTTTGTATGTCCCATTTGTCATTTAATGACCATGCATGGTGCAACAAGTATTTGCTTTGTCTGTCATCAGTCACACAGTTTTGGCAGTTTCATATGCCATCTTAAAAATCCTTTAAACAATCCAACCAACAGCTCAAGGTCAACAGATATCTATGAATCTGAGAAAAATAGGTCAAGGGCAATAGATGCCTAAAGGTCTTATACCATTAGGTCAAGCTCATTGAATTCTTTTGAATCTGTAATCAAAAGTTCAAGGTCAATGCTCAGAAAAAAATTGGCGGATATTGAAAGTAGTTGAGTGATAATTTATACACTTTATGCATATTTGATACTTCATTATTTATCAAATCTAGAAGAGGTCATATAGTCAAGGTAATTGAACAGAGGTCATGATGTAAAGATCTGTGATTAGAGATCATGTTGTCAAGGTCATTGATTAGAGATCATGTTGTCAAGGTCATTGATTAGAGATCATGTTGTCAAGGTCATTGAGCAGAGGCCATGATGTAAAGATCTGTGATTAGAGGTCATATTGTCAAGGCCACTGATAAGATGTCATGTTGTATAGGTCATTGATCAGAGATCATGTTGTCAAGGTAATTGAGTGGTCATGTTTTAAAGATCTGTTATTAGAGGTCGTATTGTCAAGGTCATAATGATAAGCTTATATATCAGGATCAGGATGTTGAATTTTAGTAGGAGTATAATGTTTTACTAACATTCTGTATTTACTATGTATGTATATTGTGCAGTGGATTATATTGTGTAAAAAATATGTAAATATATGAATTATTCATAAAAATATATGAATATATGAATTTGTCTTAAAAATATATGATATAAATTTTAATATGCTTAATTAATTTATTCTGTTTCATAAATCAGTCCCTGATTTGATGGTACTCCTTGTTCTATCAGGGTGATGACCACATGGTATTGCAGAATACTGTATGTGTACTTATTTTAGCGCAACCAAATTTTAACGCAAACAGGGTAAAATGGTTTAGCGTAGACTTAAATTAGTGCAATCCTTATAGTGATAACTCCTCTAAAATATATCTAGCTGAAATAACTACACATACAGTAATTGCATGATTTGAGAATTATGTTTTCTGTCTGTCCATCTGTCTTGTCAACCAGTCTGTCCATTTTCATCAACGGGTTTTGATGGAAGAATTCATCAGACTATTAATCTTTCGTATGTAATACATGGGAAAAATATATGATGGTTTGAAAGATTCAAGGTCAATGTTTGAAATAAAGGTCAGCAACTTGATTTATCACTAAGAGTTGCAAATCTGACACAAATATGCAACATGTCAAACAAGGAGGAATGCCTCGCATGTAATTATACAGTATAAATAAATACTGATTGATCGGCAAAGATGCACATTTTACAGATGGAATGCTCAAGGTCATATTTAGACTTTTAACACTGGTTTGATGTGATTTTATTGTGACATGAGGATTGATGATCAGAAGTAAGGATGTCAGGAGACTGAAGATTAACATACTCCAACATGGAGACATTAAAATATCAAATACATAAAAACAACACAGAAAGAATTAAAATGTTATGACATTAAAATATCAAATACATAAAAACAACACGGAAAGAATTAAAATGTTATGACATTAAAATATCAAATACATAAAAACAACACGGAAAGAATTAAAATGTTATGACATTAAAATATCAAATACATAAAAACAACACGGAAAGAATTAAAATGTTATGACATTAAAATATCAAATACATAAAAACAACACGGAAAGAATTAAAATGTTATGACATTAAAATATCAAATACATAAAAACAACACGGAAAGAATTAAAATGTTATGACATTAAAATATCAAATACATAAAAACAACACGGAAAGAATTAAAATGTTATGACATTAAAATATCAAATACATAAAAACAACACAGAAAGAATTAAAATGTTATGACATTAAAATATCAAATACATAAAAACAACACAGAAAGAATTAAAATGTTATGACATTAAAATATCAAATACATAAAAACAACACAGAAAGAATTAAAATGTTATGACATTAAAATATCAAATACATAAAAACAACACAGAAAGAATTAAAATGTTATGACATTAAAATATCAAATACATAAAAACAACACAGAAAGAATTAAAATGTTATGACATTAAAATATCAAATACATAAAAACAACACAGAAAGAATTAAAATGTTATGACATTAAAATATCAAATACATAAAAACAACACAGAAAGAATTAAAATGTTATGACATTAAAATATCAAATACATAAAAACAACACAGAAAGAATTAAATGTTATGACATTAAAATATCAAATACATAAAAACAACACAGAAAGAATTAAAATGTATGACATTAAAATATCAAATACATAAAAACAACACAGAAAGAATTAAAATGTTATGACATTAAAATATCAAATACATAAAAACAACACAGAAAGAATTAAAATGTTATGACATTAAAATATCAAATACATAAAAACAACACAGAAAGAATTAAAATGTTATGACATTAAAATATCAAATACATAAAAACAACACAGAAAGAATTAAAATGTTATGACATTAAAATATCAAATACATAAAAACAACACAGAAAGAATTAAAATGTTATGACATTAAAATATCAAATACATAAAAACAACACAGAAAGAATTAAAATGTTATGACATTAAAATATCAAATACTAAAAACAACACAGAAAGAATTAAAATGTTATGACATTAAAATATCAAATACATAAAAACAACACAGAAAGAATTAAAATGTTATGACATTAAAATATCAAATACATAAAAACAACACAGAAAGAATTAAAATGTTATGACATTAAAATATCAAATACATAAAAACAACACAGAAAGAATTAAAATGTTATGACATTAAAATATCAAATACATAAAAACAACACAGAAAGAATTAAAATGTTATGACATTAAAATATCAAATACATATATACAACACAGAAAGAATTAAAATGTTATGACATTAAAATATCAAATACATAAAAACAACACAGAAAGAATTAAAATGTTATGACATTAAAATATCAAATACATAAAAACAACACAGAAAGAATTAAAATGTTATGACATTAAAATATCAATACATAAAAACAACACAGAAAGAATTAAAATGTTATGACATTAAAATATCAAATACATAAAAACAACACAGAAAGAATTAAATGTTATGACATTAAAATATCAAATACATAAAAACAACACAGAAAGAATTAAAATGTTATGACATTAAAATATCAAATACATAAAAACAACACAGAAAGAATTAAAATGTTATGACATTAAAATATCAAATACATAAAAACAACACAGAAAGAATTAAAATGTTATGACATTAAAATATCAATACATAAAAAACAACACAGAAAGAATTAAAATGTTATGACATTAAACTATCAAATACATAAAAACAACACAGAAAGAATTAAAATGTTATGACATTAAACTATCAAATACATAAAAACAACACAGAAAGAATTAAAATGTTATGACATTAAACTATCAATACATAAAAACAACAGAAAGAATAAGTTTCAAATACATAAAAACAACACAGAAAGAATTAAAATGTTATGACATTAAACTATCAAATACATAAAAACAACACAGAAAGAATTAAAATGTTATGACATTAAACTATCAAATACATAAAAACAACACAGAAAGAATTAAAATGTTATGACATTAAACTATCAAATACATAAAAACAACACAGAAAGAATTAAAATGTTATGACATTAAACTATCAAATACAATAAAAACAACACAGAAAGAATTAAAAATGTTATGACATTAAACTATCAAATACATAAAAACAACACAGAAAGAATTAAAATGTTATGACATTAAAATATCAAATACATAAAAACAACACAGAAAGAATTGAAATGTTATGACATTAAAATATCAAATACATAAAAACAACACAGAAAGAATTAAAATGTTATGACATTAAAATATCAAATACATACAAACAACACAGAAAGAATTAAAATGTTATGACATTAAAATATCAAATACATAAAAACAACACAGAAAGAATTAAAATGTTATGACATTAAAATATCAAATACATACAAACAACACAGAAAGAATTAAAATGTTATGACATTAAAATATCAAATACATACAAACAACACAGAAAGAATTAAAATGTTATGACATTAAAATATCAAATACATACAAACAACACAGAAAGAATTAAAATGTTATGACATTAAAATATCAAATACATACAAACAACACAGAAAGAATTAAAATGTTATGACATTAAAATATCAAATACATACAAACAACACAGAAAGAATTAAAATGTTATGACATTAAAATATCAAATACATACAAACAACACAGAAAGAATTAAAATGTTATGACATTAAAATATCAAATACATAAAAACAACACAGAAAGAATTAAAATGTTATGACATTAAAATATCAAATACATACAAACAACACAGAAAGAATTAAAATGTTATGACATTAAAATATCAAATACATAAAAACAACACAGAAAGAATTAAAATGTTATGACATTAAAATATCAAATACATAAAAACAACACAGAAAGAATTAAAATGTTATCCAAACTAAAGTGCAGGTGGACCTTAATAAAATTGCATAAAATTTAACAACTTTCCACTGCTTGTATGGATCTAAATAATATATTTTCAAAAATAGATGACCTGAGGAAGGTCATAGCTCAACAATTCAAGGTCACTACATGATGGGATTAAAAGTCCAGGCCATAATTGTTCACTGCCTACATAAATTATGTCTCCCCCTACAGGGAGGAGACATTGGTTTTGCCTTCATCATCCGTCCGTCCCTCTGTCACACATCTTGTCCGGACTATATCTCCTGAACCGTTTGCCCGATCACTTTCATATTTTAGTATGTTGTTGCTTATGACCCAAAGGTTTCACATCACATTGAACCAAGGTCACTTAGTGCATTTTTAATGAAATTATGCATACATTCCTGTCTGGGCTATATCTCCTGAACCGTTTGTCCGATCACTTTCATATTTTAGTATGTTGTTGCTTATGACCCGAAGGTTTCACATCACCTTGAACAAAGGTCATGTGACCAAGGTCAAGGTCACTTAGTGCATTTTTAATGAAATTGTGCATACATTCCTGTCTGGGCTATATCTCCTGAACCTTTTGCCCGATCACTTTCATATTTTAGTATGTTGTTGCTAATGACCCGAAGGTTTCACATCACCTTGACCCAAAGTCAAGGTCACTTAGTGCATTTTTAATGAAATTATGCATACATTCCTGTCAGGGCTATATCTCTTGAACCGTTTGCCCGATCACTTTCATCTTTTAGTATGTTGTTGCTTATGACCGGAAGGTTTCACATCACCTTGACTCAAGGTCATGTGACCAAGGTCAAGGTCACTTAGTACATTTTTAATGAAATTATGAATACATTCCTGTCTGGGTTAATACTCTTGAACTGTTTGCCAGAACACTTTCATATTTCAGTATGTTGTTGCTTATGACCAACAGGTTACACATCACCTTGACCCAAGATCAAGGTCACTCAGTGCACTTTAATGAAATTATGAATACATTCCTGTCTGGGCTAATACTTTTGAACCGTTTGCCCGATCACTTTCATATTTTAGTATGTTGTTGCTTATGACCTGAAGGTTTCAGATCACCTTGACCCTAGGTCATGTGACCAAGGTCAAGGTCACATTATACATTTTGAATGAAATTGTACATGCATTCTGTCCGGGTTATATCTCTTGAACCGTTTGCCGGATGACTTTCATATTGAAGTTTGTTGTTTCTTATGACCCTAAGGTTACACATCACTTTGACCAAAGGTCATGTGACCAACATCAAGGTCACTTAGTGCGTTTTTAATGAAATTATGCTTACATTCCTGTTTGGGCTATATCTCTTGAACCGTTTACCTGACCACTTTCTTATTTTAGTATGTTGTTCCTTATGACCCAAAGTATTCACATCACCTTGACCAAAGGTCATGTGACCAAGGTCACTTAGTACATTTTTAATGAAATTATACATACATTCCTGTCGGGGCTACATCTCTTGAACCGTTTGCCCAATCACTTTCATTTTTTAGTATGTTGTTAGTTATGAATGGAAGGTTTCACATCACCTTGACTCAAGGTCAAGGTCACTTAGTACAGTTTTAATGAAATTATGAATACATTCCTGTTTGGGCTAATATTCTTGAACCGCTTGCCGGATCACTTTCATATTTTAGTATGTTGTTGCTTATGACCCAAAGATTTCACATCACCTTGACCCAAGGTCTTGTGACCAAGGTCACTTAGTGCATTTTTAATGAAATTATGAACACATTCCTGTTCCAGCTATATCTCTTGAACCGTTTGCCGGATCACTTTCATATTTAAGTATGTTGTAGCTTTTGAAGGGAAGGTTTCACATCACCTTGGCTCAAGGTCATGTGACCAAGGTCAAGGTCACTTAGTACATTTTTAATGAAATTATGAATACATTCCTGTCTGGGTTAATACTCTTGAACCGTTTGCCGGATAACTTTCATATTGTAGTATGTTGTTGCTTATGACCCAAAGGTTTCACATCACCTTGACCCAAGGTCATGTGACTAAGGTCACTTAGTGCATTTTTAATGAAATTATGCATACATTCCTGTCTGGGCTATATCTCCTGAACTGTTTGTCCGATCATTTTCATATTTTAGTATGTTGTTGCTTATGACCCGAAGGTTTCACATCACCTTGACCAAAGGTCATGTGACCAAGGTCAAGGTCCCTCAGTACATTTTTAATGAAATTATGAATACATTCCTGTCCGGGCTATGTCTCTTGAACCGTTTGCCCATTCACTTTCATATTTTAGTATAATGTTGCTTTTGACCGGAAGGTTTCACATCACCTTGACCCAAGGTCATGTGACCAAGGTCAAGGTCACTTAGTACATTTTTAATGAAATAATGAATACATTCCTGTCTGGGATAATACTCTTGAACCGTTTGCCAGATCACTTTCATATTTTAGTATGTTGTTGCTTATGACCCAAAGGTTACACATCACCTTGACCCAAGGTCAAGGTCACTCAGTGCACTTTAATGAAATTTTGAATACATTCTTGACCAGGCTAATACTTTTGAACCGTTTGCCGGATCACTTTCGTATTTTAGTATGTTGTTGCTTATGACCCAAAGGTTTCACATCACCTTGACCCAAGGTCAAGGTCACTTAGTACATTTTAAATGAAATTATGACTACATTCCTGTCTGGACTAATACTCTTGAACCGTTTGCCGGATCACTTTCGTATTTTAGTATAATGTTGCTTTTGACCGGAAGGTTTCACATCACCTTGACTCAAGGTCACGTGACAAAGATCAAGGTCACTTAGTACATTTTTAATGAAATAATGAATACATTCCTGTCTGGGATAATACTCTTGAACCGTTTGCAAGATCACTTTCATTTTTTAGTATGTTGTTGCTTATGACCCAAAGGTTACACATCACCTTGACCAAAGGTCAAGGTCACTCAGTGCACTTTAATGAAATTATGAATACATTCTTGTCCAGGCTAATACTTTTGAACCGTTTGCCGGATCACTTTCATATTTTAGTATGTTGTTGCTAATGACCTGAAGGTTTCAGATCAACTTAACCCTAGGTCATGTGACCAAGGTCAAGGTCACATAGTACATTTTGAATAAAATTGTACATGCATTCCTGTCCGGGTTATATCTCTTGAACCGTTTGCCGGATCACTTTCATATTGAAGTATGTTGTTTCTTATGACCCTAAGGTTACACATCACTTTGACACAAGGTCATGTGACCAAGGTCAAGGTCACTTAGTGCCTTTTTTATGAAATTATGCTTACATTCCTGTCCGGGCTATATCTCTTGAACCGTTTGCCTGATCACTTTCTTATTTTAGTATGTTGTTCCTTATGACCCAAAGGTTTCACATCACCTTGACCAAAGGTCATGTGACCAAGGTCACTTAGTACATTTTAAATGAAATTATACATACATTCCTGTCCGGGCTACATCTCTTGAACCGTTTGCCCAATCACTTTCATATTTCAGTATGTTGTTGCTTATGACCCAAAGGTTTCACATCACCTTACCCAAGGTCAAGGTCACTTAGTACATTTTTAATGAAATAATGAACACATTCCTGTCTGGGCTAATACTCTTGAACCGTTTGCCCGATCGCTTTCGTATTTTAGTATAATGTTGCTTTTGACCGGATGGTTTCACATCACCTTGACTCAAGGTCATGTGACAAAGGTCAAGGTCACTTAGTACATATTTAATGAAATAATGAATACATTCCTGTCTGGGATAATACTCTTGAACCGTTTGCCAGATCACTTTCATATTTTAGTATGTTGTTGCTTATGACCCAAAAGTTACACATCACCTTGACCCAAGGTCAAGGTCACTCAGTGCACTTTAATGAAATTATGAATACATTCTTGTCCAGGCTAATACTTTTGAACCGTTTGCCGGATCACTTTCATATTTTAGTATGTTGTTGCTTATGACCTGAAGGTTTCGGATCAACTTGACCCTAGGTCATGTGACCAAGGTCAAGGTCACATAGTACATTTTGAATAAAATTGTACATGCATTCCTGTCCGGGTTATATCTCTTGAAACGTTTGCCGGATCACTTTCATATTGAAGTATGTTGTTTCTTATGACCCTAAGGTTACACATCACTTTGAACCAAGGTCACTATGTGCCTTTTTAATGAAATTATGCTTACATTCCTGTCCGGGCTATATCTCTTGAACCGTTTGCCTGATCACTTTCTTATTTTAGTAT
The DNA here is from genome assembly GCA_033119305.1 of Pinctada imbricata. Lineage (NCBI taxonomy): Eukaryota > Metazoa > Mollusca > Bivalvia > Pterioida > Pteriidae > Pinctada > Pinctada imbricata. The sequence continues at coordinate 60,974,491 of VSWD01000006.1, read as the reverse complement.
GTTGTTCCTTATGACCCAAAGGTTTCACATCACCTTGACCCAAGGTCATGTGACCAAGGTCACTTAGTACATTTTTCATGAAATTATACATACATTCCTGTCCGGGCTACATCTCTTGAACCGTTTGCCCAATCACTTTCATATTTTAGTATGTTGTTTCTTATGACCCAAAGGTTTCACATCAATTTGACCCAAGGTCAAGGTCACTTAGTACATTTTTAATGAAATTATGAATACATTCCTGTCTGGGCTAATACTTTTGAACCGTTTGCCGAATCACTTTCGTATTTTAGTATGATGTTGCTTATGACCTTAAGGTTACACATCACCTTGACCCAAGGTCATGTGACCAAGGTCAAGGTTACTCAGTGCATTTTAATGAAATTATGAATACATTCATGTCCAGGCTTATTCTTTTGAACCGTTTGCCGGATCACTTTCGTATTTTAGTATGTTGTTGCTTATGACCTTAAGGTTTCAGATCACCTTGACCCTAGGTTATGTGACGAAGGTCAAGGTCACATAGTACATTTTGGATGAAATTGTACATGCATTCCTATCTGGGCTATATCTCTCGAACCGTTTGCCGGATCACTTTCATATTGAAGTATGTTGTTTCTTATGGCCCTAAGGTTACACATCACTTTGACCCAAGGTCATGAGACCAAGGTCAAGGTCACTTAGTGCGTCTTTAATGAAATTATGCTTACATTCATGTCCGGGCTATATCTCTTGAACTGTTTACCTGATCACTTTCTTATTTTAGTATGTTGTTCCTTATGACCCAAAAGTTTCACTTCACCGTGACCCAAGGTCATGTGACCAAGGTCAAGGTCACTTAGTACATTTTTAATGAAATAATGAATACATTCCTGTCTGGGATAATACTCTTGAACCGTTTGCCAGATCACTTTCATATTTTAGTATGTTGTTGCTTATGACCCAAAGGTTACACATCACCTTGACCCAAGGTCAAGGTCACTCAGTGCACTTTAATGAAATTTTGAATACATTCTTGACCAGGCTAATACTTTTGAACCGTTTGCCGGATCACTTTCGTATTTTAGTATGTTGTTGCTTATGACCCAAAGGTTTCACATCACCTTGACCCAAGGTAGGTCACTTAGTACATTTTTAATGAAATTATGAATACATTCCTGTCTGGACTAATACTCTTGAACCGTTTGCCGGATCACTTTCGTATTTTAGTATAATGTTGCTTTTGACCGGAAGGTTTCACATCACCTTGACTCAAGGTCACGTGACAAAGATCAAGGTCACTTAGTACATTTTTAATGAAATAATGAATACATTCCTGTCTGGGATAATACTCTTGAACCGTTTGCAAGATCACTTTCATTTTTTAGTATGTTGTTGCTTATGACCCAAAGGTTACACATCACCTTGACCAAAGGTCAAGGTCACTCAGTGCACTTTAATGAAATTATGAATACATTCTTGTCCAGGCTAATACTTTTGAACCGTTTGCCGGATCACTTTCATATTTTAGTATGTTGTTGCTTATGACCTGAAGGTTTCAGATCAACTTAACCCTAGGTCATGTGACCAAGGTCAAGGTCACATAGTACATTTTGAATAAAATTGTACATGCATTCCTGTCCGGGTAATATCTCTTGAACCGTTTGCCGGATCACTTTCATATTGAAGTATGTTGTTTCTTATGGCCCTAAGGTTACACATCACTTTGACCCAAGGTCATGAGACCAAGGTCAAGGTCACTTAGTGCGTCTTTAATGAAATTATGCTTACATTCATGTCCGGGCTATATCTCTTGAACTGTTTACCTGATCACTTTCTTATTTTAGTATGTTGTTCCTTATGACCCAAAAGTTTCACTTCACCGTGACCCAAGGTCATGTGACCAAGGTCAAGGTCACTTAGTGCATTTTTAATGGAATTATGCATACATTCCTGACCGGACTCTATTTCTTGAACCGTTTGCCAGATAACTTTGATATTTAAGTATGTTGTTGCTTATGACCCAAAGGTTTCACATCACCTTGACCCAAGGTCATGTGACCAAGGTCAAGGTCACTTAGTGCATTTTTAATGAAATTATGAATACATTCCTGTCCGGGCTATATCTCTTGAACCATTTGCCCGATCACTTTCATATTTTAGTATGCTGTTGCTTATGACTGGAAGGTTTCACATCACCTTGACTCAAGGTCATATGACCAAGGTCAAGGTCACTTAGTATATTTTCAATGAAATTATGAATACATTCCTGTCTGGGCTTATACTCTTGAACCGTTTGCCGGATCACTTTCATATTTTAGTATGATGTTGCTTATGACCTGAAGGTTACACATCACCTTGACCCAAGGTCATGTGACCAAGGTCAAGGTCACTCAGTGCATTTTAATGAAATTATGAATACATTCCAGTCCAGGCTTATACTTTTGAACCGTTTGCCGGATCACTTTCATATTTTAGTATGTTGTTGCATATGACCTGAAGGTTTCAGATCACCTTGACCCTAGATCATGTGACCAAGGTCAAGTTCTCATAGTACATTTTGAATGAAATTGTACATGCACTCCTGTCCGGGCTATATCTCTTGAACCGTTTGCCTGATCACTTTCATATGGAAGTATGTTGTTTCTTATGACCCTACGGTTACACATCACTTTGACCCAAGGTCATATGACCAAGGTCAAGGTCACATAGTTCGTTTTTAATGAAATTATGCATACATTCCTGTCCGGGCTATATCTCTTGAACCGTTTACCTGATCACTTTCTTATTTTAGTATGTTGTTCCTTATGACCCAAAGGTTTCACATCACCTTGACCCAAGGTCATGTGACCAAGGTCAAGGTCACTTAGTACATTTTTATTGAAATTGTACACACATTCCTTTTCGGGCTATATCTCCTGAACTATTTGCCAAATCACTTTTATATTTTAGCATGTTGCTGCTTATGACCCGAAGGTTTCAAATCACCTTGACCCAAGGTCATGTGACCAAGGTCAAGGTCGCTTAGTACATTTTTAATGAAATTGTACATGCATTCCTGTCTGGGCTATAACTCTTGAACCATTAACCTGATCACTTTCTTCTTTTAGTATGTTGTTCCATATGACCCGAGGGCTTCACATCACATTAACCCAAGGTCATATGACAAAGGCTAAGGTCACCTACTACATTTTTAATGAAATTGTACATACATTCCTGTCTAGGCTTTATCCCTTGGACCGCTTACTGGATTGCTTTCACGTTTTAGTATGTATTTGCTGATGACCAAAAGGTTTCACCTTGACCCATGGTCATTTGATCAAGGTCAAAGTTACGAAGTACATTTTATGAAATTGCACATGCTATCCTGTTGGGGCTGTTTCTCTTTTAACTAATTATCAGATCACTGTCATATTTTAGTATGTTGTTACGTATCACCTAAAGGTTTCACTTCACGTTGACTCAAGGTCATGTGACCAAGGTCAAGCTCAATTAGTATATTTTAAATGAAATTGTATTTGTTACGTGTATTATGTCCAGGCTTAATCTTTTGAACCGTGATCGGATCACTTCATATTTTAGTATGATGGTGCTGATGACCCAACGGTTTCACACCACCTTGATCCAAGGTCATATGACTAAGGTCAAGGTCAAATATTTACATTTTTAATGAAATTGTAAATGCTATTGAGTCTGGGCTATATCTGTGGAATCGTATACTGGATCACTCTGATACTTTAGAATGCTGTTGCTCAGGATTGGAAGGTTTCTTATCATCTTGACCCAAGGTCATGTGCCCAAGGTCAAAATCATTTAGTACATAATTGTACGTACCAATCTTGTCTGGGCTATATGTCCTGAACCCTTCTTACAATTGTTTTCATATTTTAGTATGTTGTTTCTCAGGACTAAATGTTTCTTATCACATTGTCCCAAGGTCACATGATTAAGGTCACTTCTTACTTTCAGTAATGAAAATGTATATGCTAATCATGTCCAGGCTGAAATTGTCTATGCTTATCATATTTAGGCTTTATATTCTGAACTGTGTATCCAATCACTAATTCAGTTTTTGTTGCTCTTAATTCATACAATGTAGGTTTCAGATCACCTATATCCAAGGTCATGTGACCATATTAAAATATGCTTATAATGAAATTGTATATGCTAATCATGTTTGGGCTTTACCTCAAACAATATATTGAATCACTTTCATGTTTTAGTATGATGTTGCTCATGACTCAAAGGTTTCACATCAACTTGGCCCAAGGACAAAGTAACTTAGAGGGAGGGGGGAGACATCTGTTTTTTTTCTGAAAAACATTTGTTTTAATCTTACTGGTATTTCACAGAATAATTCCAAAGGAAACCGGGGTGTGTCATGACCTTGATCCAAGGTCATAGTACATCCAGTTTGAAAAATCTCGTCCTGTTCATATTTTTCACTGTTTGATTTCACCTGAATGATATTGCACACCAGTACTTAAGGATGTCTTGACCCTGATCAAACTTCATAGGTCAGAAGGTCAAGGTCAAGGTTGAAAATCTTTTATGATCCATATATTTTAGCTTGCCGGGACGAAGGTCCGAAGAGCTAATGTCATACCCTCGGCGTCGTCGTTGTCGTCGTCGTCCGTAGACAAAACTTTAACCTGGGCTATATCATTTCAACCGTAAAGGATAGGCTTTCATATTTCACCCGTGGATACCTTGTGACAAGACCTTTCATTTGAGACCATGACCTTTGACCTATTGACCTTGACCTTGGACTTTGACCTACTTTTCAAAAACTTCAACCTGGGCTATATCCAACCATAAGGGGTAGGGCTTTCATATTTCACAAGTATATTCCTTGTGATAAGACCTTTCATTTGAGACCATGACCTTTGACTTAGTGACCTTGACCTTGGACTTTGACCTACTTTTCAAAAACTTCAACCTGGGCTATATCTCTTCAACCATAAGGGGTAGGGCTTTCATTTTTCAGATGTAGATACCTTGTGATGAGACCTTTTATTCGAAACCATGATCTTTGACCTAGTGACCTTGACCTTTGACCTACTTTTAAAAAAACCTTAAACTGGGATGTATTTCTTCAACCATAAGGGATAGGGCTTTCATATTTCACAAGTAGATAATTGTGATAAGACCTTTCATTTGAGACCTTGACCTTTGAATTAATGACCTTGACCTTGGACTTTGACCTACTTTTCAAAAACTTCAACCTGGGCTATATCTCTTCAACCATAAGGGGTAGGGCTTTTATATTTCACATGTATATTCCTTGTGATGGGACCTTTCATTTGAGACCATGACCTTTGACCCAATGACATTGACCTTGGACTTTGACATTAACCATTAACCTACTATTTAATTACTGATACTTTGGTTGTATCTTTAGCTCTCTAAGGGATGAGACTAACATTAGATGAATAGAATCCTCATGACAATACTTCTTGTATTTTGGAAGCTATTTAATTTTTGACAAAAACCTGCAACAATACTCTATGTAATCTTTGATTACCCTATGTTGCACTGCTTGGATGGACCTGAATGATATTTCACCGATTTGTTGACCAGGACTCAAGGAAGTGTCATGACCATGATTTAAGATCAGAGGTTAAAAGGTCAAGGTCACCATACTTGTTAGTTGGAAAATCTTCTCTGGACTATATATTTTCACTGCCTGCAAGGATCTAATTAGTATTTCACAGAATCTTTGATCAGGATCATTTGATGTTGTGTGACCTTGATCAAGGTCATTGTTTAAAGTAACAGTACATTCGGGGGTAAAAAAATCTTAATTGCTTCACTATCTGCAAAAATCTGAATGGTATTTCACAGAATGTTGTTCATGACTATAGGATGCGTTATGACATTGATTCAAGATCAAAGGTCAAAGTCAAAGTGCATGTGGGTTGAACAATTTTGTTTAATTAAATTTCTGGCTGGATTGTCTGTCCGTCCATCTGCATCAACAATTTGGTTTAGCTGTTGCGTTTAGATTAGTTGTGAAAGAACTACAAGAGGTAGTAATTTGACCTTGAGGTTTGACGTTGAAAATGTAATTTTGCGTTTAGTTAGTTGTAAAAGAACTATAAGGGGTACAATCTTCAAACTTGGTACAAAGATAAAGCAAGATGGGAGGATCTGAACTCAGGTATTGATTTGAACTTGACCTTGAAGTTTGACCTTGACTTTGAAAAATGTAATTTTGCATGTAGGTTAGTTGTGAAAGAACTATAAGGGGTACAATCTTCAAATTTGGTACAAATATAAAGCATGGTGACTGGATCTGAACGTATGTATTGTTTTTGACTTTGACCTTGAGGTTTGACTTTGATCTTGAAAAATGTAATTTTGTGTGTAGGTTAGTTGTGAAAGAACATTAGGGGTACAACCTTCAAACTTAGTACAAAGATAAAAGCATGGTGACAGGATCTGAATACAGGTATTGTCTTTGACCTTGAGGTTTGACCTTGACATTGAAAAATGTAGTTCTGTGTTCATTTATTTGTGAAAGAACTACATAAGGGATTAAGCATGGTGAGAGAATCTGAACACAGGTATTGTTTTTTACCTTGACCTTGAAATATGTAATTTAGAGTTAATTCCTATTGTACAAATACTATATGGAATTTTACATTCAAACTTTGCATAGAGATAGGATATAATGAGTTGACTTTACTTCAGGTATTGACCTTGACCTGGAATTTGACATTGACCTTGAAGATACAATCTTTATGTTGACTTTACCCTAATCAGGTGCTAATAATAAAACTTGCCATAGAGGTAGAACATGGTTAGTGGAACTGTTTTCACTTAGTCTTGAGGATTGACCTTGGCGATATAATTTTAGCTCACCTCGACGAAGTTGAGGGGGCTTATGCCATCACACCGGCATCAGCATCCTCACAACAGGTTAAGCAAAATGGAACAGGTCCATTCCCGTCTTACTTTAAGTCCTACAGCAACCAAACTTGAATGGATGATGCATCTGATGATGCTTACTACAATGCATGGCACGGAGGCTGCATCTGACCCACATTTCACGCTTGAGTGAGCAGGTTAGGTCAAATGGGACAGGTCCATTCCCGCCTTACTCTAAGTCCTACATCAACCAAACTTGCATGGAAGATGTATCTCAGGATTTTTACTACAATACATGGTATGGAGGCTGCATCTGACCGACATTTCGTGCTTGAGTGAGCAGGTTAGATAATATTGAAGAGGTTCATTCCTGCCTTAATATAAGTCCTACATTAACCAAACTTAAATGGATGATGCATCTGATGATGCTTACTACGATGCATGTTAAGGAGGCTGCATCTGACCCACATTTCACGCTTGAGTGAGCAGGTTAGGTCAAATGGGTCAGGTCCATTCCCGCCTTACTTTAAGTCCAACATCAACCAAACTTGCATGGAAGATGTATCTCAGGATTTTTACTACAATACATGGTATGGAGGCTGCATCTGACCGACATTTCGTGCTTGAGTGAGCAGGTTATGTAATATTGAAGAGGTCCATTCCTGCCTTAATATAAGTCCTACATCAACCAAACTTAAATGGATGATGCATCTAAGGATGCTTACTACAATGCATGGTTCGGAGGCTGCATCTGACCCACATTTCACGCTTGAGTGAGCAGGTTAGGTCAAATGGGTCAGGTCATCCCGCCTTACTCTAAGTCCAACATCAACCAAACTTGCATGGAAGATGCTTCTCAGGATTTCTACTACGATGCATGGTACGGGGGCTGCATCTGACCGACATTTCTTGCTTGAGTGAGCAAATGGGAGAGGTCCATTCCTGCCTTACTATAAGTCCTACATCAACCTAACTGTTATGGATGATGCATCTGAGGATGCTCACTACAATGCATGGTACGGAGGCTGCATCTGACCAAGTTTTCACGCTTGAGTGAGCAGGTTACGTAAAATGGGACAGACCTATTTCTAGCCAAATGCATTGTATGTATGCTGCATCTGATCTATATTTCAAATTTTAGCCACATGGTTAAGTAAAATGGGACAGGTTTATTTCCAGCCTATTTAAGTCCTACATCAGCCAAACTTAAATGGATGATGCATCTGAGGATGCTTACTGCAATGCATGGTATGGATGCTGCATCTGACCCATTATTTCACGCTTGAGTAACCAGGTTAAGTAAAATGGGACAGGTCTATTTCCAGCCTATTATAGGCCCTACATCAGCCAAACTTAAATGGATGATGCACCTGAGGATGCTTACTGCAATGCATGGTATGGATGCTGCATCTGACCCATTACTTCACGCTTGAGTAACCATGTTAAGTAAAATGGAACAGGTTTATTTCCAGCCTATTATAGGCTCTACATCAGCCAAACTTACATCAGATGCACACTTCAATGCATGGTACGGATACTGCATCTGACTTATTACAAGCCGAGCGACCAGGTCAAGTTAAAAAGGACAGGCATATTCCCAGCCTATTTTAAGTCCTATATCAATCAAACTTGTGTGGGTTACATATCTGAGGATGCTTCCTGCAGTGCATCATATAGATGCTGCATCTGACCTTTATTTCACGCTTGAACAACCAGCTGAAGTAAAATTAGACGTCTTCATTTCCAGCATACTTTAAAGTCTTTTATCAACCAAACTTAAGTATGTGATGCATCTGGAAATACTTTGTGCAATGTAGGTACAGATGTTGGTCATGTGACAATGTTGCCGTCAACGTCAGCGCTGTCATCTCAGATGACACTGTGCTTATCTAAAGTGTATCAAAATTATATAGAATCTCACACTGAAACGTTTGAGATTTTAATATTGCACTCTGTTGCTTTCAACGGACATAGTGTTTCAGAGCACAACCTGCTGCCAGCAATCCTGCCATTAATACCGTCTTTAGCGGTGTCTTGTTCAATTGCATGGACCTGAATAATATTGCTTGCAATAGTTGACCAGGAGTCAAGGAAGTGTTATTACCTTTATTCAAGGTCATAGCTTAATAGGTCTGTGTTACAATACATTTCAGTTGAACAATTTTATAGGGGCCATCAGTTTCACTTCCTGCATGGATCTGAATAAAATGTCAAAGAATACTTGCCGAGAATTCAAGACCATAGATCAAGATGAGTTGAAAATCTTGTCTGGACCGAAAATTTTCACTATTTACACAAATCTGAAGATTTCACAGAATTGTTGCCCAGGACTCAAGAATGTAACATGACCTTGATCAATTGTCAAAGGTAAAGGTCACAGTACTTGCGGCTACAAAATCATTGTCTTTTTTTTTAGTGTTAAAAAAACTCTCACAACCTCCGAGTTGCAGCAGATAAAACTGAATCTTTACATGTAGCCTTTGTTTGATACCTGCACATTGTGACCGAATTTTGAAGAAAATATACTTGTTGCAATATCTCATGTTTTTAAAAGTTCTTACATCTGTCAGTAATTGAATTTGGTCATGGTGATGTTAAAACTTTGGGTCAAGCACAACATTAAGCTGAAGTGATAGTATACAAGGTTACATACTGATGTGATCATGATGGCAGTAACGATGAAAGAAAAACATAACATTCATGTAGCAGGTCTGTATTTTATTCAGCTGAAACATCTGCCACGCAGTACAAAACTCTGACATCTCAGTACATGTATATATAATTAGATCATTTATACAGGTAACGACTAAGGCTGTCATTTACACCTGTAATTAGGTAACTGCTTGAATTATGAGTGTATGTGATCATTGACAACAGATAGGACTATAAATACCAACAACATGACTTGCAATAGCTGTCACCGCTATATAAAATAAAGAGTTTTATATAACCTAATGCATGAACTTCCTTGAAAATTTACATTTCGCCTTATATTACCTCATACATGAACTTCTGTGAACACAACATACTATCAGATCTTGACCTAATTGCAGTTAGCAACTTTATTCTCAGTATTTTTATCAGTCGTAATAATTACCTTTCCCCAGACATGTTCCTGACGTGATAAATCATTTTCGCAAACTAATACCAGTACTTAAAACCCAAATCAATTTATACAAAATGACAAAGATCTTACTTCTGTATGCACTTGTTATAATTAAAATTCATGACCAGTGCCCAGTTTTACAAAAAATTCTTACAAAAAAGTTCAGTAATTTTCGTAACTTTCATCATCTGATAAAAGCTTCAAATATTTTTTAATTTAGATTATATTGTGTTTTCTAATATCATTTCTACATACTTATCAAAACATCATGTTTTTTAGTTTATAAGAGGTGCTAAGCGATAAAAATTTACGAAAAATTCCTAAAATTTTTGTGAGTAATTTTGTGAAACAGGCTACAGTTCTGCAAATTAGTTTTCATCACGACTTAATGTACTACAAGAAAGTGTGCCAAAAAAGAAGGCAAATAATGTGTCAATTTTGGACATCAATCTGTATGAGGCATACCTCAATTTTACAAATCAAGCCAGCTTATACATTTACACCCTAAATTAAGGCATACACACAAGTCATGGTACATGTATGATTATTTTGAATTATAAAACCTACAGGAAAGAAGTTAGCAATAGAGACTTGATCAAACTTCTTTATTTTGGATCAGAAAACAAGAATCCAATTTACGAATAGATCTACATAATAAGTCAAGCTATTGTCAGATCTATCCTACCCTTGCTAACTGCAAGCACAACAATGCTTCAACAAGCTATTTGATACATGTAGTGTAAAGTAAGCAGATGCAATGACAGAAATCTGATGATCCAACAATTCAAAGCACTTTGTTCAGTTTTACTGAATGTAAAATTAAGTTTTGAATATTTCACATAACTTTGACAATAAATTAACATGTACTTTATCACAGGAATCCCCCATTACAAACTCTTATATATGGTTTTTAAGTAACAGTATGTCTAGGTCTATCTTAACATTATGACAGCTTTAATCATTATGCCAGCTTTAAACAAACATGTACAATAGATAGTGAAATATGTGTACAGTAAAATTCCAGCATAAATGGATGGCAAATTCTACAAAAAGTGACTGTTCAACATAGACTGCATATGTATTTCTCTGCTTCACAACAACTCGCAGTGCAGTACAAAAATTCTTTCTCTTTTGACATTTACTTCAAGAACTCTAGTGATAAAGGAAAATAAATCAAAATGATGACATTATATATCACTCACATACAAGATTAATTTCATTGTTTCTCTTTACATTTCATCAAAGTTTTTTCATATATGTATCATGTGACACTCTAACTTACATAATGAATTACATAGAGTTACATAGACATGAAAACATGAGTTAAAGAAATTTTTCTGTAACAGAAAGGTGAAAACAAAAAAAAAATTACCTAACAAAATGTTCAGAATTTCATCATCTCATTCATATTTATGAGAATCATACACATTTATACATGTATGTATCTCTAAAGCTTGCCAACAAAGAAACTGAGTCATCCCCAAAATTGCCAACAAAAATGTTTTAACATTAGGCCATAGTAATCTTAAATACCAATTCTCTGTAGCCATTTAAACAATTTCTGTATGCATGGTCTCCGATTTTAATGAAATTTCACACATAAGTAGGGACCAACGTAAAAAGTTAAATTTGACCAAAATATTGTTTCTATGTCAACTGGTTACCATGGCAATGGCCTATAAAGTTGAAAAATTGCAAAATTGAGCTTTTTTTAATGTCTATAATTTGGTCTAAATACGACATTAATGGAAGATTCATTATGCAACCTAAATTAGGACCTAAAATTTTAAATAAACTCAATGATAGTGTCTGATATTGTCAAATGGCTGGTCAACATGACAACGAAATTAGCTAATTTTAATATATATTGATTTCGTAATGCTGTTTGTATTTTCCAATTTATCTTCTCTCTTGATGGGTAAATGATAAGGAAATGGAATTTATTTTATAGAATAAGCAAAGTAAGGATCAAACCACTTGTTGTTATGTACATAAGTTACCTTTGTAACGGTAACTATGGTCTATAATATGACTAATTTTGCAACCTCTGAGTTTTTTTTTTTTGGGGGGGGGGGTCCCTCATCCATAGCCGAGTCATGCTTACGGATATCATGTATCATATGAGATGAGAACGTTTATTTCAGATAAAATTTCAATATACATCTTTTGGAAAACCCTGCAATATTACTAAAATTTGGCAAAACAATTCAATATTTAGCCTTACCGACGAACGCGTATCTTGGATTGAAATTTTGATCAGTGTTATTTAGCAATTTAAACAAAGCTTATCCCATTCAAAAGACTCTACAAACGCTTGAAAGATGGAGATCTGACTTCTATCTGTTTACACTTATAAAGCCCAGAGAAGTTCCGAGTGTACTTTCGTTTTATTTAACAGTTTATTTTGAGAAACAAGCAATTGTCGCGACTAGCTGTGTGAGATGGAATTTAACAAATGACAATAGTCGTGACTAGCATGTTAAGGGTTAATAAAAGTGCAAATGCTTACAGAGAATGGCTATTAAATATTTTGTCTTACAGCCCCAGGTGGTTACCTTTTAGGCGAATTGCTAAGAAAAAAAAAAAGACGCACACATACACGTACATTGTACATGCATTTTTCAGATGAAAATATCAGTAAATGATTTTGAACACCATAAAATGCCAATACTATCTTTATATCAGGAGATGATAGTGATTTTTCTAACCAGAAGTCTCTGACGAGACTGAAGCTCTACTGTTTGTTTTTGTTATCTTCACCAATATGCATATGAGTAGAGATAAAAATCTTACTTTTCAAAGTAATCAATCAAAACCATGTAAAAAAAACCCCAAGACCTTAAAATTATGTGGATGCACATGCTGTAAATAACCTTTTGGATAATAAATGTATGTGTCATTGAGGTGGAAGGTTAAATAAGATTATTGTCTTGTTGCCAGATTCCATAGTAGCAACAGTACATGTAACAGAACATACATGTATGCATTTTTTTCAGTGATTTGGTAATCATATTGCATTTCTATGCATTTTTCAAATCAAACGCTGTTAAAACCAATGTCTTCGCAACACGAAAGAGTTAAATTTTCATCTTTTTCTCTGTTTGTAATGACGTCGAGGCCTATTAGATCCATTTTCAACTACCATATTAGTAAAGACTTTAACTGGTCCAATTACATGTTTGCAAAATGTGACTAAAACTAATGACAAATATTGAAATATAGTCTCCTCAGGAAAAATCAGACAGAAGTAACACAGATATTTAACTGCCCCAACTTTTGTCAAGCATTCAAGTTAGCTGTGTTCAATAAGTAAAAAAGCAAAGGTGTTAATCTGTTTGAATGTTGGACAACAACTGTAGCTGAACTTTTGCTCGAGCGACGGGCTGTCGGTACTGGTAGCTGACATGAGTGATCCCCATTTTTATCCCTGTTGCATTGTATTTGAAATCATAACAGGCTTTAGTCCCAGTCAGCCAGTTGCTGAATAACTGAGTTCATGCATGCATATAGAAACTATTATGATTACAAAAAACAACTTATTTCTCTATAATGAACACATGACCCCAGTCACATGACCGTTACAGAACAATCAGAAACTTGTTTGTACCTTGAGCCACAGATTTAAAGATACGTCGAATGTTTGTATCCGGACTCGGCCCATGACTGCCCCAAGAGAAATCAGCCCTCTTTTGACACAATTTAAACCTCCCCTTTCCTTTCCTGCTCTTACAAACTACTAGCTGCTTTCATAGATTAAATATTATCATGTATTGCACAGAATTATATGTACATAATTCAATTACCACACTGCTGTACTGAACTTAAAACTCAGAGCTGTCATTAGTCACTTAGATAAAAAAAATGGTCAAGGTAATTTCTGAAAAATTAGGAAGAATTAAACTTGTAGCACTTTTAAAATTGTAATGAACAGCATAAATATAACTTACAAGAAGTATTTGAAGAGAAATGCCTTCTGTTTTATTTACCAGAGGGAAAATTGAGGTGAACTGAGAGAGCAGTGGCTGCCATTGTTGTTCTTCTTTATTTATACTGCACAAGACAATTCGACCTCGAAACTAATTCATACCAAAATCATTTCTTAAAAAACTTTGTCACACCTATCAGAAAGCAGTTATCTCATGTAAAAAAAACTTGAAATATGAGTAATTAATTGAAAGAAAAGCATGGAGTCTTACTGTCTTTACATTTCCAAATACAGATAAAAGTATTTGAGCCCATATAGCTTGGTAAAGGCTAGTATCGGTGCATGAATTATAACAGAAAAGAAAGAAAGGAAAAAAACAAGTAAAAATAAATAAAGGCACCCAATTGTGATACAATAAAGATAGATGAGCTTCATAAAAATGGAATGTACTAAACTAGACATGGTTTTAACTTTCAATCTATTGAATTTTCTGAAGATAATTGAAAATGTACAGATCTTCAAACTGCCCGACAAAAAGACCACACCCTTTTTCTGAGTCCCTTGAGGTCAAGGGCTCAAACAAAATATAAGGTGCATATCTAGACTATAGACCAACCATTATGTAGGAAACAATTACATTTCTATCATTTACTGTTTCAGAGGAGTTGCATACAAAAGACCCCTTTAAGGAGGAAATGACCACACCCTTTTTCTAAGACCCTGGGGGTTAAGGGCTCAATCAAAATATAATCAAAACAACTAGGCCACAGACCAATCACAATGCAAAAAGAATTACATTTCTATGATTTATAGTTTCAGAGGAGTCGTGTCCACAAGAATTGTTTACGGACGCCGGACAGACGGACAGACGGACGGACAGACAGACGGACGACGGACGAAGGGCGATCGCATAAGCTCGACTGGTCTTTGACCAGTAGAGCTAAAAATAAAGATATTATTATCCCCCTCTTGAGAAAAGATATTTTTTTCATTATGTTTCCAAGATTCCTTTCCAAATTCCTTCATATTGATCATGTGTTTGTGTGTTTTTATGCCTGGCAGGAGGGTACCTTGTAGTGGTACCTGAAAAAGTTCAGGACGTAACACAAAATCTTTAATTACTATGTCCTTACCAACCAAGAAACATGTAAAACAATAAATCAGGGAGTAAAGGATCAGTCAGCACAAAGAAAACCCAGAAATTCTTAAGGAAAACTCAAAACAGGTTAAATCTGTATGGCAACTGCTACATATACTACACCATTATCACTGAGTCATTCTGGGATTCACTACGATTTTATTTATATAGCACACAAAATTACAAATAACATTAACCAACATCTATGTATTGTGAAGAAATTAAAGACCTGACTTTATTGCAAGTTTTCTAAACATATCACAAATGGCATGCATACAACATCACCCTCCATGTGTCATATTACACTCCTATAATGTTGATTTAGAGCATACCAAAGCCCTTTGAGTAGTTGATTGCCTTCTCTAGTCGCTCCCGAAGCTTCTCCTTGGACGAGTAGTCAGGTAAAAGTAGCACATTAAAGCACGTATGAGCTGTAGGTAATCTATAAATAGATAAATAGTCAGGTAAAAGTAGCACATTAAAGCATATATGAGCTCACAGTAATCTATAAATAAATAGATAGTCTGGTAAAAGTAGCACATTAAAGCATAGGTGTAGAGCTGTAGGTAATCTTTAAATAGATAGTCAGGTAAAAGTAGCACATAAAATTATGTATGAGCTCATAGTAACCTAAAAATTGACAAGTAAATAGGTAAAAGTAGCACAACAGAATACGCGTTAGCTCTAAGTAATCTATAAATAGATAAGTAAATACATGTAGTAGGGTAAATGCAGCATATTAAAGCAAGTATGAATTGTAGGTAAATAGAGAAATAGTCGCATAAAACTAACACATAAATAATCTATAAATAGTAGGGAATACAAGAACACTGTAAATCTGATAATGGAAAAGTTCTCTGATAGCTAGTGGCTGGTCTCGTCACCATTTACATGTGACCTTGAAGAGAATATCACATCTATGATTAAATCTAAGATTAATGGGACTAGACACTTCAGATTCCTCGTCAAACCTTTTACTTTGTTTGTGAACCAACCATTACCTGTTACCAAATGAAATGCTCATGTTAATGTAGTTATCAAAAAGTCCAGGGGACTGACCTACCTTTCTGAGTCTGGACCGTTCCTGGCGATGATGAGTTTGAGTTTAGCTAGACCCCCCACAGGTACTCTGTCCGTCCCGGTCGTAAAGGCAAGTAGCTTTCTCTTCTGTTCCTCTGAGAAATCATGCACAATCTCCCAAAAATGCCTGTAAACAATTACAAATAAAAATGCCTGTAAACAATTACAAACCAGAAGTCTCTGACGAGACTGTAGCTCTCCTGGTTGTTTTTTTTTTAAAACATCAATTACCTTTCTTTTTTTTTTAAACCAAGACCATTGGGAGCAGGCGCTCTAACAAATTATAAGTAGCATGACAAAACAACATATCCATTAGACTGCAACTATAATAGCACTCATATAATTCATAATATCCGAGAAAAAGTATTTCAAAAAAGAATGCCACACCCATTTTCCAAGATCCTAGGGGCCAAGGGCTGCTAGCTCAAATGAACTATCAATGACACATCAAGACTACAGATCCATGATATTGGATAAGGAATTAACTCCCCATCATAAATAGCTGCAAACGAGTAGAGAGCACAACTATATACATGTAGGAAAAAATTACCACACCCATTTTCAAAGACCCTGGGGGTACAGGGCTAAAACAAAATATCAGGTGCACAACTAGACCACAGACCAATCATTGCAAAAAGAATTAATTCTACATCATTTATAGTGTCAGAGGAGTTGCAAGCACAAGATTACATAAACTTATATAGGAGAAAATGACCACACCCATTTCTAAGACCCTAAGGGTCAGGGGCTAAAACATAATATCAGGTACACAACTAGACCACAGACCCATCATATTGCAATAAGAATGTAGTCTCCATCATTTATAGTGTCAGAGGAGTTGCGAGCACAAGATTACATAGAGTTATATACATTGTAGGAGAAAATGACCACACCCATTTCTAAGACCCATGGGGTCAGGGGCTCAAACAAAATATCAGGTGAACAACTATACCACAAACCCATCAAATTGCATAAAGAATTAAGTCTCCATGATTTATAGTGTCAGAGGAGTTGAGAGCACAAGATTACATAGCCTTATATAGGAGAAAATGACCACATCCATTTCTAAGACCCTGGGGTCAGGGGCTCAAACAAAATATCAGGTGCACAACACGACCACAGACAAATCATATTGCAAAAAGAATTTAGTCTCCATCATTTATAGTGTCAGAGGAGTTGCAAGCACAAGATTACATAGAGTTATATAGGAGAAAATGACCACACCCATTTCTAAGACCCTGGGGGTCAGGGGCTCAAACAAAATATCAGGTGCACAACAAGACCACAGACCCAGCATATTGCAAAAAGATTTAAGTCTCCATCATTTATAGTTTCAGAGGAGTTGCCAACACAAGGTTACATAGAGTTATATAGGAGAAAATGACCACACCCATTTCTAAGACCCTGGGGGTCAGGGGCTCAAACAAAATATCAGGTGCACAACAAGACCACAGACCCATCATATTGCAAAAAGATTTAAGTCTCCATCATTTATAGTGTCAGAGGAGTTGTCCGGACAAGATTACATAGAATTTAATGACCACGCCCATTTTATAAGACCCTGGGGGTCAGGGACTGAAACTAAATGTCAGGTGCACAACTAGACCACAGACCCATCATATTGCAATAAGAATGTAGTCTCCATCATTTATAGTGTCAGAGGAGTTGCGAGCACAAGATTACATAGAGTTATATACATTGTAGGAGAAAATGACCACACCCATTTCTAAGACCCATGGGGTCAGGGGCTCAAACAAAATATCAGGTGAACAACTATACCACAAACCCATCAAATTGCATAAAGAATTAAGTCTCCATGATTTATAGTGTCAGAGGAGTTGAGAGCACAAGATTACATAGCCGTATATAGGAGAAAATGACCACATCCATTTCTAAGACCCTGGGGTCAGGGGCTCAAACAAAATATCAGGTGCACAACACGACCACAGACAAATCATATTGCAAAAAGAATTTAGTCTCCATCATTTATAGTGTCAGAGGAGTTGCAAGCACAAGATTACATACAGTTATATAGGAGAAAATGACCACACCCATTTCTAAGACCCTAAGGGTCAGGGGCTCAAACAAAATATCAGGTGCACAACAAGACCACAGACCCAGCATATTGCAAAAAGATTTAAGTCTCCATCATTTATAGTTTCAGAGGAGTTGCCAACACAAGGTTACATAGAGTTATATAGGAGAAAATGACCACACCCATTTCTAAGACCCTGGGGGTCAGGGGCTCAAACAAAATATCAGGTGCACAACAAGACCACAGACCCATCATATTGCAAAAAGATTTAAGTCTCCATCATTTATAGTGTCAGAGGAGTTGTCCGGACAAGATTACATAGAATTTAATGACCACGCCCATTTTATAAGACCCTGGGGGTCAGGGACTGAAACTAAATGTCAGGTGCACAACTAGACCATGGACCAAGTAAAATGCAAAAAGAATTAACTTTCTATCTTTAACAGTTTCAGAGGAGTTGTCCGGACAAGATTACATAGAATTTAATGACCACGCCCATTTTCTAAGACCCTGGGGGTCAGGGAATGAAACTAAATGTCAGGTGCACAACTAGACCATGGTCCAAGTAAAATGCAAAAAGAATTAACTTTTTATCTGTAACAGTTTCAGAGGAGTTGTCCGGACAAGAATTGTTTACGGACAGACGGACAGACAGACAGACAGACAGACGTACAGACGGACGGACGCCGGACAAAGGGTGATCGCATAAGCTCGACTGGTCTGAGACCAGAAGAGCTAATAATATATGGAATAGTCTGATGTACATGTATTTAACATTTAATAACTTTTGAAGAATGTATAGCATATAAACTTAGTAAATACTAATTTTTAACTTTGAAAACACCGTTTAACTCTCACAAATTCATCATCAAAACATATTTTTTTAAAGTACATGTATAAATATGGATACTGCATAATTTACCTGATGGAAGGGGATTCTGCCGTAAACCCACCATCATACTCTGTGGCATTCTCCAGGTCATGGAAGTCAAAGTGCTGAAAAAATCAAATATCTTCATGTATGAGAAAATATTTTGTCAAATATTAACCATCTATTATGGCGTACATACATGTATATTACATGATGGAAAAAGTCAAAATGTTCAGTCTCCTTCACATTGTACAAATTTGATTGTGTGATTTAATTCTCAATGCAAAGGACTGTTAATACCTTGTGATATGGAAATAGTTAATTTCAACAAGGACTGCAGGTTTATAACTGAAAAGCTTAAGGAGGTATGAGTGTGAACCGCATTTTCAGGGAATAATAGAAATTGAAAATAATTGTATACATATAAAAAGATATCCCTTCCTTCATCGATTGCAATATTTCATGAAAAAAAGAGTGTAGCCGTTTGTCCCCTATATTCCGACAAAAAAGGGAGGTAACTCTGCACATTTTTTTCTAATACAATGTCCCAACTTTGGACTTTATTTTAAAAATCAACATAACACAGTACGAAGTAAATTTTTATCCATTGACGTAGCAAATGAAGTAAATTTATCATTTTCGGAAAAAATATTTTTGTTGCCATGGTAACCATGCTGGAGAAGGACATTTATTGCATCCCATTTTTGACAGTAAAAATTGTATGAAAAGTTTAAAAACATTAGTTTTCTAAGTTGTTGGCATAATAGAATTTTGATAAAATGTTTCTTTTATCATCTAGTGATACATGCTACAGATAAAAAAATAATTTATAGAAAAAAGAGTGTAGCCGTTTTAAAGATATTTAGCTTAGAATTCCTCTGACCAAGCCTCTGGATATGATAAATCCGTTGTTTATAATTGAAAATGGAAAGTTGTTATATATCTATACATTTTATCTGAGATTTCTTATAATCTGGACTTAAGACTAAAAATTTGAGTCATATTTGGATCAATTTCTTATTCATTTTCCCAACACTTAGCGCTTTTAAGCACCGACAACGTAACGTGACGTAGCGCTCATCGTGACGCTCACTTTAGGTAATGCTCGGCGATATTGTTATACTGTTAATCTCAGTGAATGAGAAAAAAATGGATGTTCTAGATTCCTATCTGTATGCTTCTTCTGTATATCATTTCTCTCAAAATTGATTTTGCGGCATCTACACGTATCTATTTCTACATGTACATGTAGTTTTGACATTCGTACATATTGTACCAGATTTGAAAAAAAAAAATTAAGCATTTAGCAAAACGACGATACGAAGGATCTCTTAATCTCCTGATAAGTTAGCTTTGAAACAATTTATCTAAAGTTAGCTGAGGCACATTTCTAGTTTCATTTTACTAAGTGCTGGGATTAGAAGGGGGGGGGGGGGGCTGTCGGTACGATAGGAAAGGTAGTAAACGCACACCCTGTCTTCCGCATTGATTTCCTGCACATGCTCTCTTCAATGAATGTCGTTATATCATAGATTAGTAAAATTGAAACAGAATAATTCCCTTTTCAACAGGGCGTACAATGGGAAGTGTGTTTACGGAGTCCTTCGGATCCATTTATTTTACAACGTACATGTACATGATGTACGTGATCTTTGGTCCTTTTGATGATTTGACAGTCGGTCGTCATGCTCACTAATTACAACTTCTAATCAATAGGCCTCGTGATATAAATTCTGACTAAATCATTTATAACGCATACGTTTTGTAAATGAAAGAAAAGTAATTTCAAGATATATTAGTTTTACACGTTTTCAATATTTGAGGTAAATTGCGTGGTCAGTAATGCCGCATCGTCAACTTGAACTATGAAATATAATCATTCTTTTGAATTTATCTGTGTCTTTTTTATGCAAGAATAAATTTGAAGTATTAAACTGTTACTCAATTCAATCGCAATCAAATTATTCCGCTCCGTAAAGTTGTCATGGCGTGAAGTAATATAAGACAAACTGAATTTACATGACTTATAAAGAACAAGCACAAAGCGCTTTCATGATAATTCGCGGAAAAATATTGCAACGTCATAATACAGTATGACGTCAAATAAACTCCCGTTGATGACGTAAACTATGTGCCAAGGGTAAAACGATGTCGTGATAGAAGCGTATTTTAGGTGTAATCGATGATATATATTGCTCGTCATTCGAAATGCATTGCTCTTTAATCTAGAGGTATATTCAACCATTAGTTCAATAAGTTTTCAGACTTTGTTTTCTTTACGACATCGATACGGTTTACGTTTGATTTGTTCACGCTCATACCCTCTTAAGTCAATCAATCTAATAAATATTTTCCTATTCATAGGGTTTCTACATGGATATTTCATAACAACAAATGTTATGTCATAAACTTACCGTACTACCACAGATGAGCAGTTCTACTTCCTCTGGCCTAAACAAGACACGTAACGGACTCTCGTTCACCACCATGTGGAAGCCACGTTTAAACGCTCGGAACTGCTTCTCTATGGACTTATTTAAGATGAAGTCAGTGTAAAGGTCCACAAACTCCTGTAATTATTACATACATCTGTATAAATTTTGGCAGATTGAGATTTTTACACATGATGCATCTATTAATACATAATTTAATCTTCTTTTACTTTGTTTTCATCAGAAGTACTCAAAGGCACCTTTTGAGTAATTAAAACTGAAATACAAAGGAATCAAAATTTTAATTTATTTGGGGTTTTTTTTTGCTTTAACATTTTCATTTACATATAATTAGGATGTATTGCTTTATACAGATCTTGTAATAGAATCCTTATACTGGAATTAATCATATACAGGTGAAATATTACCAGTTTATTTACTGTTATGCTTTAATTTCTTTTTACAAAAGCGTTTGTTCTGACCTGTTTATTACTGTGTGTTACAGCTATGGAGCTGCCATTTTCCTTCAAATCGTGAGTTATATCTGAGCCAAACACGTCCTTGTAGCCGATGGAGAAAGTCTGCATGAACACATCCTCTATATCCTCCTCCGTGTAGTCTAATAACTGCTGTAAACTCTTAGCTAATGTCTGATAAATTAAATGGTTACACATAAACATGTAATTACTTGTGTACATGTATTTCACTCCTTGTAAACTTTGATTCAAATGCATTGTAACCTTTATTTGTGACCTTAATACATTTAGATGAAAGCTTTGATACTAAAACTTATGTCAATTCTCTTTTACTGTGTTCCAGGGAAAAAAAACAGAAGATACACTGGAAGCAAATAACAAAGCAAATTTATATTATGTCTCTTTACAAATGAATGCGTTTACATACAAATTACATGTATTATTCATTAAGATACATGTACTTACCGGATCTACATCAAAGAGATCCTGGAAAAGTCCCTTTTTACCCATCAGTTTTCTGTAAACGACAGACGGGAAATGAACGTCTACTATAGTACTGTTATATATGGCCAGACCAAGCATGATGCCTATCAAGACAAATTGGCCGTCATTCTCGAAAGACGTGGAATTAAACCAGAACTGCCGGGTCTCCTCATTGTATGTGAACATTCCTAAAAGGAAAGAAATTATTTCTTTAAACTTTTTTTGTTGCAAAATAGAGAAATTTGAATACATATACATGTACTCATGTATGTGATAGAGACAAGTATTTAGCTCTCATTACGAGTGGTATTTACACTTTCTAAGCACTACACATACGGCAAAGCGTTTTTTTTACTGAGCCCACCTATCGCGGCTGGCTGATTTAAGGTGGAATCCCACCTCAGCATCGCCGCTGACCCCCGCAAATCACTTCATCGCGGTGCCAAGATCGCCGGGAGTTGCGGTGGCGTTGCGGTTGATTGCCGCGCTGACAATTACCTGTCCAGGTGTTACCTGACCAGGTGCTATTTCTTACGGATGAATAGAAACTTGTTTTTAAGCATGACATGTATAAATAAAATGATGATTTAAACATTAGGACATGAAACATAAGTACATTTTGTAAATTGAGTCTTAAAATGTTTCTGATAACCTGACTCGATGCCAACGATCCACAAGAATATCCGCCTCTACTTTCCTTATATATATTGACGTGAGAGACGTGAAGGGGCGGGTGTCATTGAGGGTTGTTGGCATCGAGCTCATGTGGATCTACCTTATTTTCATCCCGACTCTTTTTTTATATCGGATAAGCAGGTCAAAATAATGAAAATTTACATCTTCTGGCGTCAAGTCCAGATGAAGCGGAATCTATTCATATTAAAATTGAAGCATGATCAAATTATGTCTGTAGGCTCTTTACACGGGTACTTATAATAGGCATGTGAAATATACAATGAATCGTCGCCAATCCTTTTGCTATCATGCAATAAAATAAGTTTAAACTAAACTAAACTAATCGTCGTTCCTCGTTCACTTCTTATTATCAAAAACATATTAAACTAGCGTTGATAAAATAAATGCTATATGAAAGATCACTCCAGATGAAATGCAAAATCCCCAGTTGTGTATCACGTTACGCATAACTCCGTTTGTAGAGGCCAGACAATCAAATTTCCAAACAAATTAATTAGTGCTAATTATACAGGTGACAGGTATATTGCTGGACAAACAAAGCCATTAGAGCGGCGATCTCTACACTGTCATGGGTACTAGTCTGACCCCGGGGACGTAATAGTGTGGATCCGCTCACCATAATGGTTCTTTTCTATTATGATACAATATTGATTTTTCTCCGACATTCTATTTATCCTCGTTCTGCGCCTGAGATTTAAATGTCCAACGTCCACTTACGTATCTTATCTACGTAAAGGTACTTGTGTATGCGTTCGTCCGTAAAATTATCATGTCATTTTAAGTGGTCAGTCAATGGGTACAAGTTGAAGTAATCAAATTTTAAGAGTGAGTTGTGATATCGACATATAGATATGTACAAGGGAGCTCGACCGGGGAGTTTGGAATTATATAACCCTCCCTTTCCCCTGGCTTTTTACTGTAAAATTTTAGAAATAGCAAGAGGGAGCTACGTGAACATGCATTTGCGGCCTCTAATATTTCTGCAATCACATATTTTCTTCAGTCGCTGCATATTAAAATAAAATACAGAATTTTACGCCAGCACTTCGGGCTGGTAAGATTTATTCTTCGATATTGTTTTTTTTTTTTTACAAAGTCACTTATCTTTTCTTTTTTTTTTACAAAGTCGCATTCCAACCCCCCCCCCCCCCCCCTCAGATGTTTAGAACGGTAAATCAAACGGCGATTGAAGGTAGATGATACGCCCTGCGCAGTCATCCGATAAGGTGTGAAAACACGTCAATAAGTAATCCCCACTACCAAACCTGAACCAGATGGAAGACCCTACCTGTCAAATGCGATTGCATTAACGCGCCACTCCCCCTCCCCCCTTTTTTATAAGTTCTCTTTTTTTAAATCAATGGATGGGGGTTTTTACCTTTTTTTAATCGCTTTATAAGCACCCGTCTTTAAACGGGTATAGCTTTGAATTGTAAGTCAACACGCGGATCTAGAGATAGGAGGTTAGGATCCAGTCCCCACCTCCTGGAATTTGCCATTATAGTAAAGCTGATTTTCGTAGCCCCCCCCCCCCCCCCCCCCCGTGAGTTAGATCTGCCCATTTATTGTAAAAGTATCGCTCCTTAGCAATAATTCAATCCATGATGATTGGACTTTCAGAGAAAACCATTTGAAGACCAGACGATAATGCAATTTCAAAAAAAAAAAGAGGAAAGAAAAGAAAAAAGTGCGTGCTCCTTGTTCTGGTCAAAAAAGTCCGCAAAAAAAAGACATCGATTGATGAAGGACGTGTATCCAGACAAAGATGAATCATGTAAACAAAGTAAAATAAAAAAAAAAAAAGACCGACATACAAAAGAAAGGCAAAAAAAAAAAAAAAAAAAAAATAATAATAATAAATAAAAAAAAAAAATGAGGATAGCCTAATAATAAAACAGATGTAATACAATAAACCCCCCCCCCCCCTTTTTTTTCGCACTGAATTCCAAAAGTAAACCGGTGAACGCCAAACCAAAACTAAATCAACAAACGATGCCTCACAAGTTGTTCACACCTTTTCAGTTACCCTACGCTTCTACCTGTATAACAATCATCCCCTGTACGGGGAGAGGCGATGTCTTCACACCTTGTAAGACCAGACATATAGGCACGCCCATATACATATAACCTTTCCCTAATCAATATTGACAGCTACGTACACGCGACACGTCGTCACTCAAGCAGAACTAAGGAGGTTGTACATGGAAATATCGACGTAAGCGACTTTTCAAGAATATATGCAATTTTATGATAATTATTTACTTCAAGTAAGAAAATAATAAGAAAACTTTGTACCAACATGACTAAGCCGTAGATAATAAATAAATTTTACATAGTATTTACCTGGATTTTTTCCGAAGAATTGAATTTAAACTTTGCATGTTCCTTATCTGCATGAAATTGAGATTTTTTTTAAATACATAAAATTAATGATATATATGATTAAAATCTAAAAATAAGACTGATTGACCAAATATAACTCAATTCAAATCTTATCTATCATAATGTCTAGGTTTTTTTTTGGTCCGAAGATAATAAGGCATATTGTGACAGAAAGAAAATAAAATTACGCTCAAAGTTTTATAAGGTTTCCTGTATATAATGTTTACGTACGATATAATTCTTTTTTTCTTGAGAAAGAAATGAAATAGTGTTTACATATATTTTTTTCACGGAAGTCGAAGAGACAGGAAGACACCCAGATTATTTCGATCCACACAAACATCGTCTACCCCTGTATTAATCTAATTAGTAATTTTGGCTTCACGCCTTTTTGAATCGTGAAGGGGGGGGGGGGGGAGTCGCGATTTCACACTTAGCATGGACAGAGGGGGTTGCATTACAGCGCAAAATGCTTTTGAAGATGAAAATAGTATGTATAAAGTCAATAAACGGACAGGCTAGAAAATTTATTCTACCATTTTATAGGAAAATTACACCCCCCCTTCTCCCGGACGGCCGCAGGTGATTAATCTACCTCTGAGTCCTGCGTCCCTGGCGCATAAAAACGGAGCTTTTTTCTATGAATTTGAAAAGATATATATGCATTGTGAAATGGGAGTTTAACTTCTAGATACATGTTATATATAAAAAATCTTCGATAATTGTAAACTTTGCATGACATTGTGAATTATCTATTGAAATCGTTTCACACCTAATTACCACCTTCGTAATTTTGTATATATATATAATTGGTTTGTTTGGATAACGTTTTACTATGGTATGGTATGGTTTTATTAGCAAACAGCCATTAAGGCTCATAAGCATACATACAGTTATACAATGAAATACAACATATTAGATACACTGTGAGTAGCCACCATATACATTCTTTAGATGAGGAATAATGATATACTAAGTATGTGATATATTCATATGAGAAAAGAAAGAAAACATTCGAAAATTTGAAAAAAAGAAGGTTTTTTTATGAAATGTTAATGAAGACAGAAAAAGGAAAATGTTTCTTATAAAATGTTCTTGTGCAAGTGGTGGAGGAAGGATGACATTGGCCATATATGCTAACAATAAATAAACAATCATAAACACATTCATACTTTTTAACAAAAATCTTGATTTTTATATTAAACAGTCATGGAACTCGTTTCTTCTTATATAATATAATTAATGCATATATTGAAACTGAAGAAAATAGGTACATAGAATATTGTATGAACATGAGAAACGAAAATTAATCAAAACTATCTCTTAAAAAAGTTGCATTCTGTAAAAATCGACCTAGATTACAAAGTTGTTTTCTATTATGCTGGGAAAAAAGTTGAACCAATTTAAACATAGATGGTCGCCTCCAGTAATAATTCTTAATATATAATCTGCGAAAGTGAGAATACAGTGGACAAACTAAAACAAAATGGTACTCGTCTTCAATACCGTTACATGAACAGAATTTACATATACGTCTACCTCTTTCAGTATTATTATAACGTCCTCGTTCTATAAATAATTTATGTGAAGACAATCTATATTTCGACAAAAGAGAAGTAAATTGAACAGGTATAGACTTTTTAAGGTAATACTGAAGTGAAAAAGTTTCAGGTAGATATTTGTAGAATAGACACTTGGTGGAGTTTTCAAAAGCTATATTTCTTTCTTGGATAAAGTTATCGAATACCCTTTGTTTGAACAATTGTAAGAAAGTTTTATCATCTGGAACATACTGAGAGGACCATACATCACTGAAACCAGACATGCATAGGAGATCTTTAACATTACTCAACCAGGAGTTCGGATACAGGTAAGTATACATTTCATCATACAAATTCTTAAGAATACAATTCTGCGTCTTGAGAAGTTTTAACCAAAATTTAATAATCTTAATCTTTCTAATAGCTATCATGGGTAAACGTCCTAATTCAGAATAAATCATATAATTTTGTGTACTGCTTTTAACTCTAAGTATCCTTTTACAAAAGTTCAAATGTACATTCTCTACGTTTTTTCCAGGATGAAAGCCCCAAACTTCACTTCCGTAATTCAGGACACTTGAAACATAGGTATCAAAAACACTTAGTTTGGATTCTACATTCAGGTAAGTATCATTACATATTTTGGTAATCCCAAACATACATTTTCTCCCTTGCATTGCAATAGTTTTCTCAGTAAGGTTAAATTTTCCATTGTAGAATAGATTTATCCCTAAATAATTGAAAGAGTTTACTACTTCGATCTGTTTATTGTCATAGTACCAAACATCAGCATTACATAACCTGTACCCGGAACGAAAAACTACTATCTTTGTTTTATTTACATTTACCTCGATACCCCAGTCTCTACTATAAGAATGTAATTCGTTTAAAATATTCTGAAGTTCACAATAAAAGAAATAACGATAACTCTCTTAAATTTACAGGTTCACAGTTCTTGGTAATAAGTTCCGATTCGAAATCATTGATGTACATAGAAAAGAGGAAAGGTGACAATGCCTCACCCTGCATCAAGCCTTTTGTGGTCGAGAAGAAATCAGAGTATTCAGAATTATGCCTAACACAAGACTTGACATCATTATAAATCTGCTTGATAATGTTTAGCAACTTTCCAGTGATTCCACTTCGCGCTAACTTGAAGATTAACTTATCCCTATCAACTGTGTCGAATGCCTTCTTATAATCAATAAAGCAGCAATACAATTTCTTTTTCTTGTTTAAATATAGAGAAATCAAATTATGTAGGGCAAATATTGCTTCTGTTGTGCCACACCCGTGTTTAAATCCGAATTGAGCGTCTGAAATTATGTTATTCTCTTCTGACCATTGTAATAATCTGTTGTTTAAAATTGAAGTAAAAATCTTCGATAGATTACTGACGAGAGTTATACCCCTGTAATTGTCCGTATTGTCGGTATCCCCCTTTTTGTGTAATGGGATAATGATACCCGTTGACCAATCACTCGGAAATTCCCCAGAATCAAATATAATATTGAAAAAACGAGCAAGAATGGGTGCCAGGATGTCTTTGAATTTCATAAAATATTCGTTCAATAGGTGGTCGATACCACATGCTTTGCCACTTTTAAGTTTATTTAATGCATCATGAACTTCTTTTTCATCTATAAGTCTATCTAATTCTTGAAAAATTGGCATATCATTGGAAGTTAAATTAGCTGTTCGAGAATTGTCATCGCTTTCGATAGTTGTGCTACATACTTTTTGAAAATGTTGGAAGAAATCATTACATGTCAGTTTAGTTTTGTTGCTCTTTTTCTTTCGAAAAATTTTGTAGAATTGCTTAGGGTTCCTTGTTCTTAGATAGTCTAATTTATTTCCTTCAAAACGTAAATAATCTCTCTTGCACTTATTTGCATGTCGTTTGTATTGCCGTTTGGCCTCAACTAAATTAGTACGATTGAACTCTGATCTATTACGATTAAAGATTCGAAGAGCAGACTTGTATTCAGAATAAAGTATTTTACATCTATTGTCAAACCATACTTGGTCATCTGACTTTCTGAGTTTAGGAGCGTTTTGTATGACAATTTTACGAGAGCAGAAAGGACTAAATATTCCATTCAGAATACCTGTGATCTCAGATACTCCCTGATTTGTACTAATTTGCTTATTGTACATGCTTTCTATCGTTCTGTTCATTTCACATACGCTCGACTCCAGGACTATTTTCATTTCATCTACCATATCATCATTCCATTTATAGATAGTTTCATTGTTAGATCTGCCTTCATTTTCTGTTCTTTCATTTATCTCTGAAAACAACTGAATGCTAAATTCTATTGGGGCGTGGTCTGACCACATATTAAAATCTTTAATCTTAAATGACTGAATGATGTCAAAATATCTATAATCTACCAAAAGATAGTCAATTACACTGGACCCTAGGTGATTAAAAAACGTATATTTCCCACTATCCGCATCTGATACCCTCCCATTACAAATTCGAAGACCAGATGCCCTGCACAGTTCTAGTAACTTGCGCCCAAATGTATTGACATGCTTGTCCTCACTAAACCTAGCACTCATTTCAATATCATTAGAATATAAAATCAGATCAGAAATATGTCTAGAAACATCTTCTGCAAGCAAATCATGTTCAACATAATCTTTCCCCTCTCCTACACGACTATTTAAATCACCGGTCAGTATAACGGTACCTTGATCAGAGTACTCGGCTATCTGGCTCAATAGAGCGTCAAAAAGATCAATACCGTATTTCTCATAATAAACACTGTTTTCATGGGGTATGTATGTACAGCATAGATATATGTCACGAGATGACCCTGTGATTTTCAACCATAAAATGCTATCACCAAAATACTTGCAAACACTAACAAAAGGAGATAAATTCTTTCTGAACAATACAAAAATACCCCCACCTTTACATTTACTACGAGGAAAAGATAACATAGAAAAATCATTTGACAAATGTGCAATATCTAACTCAGTATTTTCTGTGTTCCAACACTCTGAAAGAAAGATAACGTCATAGTCGGAAAAACAATCTAAAAAATCGCTGTCACCAACCTTTCTGTCAAGGCCGCGATTCACATTCCAGGCTAGAATGCGCAATGACGATCTATCCTCCACGTCCCGCTAATCGCCAATACGGCCGTCATCACCACCTGTTTCCGCCTCCATCGGTTCGCGCACTTTTTCGGCTGTTTCTTCACTCCCGGCCTCGTCGTTCGGACCAATGATCTCGCTTCGGGCGTCACGGAAATCGTCACCGAAATCATCATCATCTGGGTGGTAGCGGCGCCCGTTGACATATAATCTATCACGCACCAGCTTCACTCGGTTTCCCTGATCTCTGAATTCGCGCATTATGGCGTACAAGTGCTTCCGGTTCTCCTCTACTGCAGCTGGAAATTGTAGTCGGATTCCGTAAGGTGACCCTCTAAGCTTGTAGGCGTTATCTCGCACTAACTGCAAGTCGCTCTGGTACAGAAATCTAGCGACCACGGGCCTGGGTCTGCCTCTGATAAAGCGTCCAAACCGATGTACATTACCAAACTGGACATCTTTGTCGATGCCCAGCTCATAATATAGGAATCCGCGCACCTTATTCTCCGTATCCTCCTGCCTAGTTTCCTCCAAACCAGTGAAAATCAAGTTCATCTTCATTGAACGACATTGTAAATCTGTAACACGCTCATCTATCTCTTGACTGTCCTGCTTTATGCTCTCTACCCTTTGACATATATGCTCAATCATCCTCTCGTGTCGTGCAATATCGGTCCGGCATCTGTCCAAACTTCCGCTCTTTTCCTCGAGCCCCTTTACTCTATCGGATACACCAGCGATTTGTTCTCTATCCGCTTTCACGAAATCCTCAATTTGGGCCATTCTTCCTTCGAAATTTTCTATCCTCATATTCATTTCACCAAGTTTTTGTTCAATCACATCAATTTTGTCTAATTTTGTCAGCTTCTCCATGATGAAATTAAGTTTTTTGCCCTGTTCAGCAAGCGTCGCCATAATAACGTTATCCCCACTGTCGGGCGTGGTAGGTTTGGGGGTAGACGACCCTGGACCCACAACATTCATGTCGGTACTACCCGTCTTAACTGGCGTTCCATATAATACATGACTGGCTGCGCTAAGAATCGAACTCATAATAGAACTGTTAGAACTGTTCTCACTAGTGATCTTTGATCGGACACTTCTTCTATCTTCCTTTTAACTCCTTTTTTCGCTTTTTAGCTCACCTGAGCGAAGCTCAAGTGAGCTATTGTCATAGCGCACCGTCCGGCGTCCGTCCGTCCGTCGTCCGTCGTCCGTCGTAAACTTTTCACATTTTCGACTTCTTCTCCAGAACGGCTGAAGGGAT
This sequence comes from Pinctada imbricata, assembly GCA_033119305.1. Lineage (NCBI taxonomy): Eukaryota > Metazoa > Mollusca > Bivalvia > Pterioida > Pteriidae > Pinctada > Pinctada imbricata. Next base: position 60,943,105 of record VSWD01000006.1, on the reverse strand, counting down.
TTTGATGAAACTTGGTAGATATGAAGTACTCATGGTCCCCTACAAGTGTTGTTGTTTTTCGTCCGGATCTGTCAACAGGTGGCGCCACCACAGCCAAAAGTAGGTCACGGGGGGTACCCTCCTTTGACAAACTTCTTCTTCAGAACCGAAGCATGTATCGACAAACCGAAAGCATCAGGATGATCTAGAGAGATGTCTTAAGAAGTGTTGTTATTTTTGGTTCCACTTCGAAGTCAAATTTTTGACGCGTTTTTGACGTCTTTTCGGACTTAGTCAGAAATGCACATTTTTGCACTATTTCTTTAAATAACTCAATAAGTGTATGATTTTACACACTCATTTACTACATATTTATCATATTTAACTTACTTAATGCTTTGATATGTATTTTATGCTTAAATTTTATTTTTTTGATTTTTTATGAATTTTTTTCTTATGTAAAAAGGAAGGGGGGGGGGGGGTGATTTTCATACATTTTCTGCTTCTTTTCTATAACCACTCTTCAGATTGTCATGACAATTTGTAGGTATGAGGTACTCATGCATGGTACCCTACAAGTGAAAGAATTTTGTCAAGATATCCACTTTTGGATTTTTAAGGAATATTTTTTAAGATTGTACATAGGTATAATGTATGTTTTCCATGCCCAATGGACCCATGGGGAGTGGCTTCAAACCCCGGCGGGACCCCAACAAAAATTTTTTCCCCTTTTTAGCTCACCTGAGCGAAGCTCAAGTGAGCTATTGTCATAGCGCACCGTCCGGCGTCCGTCCGTCCGTCGTCTGTCGTCTGTCTGTCGTAAACTTTTCACATTTTCGACTTCTTCTCCAGAACGGCTGAAGGGATTTTGATGAAACTTGGTAGATATGAAGTACTCATGGTCCCCTACAAGTGTTGTTGTTTTTCGTCCGGATCTGTCAACAGGTGGCGCCACCACAGCCAAAAGTAGGTCACGGGGGGTACCCTCCTTTGACAAACTTCTTCTTCAGAACTGAAGCATGTATCGACAAACCGAAAGCATCAGGATGATCTAGAGAGATGTCTTAAGAAGTGTTGTTATTTTTGGTTCCACTTCGAAGTCAAATTTTTGACGCGTTTTTAGCTCACCTGAGCCAAAGGCTCTAGTGAGCTATTGTCATAGCGATCCGTCCGGCGTCCGTCGTCTGTCGTGTGTCGTCTGTCGTGTGTCGTCTGTCGTCTGTCTGTCGTAAACTTTTCACATTTTCGACTTCTTCTCAAGAATGGCTAAAGGGATTTTGATGAAACTTGGTAGGTATAAAGTACTAATGGTCCCCTACAAGTGTTGTTGTTTTTCGTCCGGATCCCTCAACAGGTGGCGCCACCACAGGCAAAAGTAGGTCACAGGGGGTACCCTCCTTTGACAAACTTCTTCTTCAGAACGGAAGCACGTATCGACAAACCGAAAGCATCAGGATGATCTAGAGAGATGTCTTAAGAAGTGTTGTTATTTTTGGTTCCACTCCGAACTCAAATTTTTGACGCTTTTTTGACGTCTCTTCGGACTTAGTCAGAAATGCACATTTTTGCACTATTTCTTTAAATAACTCAATAAGTGTATGATTTTACACACTCATTTACTGCATATTTATCATATCTAACTTACTTTTTTTCTTAGATTGTCATGAAACTTGGTAGGTATGAGGTACTCATGGTTCCCTACAAGTGTAAGAATTTTGTCAAGATATCCTCATTTGGATTTTTACGGAAAAACATTCATAGATACAATGTAGGTTTTCCATACCCAAGAGTAGTGGTTCAAACCCCGGCAGGACCCCACTTTTGCAGTTTTTTTTTCTCCTTTTTTTATATTTATCGTTAGAATAGAAAGTGTGAAAGAATTCTGTCAAAATATCAACTTTTAGATTTTTCATGATTTTTTAAACAGACAAGCTAGTTTGGCTTTGTGTACTTATTTTCGTACGTCGAAATAACTCAGGCACACATGCAATCAAATATATACTCTGAATTTATTTTTGAGATGTTGACTTTTTCCATACATGCATATTATATAACAATTTCCCTATATAATGATTATTTTCTCCGCTTTATTTTTGTATCTATGGTAAACAAAGTCGCCATATATCTTGTGTTACAGATTTGATTGGTTAATTCCTCCACGCCCATTTAATAGTCACGGTGGGTAATCTCGCAACGCAGAACACTAGGTTTATCTAAAATTTCGTGTATTACAAATTATTTTTCACAAAAAGGGGAATGTGATGCAGTGTAAGGATGCCTTAGATACGAGTTTTATCAAAAGTAAGAGAGGTAATATCCTTTTATAAAGCCGAAAAACTATCGGCATGATTGGTGTAGATGAAAGTGAAAGTAGAACGCCGATCGTGTTTGTGCATTATAAAAAGCTATAATATCCACCTTATTTTGGATACAACTCATAGTTAGGGTGTTGTTACACTGCATCACATTTCCCTTTTTGTAATAAATTATCTATTTTGCGCAAAAATATTGAAAAATAAATTGTTCTGCGTTGCGAGATTACCCACCGTGTTAGTACTGTACACGTGATACATTTCAGGAGATTAATAGATGATCTATCGTGCAAACAAAATAGTACTGCCGGTATTTAATAGATTTTATTTAATGTGCATATACTGGGAACACTTTCATGCTTGTTATTATTCATGTACTTGGAACAATTTCATACTTGTCATCATTTATAAACTTAGCTCGAATTTCCTTTGTCTTAGACTCTCTTAGATGAATTGTATACGGACTGATTTCTTGAAGAAACATCTAATGAGTAATCCCTTCCCGAGGATTTTGAGAATGTATAGGACATTTGATATATCTGAAATTCTTGAAAACAAATGAGTAATTTCTTCCCGAGGATTTTGAGAATGTATAGGACATTTGATATATCTGAAATTCTTGAAAACAAATAATTCAGTTCAGAGTTCTTGAAATCTTTCAATGAAATGTTGGACCACAGGAAGCTGTTGTTTTAAAAGAGGAAATAAATTATGATTCACAACCTTAAGCCACTGTGTTCGACATCTTGTATGTATACAACATTTCTAAAGACGAACACAAGAGACTTTGAAGGTCGTGAATGATAAAACATTTTCTCTCATAAAACGACAGGTTCCTGTGGTCAGACATTTGGGAATTTTTATCTGTCCAAATAATAGATAGAACATGAGTTTTTATCGGACCAAATGATTTTTTATCAGCAAATCCGATGCAGCTGATACTTTTCATGAACTCTGTCAGCTAATAATTTGTCCATGTAACAGTCCTATCATGAGGCGAAACATAGTTAACAGTAAATAACGATGTGGTAGGTCTGCTAGTTGGACAAGCTTTACAGTATCATGGGCCTATTAATTTGTTTCCCTAAAAGCAGCATACACCAGAGTATTAAGTTTATTTCATTGTTTTATTCTTTTTGTCTGTTTTTTCATCACTTGCTGCACATTAATGTGGAATTTTACAAAATGATTTTTTTGATGTTGAATAATACACTAGCTGGGCATATGACTTTGGATCACATTATCCGTCTATTCAAATCAGTAAAAAAGATAATGTTTTGAAATGTTACTATTTCTTCTTGTTTGTACTTTTAAAGGCTGTAAAAAAAAAATCTTGTCTGCATCTGGCAAAAATCTTTTTAGAAAGAATGTAGGCTCAAATGATCGTGATACTGGCACTATCAATTTTACGTCTTATTCAATGTCAGTATGTCAATTAGAGCACCCATGGGTATCAGGTGAGCGTTGTGCCCTCCTGGGGCTCTTGTTTTGACTTTTTTGAGTTTTTTCCCATCTTCACATTCAAAATTCAGCCACATATAGTATAAAATACGATAAAAACATGGTTTTTAAGGCAAAAACAATATCTAACTATCGGAACAAATTTCGACACGTCCGACCGCTTCGATGACTACTCACTCTCTACTATACATCGCCTCACTTGCGCAAACAAAACAACCAAATAAACAATAAATTACTAAAATAGGCAATCAAGGCTATATTTGACTAATTGGGAGATGGACGTTTTTCAACATTTTAACATACGAACTAGCGAACATAAAACACCGCTAACTAGTAATCTCAAACGGAAGAATCTACAAAAAAAAAACGGTCTGCAGTGCTTTGGACTTGAGCAGTAAAGATATACAAAAATGTCGTAAAGCCTCGGCTCCAGTCGATGTATCTCTCAACATGCTCAAAGTCGAAAGGCGGAGACTTTAAACCCATTTTTGCTTGACCGTACCGCTCCCGTAGACTGCCTATTGTTCTCTAATCCTTAGATAAACACAGCTGGACATTATAACTAGTTCTCGTATGTACAACGTAACGCTTTTAAAGGACATTTTTATGTCACCAATGATAACAATACATCAAAATAAAGGACGTAAATTTTAAAAGAATAAGTAAAATATAAAAGAATGGTTATAGTACTGTTACAGGTAAATAACAAGTTATTAATTGCCGCTGAGAACTGCGGCGATCGCCACCGCGTATCCCGGCGATCGTTGCGGTGAATTGCCAGGATCGATGTCCGCGTTGAGTCAACTCCATTGTTAATCCATGACCGCGGGGATTTAAAACCCTGGGTCAAAAAAGATTGCGGGGATGATTTGACAGGGTAAAAACACGCGATGCCGGTAGTGTACCTGCTTAAATGAATAAATACATTTATATTAATTGCACACAAACAATTCTTTGAATTTCATAATAAATTTTACCGAAGTCAGGATTGAAGATTTCCTCGATGACTAATTCAAAGAATTCCTTTGAGACGCCCCCCTCGTCCAGTCCCTGCTCTCCGTCAAACTCCACAAAAAGTTGTTTTTTCAAATCCTGTGGATTGTCCATGGCCGTCATCTCAAGCTAAAATCATTCAGATATCACTACATGTATTATCAAATAAATCCATATCAATATACTGTACACATACTTTGTGAAATGCACATGTGTTTGTTTCACTCACGTTAATATTGTCAAGAAATACTGATTATAATCTTTCGTAATGTTTACATGATTTCCTTATTTTCTTGAAGCAAATAATAATTTACTTTAGGATCCATGGAGAAACAATGACAAGTATTTTTGGAAATGAATATTTGAGACTTGAATCTATAATTTCAAAGACACTTCCTGAGCATTTGTACTTGTTCAGGAAGTTACTCAGTAAAATGAATCAGCATATGATGTGATCATATTTTAATATTTTGAATGAATATAAGCTTCTAAATAAAGATTATGATTTACACGTAGAAAGAATAAATTCCAAACTTTCAACGACTATTTCCAAATACTTACAGCTACAAGTGCATCATCTATAAGGTGAGTTCTCCGAACACGCAGACGTAAAAATGGAATGGGAGGTAATCCATGCATAAATGTCTGTAAAATGGATGTACGTCTCTCGTTGAACATTCTGACTCTGTTGTCATAATACATACACATGTGCTTTGATGCTGTATTGAGAATAAAGCAGTGGTTCATAAATGAAAACTTAACGTCATTTTCAATTTTGTATTTATAATCGGCTTCTATGTCGATATACTCGTTCAGCAGTTCGTTCACAAAATCTTCATACTCTACAAGCGGCTTTCTACAATCGAGTGGTGACACTTTTAATTCCTGTCCTAGAGCATCCTCTTTTGGCTTTTGAGCTTCTTTTAAATCATGGGCGAAGGCCCCTTGCATTATGTCTTGTAGGTTCTCCTCGGTTTCATTTTGAGCTTTTTCTTCAGCAAGAAGTTTCTCTGAATCCCTTTTGCCTCCCAATATACTTGCATAATACAGAATTCTCATCACTTTAGTTGCACCACTTATTCCATCATCATCATTTAAATAGAACCCTCTACCCCACCTTCCTTCGTGTTGCGCAATCCTGACTGTGATCAGCTGATGTAGAGACATGACCATTTCATGTAGTCTCTCCTCGCCGTATTTAGACCAGATTTTCGCTAACCTGACTTGGGCTTGTATTGGTAAATGACCCATAGCTTTACAAAACGCTGGAAAAGCCGTCTCTATGAATTCTGGTGTGTCCAGAAGTGGTAGCTCCATGACCATCACAAATATATTGATATAGTGTGGATTTTGATCGACGGGCCTTCGATACCGTAGTTCCATCTCGACACTTTTAGACAGAGAAGTCAAGGCATTAACAAGGGCTCCTTGATATGGCAAGTCGGGAATATCCATAAGTAAGTCATACGCTCGACGAACTGCCGTTATATCAACTGACAAGTCGTCCTCTATCACAGAAACACTGCCTGAACTTTCCTGGACCAGAACAGAATCTTTGGCTAAACTTTCTTGCACCGGAGATGATAGAAAGGATATACTCTCTTGCACTGGTTTGGTCTGTTTGGAATCACCATTATTGTCTTTCACGTCTTCTGATTCATTTCCTTCTGTCAAGTCTTTGGAGTCACCTTCACTTTCTACAACATCTGAACTTGCTTCTTCACCCTGCTTTGCCGAATCATCTTTTGATTTAGTGTCAGCTTCATCATCTGTCTTAGCACTAGATATTTCTTCAGAAACTACATCTTCAGTACTTTTATTTTTTGCTGATTCTGATTTCCGAAAACTCATAATCAAGGAATCTGCATTATTGAAAGTAGATCCTAAAACTCTTATAAGTTTAGACCAACTGTTCTCTTCTTTACATAACTTGATTAAATCTGCTACTTTTTGCTCTGTTAGATACATGTAACTATGGACTTCTGGTACTACAAATACAAAAGAAGAATCTATCAAAGGCAAAAGGCAAACACAGATAATATTTACAATGTACTGTTACTGCTGGAAACTCACTAATCAACTATTCTTAATTTTCATCACTTTGAAATACTACATGTATATTGTAGGCCTTTTTCATCATTTGTGTCAATTTTGACAGGTTACAACTGACCCCCCCCCCCCAAAAAAAAAGATACTGGGTCATGTCTTTTTCTTTATTTTTTGCCACTGAACTTGAATTCACAGATTGGTTTCGTCAATTACTTTTATCTTTAAGTTTTCACAACAGGTAATTGTCAGGGTAATTTACAGATAACATATTATGTGTGCATATGGACATGTGAAGTTATTAGCCAAATTGAGTTGTTTTAACAATCTAGGTAGGGGCTTGACTTAGAACTTTGTTCTGTTTAACTTGTCATACAAGTGGCATGACGTCTGTATGGAGGAAGCGTTCTTTGTCTTGACCCATGCAATCAACACCGACCAAAAGAAAAAATATCTTTCTATATCAAAAAATATAGGAAGAGGAGTTTTGTTCGGTAAAAAGTGTTCTTGTATTGCCAAATAACAATGCTGACTCAGAAAGGGCTTTCTCTATTGTAATGAATCTATAACTTATATTGCACATATGTATTAATTACTTTTTGGTATTGCGTCATTGAAAAAACGCTGTGAATTAGAGTCATGCGTTATGACCCTCTTTTTCATTTCCATAAGAAGGTCATTGACCCTCCGTTGACACCTATGCTTTTCACACACAGAGATATGCTTGTCTTTCTGAGATTTACATTGATCATTTTGCTATCTTTTGTATAGAATAAATTAAACTTATGCTATAGAGATGTGTATTTTAGTTGCTTTGAATTATATTGCATATGTCAAATTTTGTGTTGGTATATAACTTTGTAGCCTCATTCAATGATAACTATGTATGTGACATAACACTGACCTGGTGAGGGTAGTGGCTTTATAACACTACATGTGGATGGCTGAGTGAATAGTGCCTTGACAGTAGATTTGGAGGAGGAGGAGGAGGAGACTGGGACCTCCTCTGCCTTACTGGAGGAAGCTTGGGGTGCCTCCACCCTGCTGCTTGATGAAGCTTGCCCTGAGGGACCTGGTTCACATTCTGACCTAAAATATATCATACAGAAATTAACATGGCTGGGTCTAATTAGAAAAATTTGATGATGGTGAAATTTCAATTTCTTTTTCTTAAAATGATATTTGAAGTACAAAAAATAAATAACATTAATTTAATTAAAATCTCTTGCGCAATAACATGAAAAATTTGAGAAAAATCATTATTTTGCAGTAAAACCCCATAAGGTCTCGTTGTAAGATGCCATTATCTTTGAGATGACCCCTACATAATACTGAACGGTCAACTTCTATTTTCTTTCCCATAAAATGAATGTTGAAATACTGCAATTATATGATCCAAATTTAGTCAAAATACCTTGGGTAGAAGTTCATCATTTTCTAATTAGACCCAGCTTCGTTAAATAATCGATACATGCATGTACAGTCATTAAATAATAACAAGTAACATTTAGTAAATTACATCCTCTAAAAATATTATACATGTATATTGAAATCTTCCTTGCTCAGACGACAAATTCTCATCTTTTGCTACTTATTGTTTAGTCATGTAAAATACATGTAATTGATATTCGCACTGTGGTCTAGTGGATAGGGTGTCTGGCCAGTAACCGAAAGGTTACTGGTTCGAACCTCACAAGGACCACGGGCCAGTATACATATCTATGTTCTGTGTTATATACATGTAATTAAAATGACCTTGTCCGTGTATTGTTTATGTGTCTATGGTGTTAAAAAATTAACAACAAAAACATTGATATTCACTGACTTTGGGACTTGGAGAAAGGAGGAGTATCTTACCTTAAGAATCTGGAAGATCAGGACTTACTTACCTTGGGACTTTGGGTGGCTGTGAGTCGCCACATAAAATGGCTTTCTCTTTGAACAGGTCTATAGCTTTGACAGCCAATTCATTTCTTTCTTTGATATTAGCAAAGCTGAATGTTTTACTGGAGGCACAGTGACTATTTGTACAGTTTTCATTGCCACAGCCGTCTGTTAGCTGGTAATAGTACCGTTCTATAAGCTGTTTGGCTGCTGCTCGTTTCCTACATGTAGGCAACATATAAAATTCACATAAGACATCTAAGCTTTAAGAATTTTAGAAGGATATCAATAGTATGCTTTGACGTTAATCTATAGTTTGCAAAATGCACATCATTTATTAAGTATTTTAGATATTTTCATATCACACGACATGAATAATGTACTTACATGACATGAATAATGTACTAACATGACATTAATAATGTACTCACATGACATGAAAAATGTACTTACATGACATGAATAATGTACTTACATGACATGAATAATGTACTTACACGACCACGAATAATGTACTTACACGACCACGAATAATGTACTTACACGACCACAAATAATGTACTTACATGACATGAATAATGTACTTACATGACATGAATAATGTACTAACATGACATGAATAATGTACTTACATGACATGAATAATGTACTTACATGACGTCTCCTGTACCTGGGCGGGAATCTGCTGATGTATCAGAGGTGTTTCTGTCAACAAAAAAATTATTGAATAAAGTATGCAGATAGGATTATGTTTCTATTCATAATACAGCCCCTTTTTGAGGCTGTTATTCGGCCCCATTCCAAGTGAAAAACAGTATCTTTTTTTCCCAATTATTGTGGCTCTAAAATTTCCTAATCAATATATAGATGGAATTATCACCAAAATTAGTAAAATTTACTGGTTCAATGGTGGCAAATTTACTAATTATTTGCCAATATATTGTTGTAAGCATAAGAAATTAAATCATATTAAGATATTTAGAAGAAAATTATTTGATTAAACATTCAAGTCTGAACTTTTGATTGTATAAACTGTCATTTACTTTATATTAGTCCTTTCCAAAATATTCCCAAACGTAGTTAATTTTCCCAATTGCACAGGCCCCGACCCCATTCCCAAATTCCTGAAAAAAATCACTGGATCAACCCAGTAGGTCATTCTCTCTACTTAATACAAATCATGTCACACTAGGGCAATGTTCCTATAGAGTTTAACTGGTGGCATAAGAACACTTAGAACAGGTATATCACCTTGTTGCCGTTTGACCCTAAATATGTGAACTTGACCTTGAAGCTCAATGGGCAGTATTTATTTCAGTACAGTAATACCTGTTATGCCAGATTGCCCCTTCTGCCAGGACAAAATGGTCTCGAAAGACAGGTGGTCTCCCATAAGAGACTTCCTTTCTCTTGCCCTTATCATGTCATGTGTCTGTAATCACAGGGATTTATCGCGCTTCCCAGTTGCATGATGTACTATGATTTATGTCAAGGGTTCTAACTCAGCGTCTATTGAAAAATCGACAAGTCATCGTTTCAGTCTTCAGAAAAAGGTTAATCAATGTCAAAACCCTTTTCTTTGTTATTTTTCGATAGATTCATTCATTCAGGATCTTCATACAAAATTTGAAATCAGTACCTTCCTTACAAAACGAGATTTACCCCCCACCGCACCTCTTACAAACGCCGCATTTCTAGGTCAGACAAAAAGGTGTCTGGTGACAATAAGGCATCAGTGATCAACTCAAGAATTTTTTAACGATTAACTTGAAATTAGACAAGCATCAGATCTACAATGTGGACAGTCAATCCGAAAGTCACCAGACATACCAGACAAATCATGTAAAATTTGCTTCGGTCTGGTAAAATATTTCAATTTTTTCTTAATAAACATGTTAGAATTTCTACAAAAATGAAAAAAAATATCTGGTAAGTTATAAAAACTTTTATGATGTCTGTGAGGAAAGTTACATATACACATGTAATATGCATGTTCAAAAGAGGTATCTATATGAGGGGTTGTGATATACTAGCGATTTTTGAGATGATACCAAGCATGTGAAGAGGTAACATTATGTAGTTGCATGTCTTTGAAATTTTTGGATCGTTTTTAAATGGTCAAGCGGTGCCCAAATTTTGTCACTATTGCCTGATTATTACCTGACACCTTTTTTCCAACCTAGAAATGCGGCGCTTGGAGAGACACGGTAGGGGTGTATCTCAGCTTGTAAGGGAGGTACGGATGTCAAATTTTGTATGAATATCCAGTATGAATTAATCTATCATAATAAACCAAACAAAAGGGGTATTGACATTGATTAGCATGTATCTGAAGACTGATTAACGATAACTTCTTCAATAGACTCTGAGTTAGATCCCTTAACATAATCCATAGTATATCAAGCAAGCGCTCAGCGCGAAAATCCCTGTGTCTGTAACATATTGCGCAAACTGCAACAATAATTCAGAATAGGTTATGCAGTATAATTGCTCCCCTTCACCGTTCATGACCCTTCCCCGGCAAAGTTCAAACTAATATTATTTAAAAAGAAGAAAGAAAAAGGGCCTCTATAATTTGCTAACACTGTGAAATGGTTTCAACTAGTAAGAGAATAAAAAGTTTGCCATAAAAGATAAATTGATGTTAACATTATACGCACGAACACAAATACTGAACCAGTCCATGAAACTACATTAATCTGCTGTATGATGACGTTACATAATGACGTCACACTGTAGAAGCCGTAATTTGTCAAAGATGACAGTATGATTAAACGGCTTCAGTTTACGTACATCTATGTGGTTTCAAGATAAAATATTCAACGAAGTATGAGTTTGATTATAAAATTCATAATGTGGCTAAAAACAGGTTTGACAATAGTCCTTTGTCCATGTAGACTGGAAGTATTCCGAATTTCTTTTGTATTGGATGGATAAATAAACCCAGATACTCCAGTGAAACCATACTGCTGAATTTGTAGGTTAAACAGACTTTGTACAGAATTTGCACTGGAAAACAGTATTTTTCCTATTTATTTACACGTTATCTTCAAGAGGACTACGTCCGTGGCTGCCACACGAACTGCATACTCCATTATCAGAAGAAAAATTTAAGACACCTCATTTAAGGACTGAAATGACCCTACCGTAGAAGAGCAAAACCACCCTTGGTGAACCTACCCCGGCAAACGCCAAAAGGGCGAAAAAAAAAAAACTGCCCTGCATCTCTGGTCAAAGCCAAAGAAATGTGGAATTAGACAAGGTATACTGGTCGAGCTGACAATTCTGAAAGATTTTTGCGTTTTTTTGTCAATAACTCTGCTTCTATACGTCCTATCAACATGAAACTCGAAACAAATATTGCTTCACCCTTTATACAAATGCCTATGTAAAAATAATTTTGAAAATTGACCTATAAATAATGATTTGAGGGTATTTTAATACCCCCCTTAAACGGTCATTTTACGCAAAGTTACTAAAGGTATTTCCGAACGATTTGCATTATAGTCTCTGCTGGGGTCAAACAGGGATTACTGAGGAATTTACAATGGAAGGGCCATTGGCAGGGGGTATGGGGTCACCCAGGCCCCCATTAGGGTCCAGGGGCAACGCCCCGGTGGGGGATCTAGGGGAGCAAAGCCCCCCCAGGAAAAAATTTTGGTTTTACCGGTACAACCATAAATGCATAAAACTGAGTCTTCCAGCATTCTTCATTTTTAATTCTTACTTAGGGATGCAAAATAAGTAAAATTTCTCAATACAGACGCAGAAGCTGTTACAGCAATTCCCCTTTTTTTTTCTTTTTTATAAATTCATTGGGAGCTTCATCCTTGGGCCTTTGTATCATTGTCCTGTGAAAGATTATCCAGTAAAATCAGCCTTTAAAAATAATCGTTCCAATGCTACACTCAGTGCAGCGTAACTATACGGCAGATCTAATGGTCAATCTGCAAATAAAGGAAGTACGTACGAAAAGATTGCTTACATCCCGACTTTATTCATGTCTTGAAAATATACGGTAGATATAATGGTCAAGGACGTACGAAAGATTGCCAGGGGTTTTTTTTTATTTTGGGGAAGGTGCCTGTGCCTGTCCCATTGGGAAAATTTGCGACATTTTGCTGAAATTGGGAAAATTTTGTACAATTTCTCATCAAAGTATAACCCTAAAGTATCATTTATTAACACTGGTAATTCATTGATTTGCTTGAACTGAACAAGGGATGAATAAAAAACTTCAAAAAAATGCACTTAGAAATAGGACATTTTGTGCTGACTTCCAGGTTTTGAGTCTTATTTTCTCTGATGATTTTTTCATAATTCCTCTTTGGGAATTTCAGGGTGATTTTTTGGGAAAAATAGAGGAAATTTGGCATTGGGAAGGGGCCGAAATTCGGCCCCAAAACAAGGAAAAAAAAAAACCCCTGATTGCTTACATCCCGACTAATTTTTCACATCTTGTAAATGACTAATGAAAACTTGTTCAGCTATTGAATACTCATTACTGACCACGTGCCGCCACTCACATGTGACGGACAATTAAATGCTGTCCATTTATAACATTCTTCCAATCTTAATTTCGAAGTTTCGGTATTTAAAACACTTTATCTTCGGGAAAATTCGAAGTTAAAAGACACTAAAAATAATTCTGAACGCTGGAATTTGTGAATTTAGCACTAAGCAGCAGGTTGAAAAGATCGACTTGTCACACGTAATGGGCAAAACATGCACCATTCTCGTAACAGGAGCGCCAAATGGCCCACTTGTACAACTTTACTGCGCCATTTCCGAAAATTGTTTTCAAATGGCACCGCCCAGGGTGATCCCTGGTCAAATATGGATCAAATTTTTCAAAACTTTGTTATTTAATCCTTTTATCCTTATTGAGGAAATATATGTCATAATATATCATAAAAAGTTTACAAAATTTATTTCTAAAGTGACTTTCTGAACCATGATGAGGTACGTTTATTTCTTACTTATTTCCAATGATTTTGATATTCTAACACATGAAATTTATATACTTTTTCGACGAATATCCAGCTCTGGGCCCCTCTCAATGCACGATTTTATTGATCATTTGACAAGAATAGATTTTTAGAAAATAGCATGACTCCGAAACTAGGTCAAGATATGTTCTTAACTCAATGACGCCACTTTCCCCGGATCCCAAACAGACAAAAGTTACAAACAGCAGGAGAAACATATGCTAAAAATATACTAAATTAAGTTATTTTGAGATTTCCTTTTGCATGTCAGTTATTTTTCTGAATACCTACTGTCCATGCGACTCACTTCAGCAACTGCATAAACGCGATTTTGACTATTTCATCATGCAAACCTTTAAATAAAATTGAAACCATTCAGTAGATATCGCTTAGTCGTAAATTTTGGTATAAGTTATATGAGAATCAGTGCTCGCAATCAAAACTAATAGACAAAACAAATTTTAGATGGGCTATTTCCCATGCTAATTTTTCTCGTGACGTCGTGACGCTCTCAATAGGCTCAATCTTAAACTCGGCGATGTCAGGCTGAAATTTAACATTGAAAATGTCCCATCTAAAATTTATATTGCCTGTATAATTTGTTTGCATAAACCTTCGACCATGTAACATATACCAAAATTTACGACTATGCGAGATATATTCAGTGATATATATCTTATCTTAATTTTTGTATGAAAAAGTTATCAAAATCGCGTTTATCCACTTTCTGAAGCGGACAGTAGACGTCTGTATCACCAAAATTAGGAAAAAGTAACTCCAAGTAACCAAACTAGTTAACTTGTTATGACACTCTCTTTCCGCTACAGAAATTTCAACGAGGGAGAGGACAAGGGGGGGTATGTATTATGTGGCGTCACGACCTACAACACTCCATTAGACCTGTTGAGGACGGCAATGAACGCATTGTAGCAATAGAAATCAAATGTAATCATACACGCATGTGTCTTATCAACGTATATATGCCAACCGCGGGATATACAACATCTACAGAGGATTACAGGGAATGCTTGGACCTTCTTAGTGTCATACTCTCAAAATATCGAGATACGCACGATATTCTCATAGCTGGCGATCTGAATGCTACACTTCTAGAAAACAGAAACAATCCCCAGGATAAACTCCTCAAGATGTTTGTGAGAGATGAGATGTTACATAACCTCTCAAAAGGCCCACATGTTACCTATAGCCATGCTACCACCAGCTCACAAATTGACTACTTCATATCTACATTTTCTGACGCGGGATCTTTCTATCCATTGGACAACCTCCCTAGCAATACCTCATCACATATACCTATTTTGCTGGAGGTCAAGGTCGCACCACTTCGAGTAGAAAATGTAGAACAAAGCGTCAAACGTTTTAGGAAACTTTGGGAAAAATGTGATGTACATCAGTATAGAGGTCACCTTCGGGATTCTGTTACTCTATCTACCATCTCGTCGCCAGAGGATATAGATCAGGCTTTACAACACATACAAGACGCTCTTCTGAAAGCTGAAGCTAAAACTGTCCCCAAGAAATTAATACGACTCTCCGGGCCAAAATGGAAAGCCTCGCCTGCTGTTCGAGACATTCTGTCTCAGAGGAAAGAGGCCCGTCTTCTTTGGCATAAGATTGGAAGGCCTAGTTCGACACACCCAATCTCCATTCGATGTAATCAACTAAAACGGGACTTACGTAAACAGCAAAGGATTGAGCTAGCTACTGAGAGGAAATCCTTTTATAACAACATTATGGAGGAACAATCTACATCAAACTTCTATCGTCTCTTGAGGAGAAACTCTAGGAACTCGTCATCCACTGTGACCCTCGTGTCCAACAACGAACATTTGCTTCATGCTAAAGATCAATGCAAAGCCTTTGCGGCGTTCTACGGGGATTTGGCCATCCCAAAAGACGACTCACGTTTCGACTCAAACTATATGGAACAAATTTCATACGATCTCCAGATGATCCGTAAGATTACTTCGGAAACCGAGGACTCTATTCCTGTTATTACTCCAGATGACATACTCTTAGCTACTAAAAAGCTACACAACAGAAAAGCTCCGGACGAATCTGGACTTGTGTCGGAACATGTCAAGTCAGCAGGTTCCATTCTACAAGAACCTATTTCATGCATCTTTAATGCTATGTTGGAATATAAATATGTGCCAGAAGCCTTTCAGGGAGGAATTATTCACCCGATCCATAAAAAAGGAAAAGACCCTACAAATCTATCCAATTATCAAGGTATCACAGTCTCTTCCCTACTAGGAAAACTGTTTGAACATATCATCCTTAAGAAGATTGAGGATTCTCTCCCCCTGAAACAATCACCTCTCCAGTTTGGGTTCACAAAAGGACTTTCACCATTAATGGCCGCCCTTGTATTGAACGAAACAATCATTGAGCATATGGAACGAAACCAACCAGTTTTCCTCTCCTTTTTGGACTCGCAAAAAGCATTTGACGTTGTGTCACATGCATCTATGAAGTGTAAGCTCTTCGAGCAGAACATTAACCATCATATTTGGTCAATGATTGACGAGATGTATTCAGCTCTATCAGCAAAAGTTTTGTGGAAAAACCATCTTAGTTGTCAGTTTCCGATTCTACAAGGGGTGAGACAAGGCGGAATCTTATCTACAGGACTCTACAAAGTCTATATCAACGACCTACTGATACAGTTGGAGAAGTCAGGGATAGGCACCTCTATTGGTAACATATATACAGGCTGTCCGACAGTGGCAGATGATGTAGCTCTGGCAAACAAATGCGAAATAGCTGCTCAATGTGCTCTCCATATAGCAGAACAGTACGCAAATAGGGAACGCTATATCATTCACCCCGAGAAATCAGTAATGATAAGGAAATTTATTCCGAGAAATTATACAGAAGTCTTTTCCACTTGGACAGTAAATGATGCCGAACTCTCAGTTTCTACTTCTACCACACATTTAGGCATTACTCGAACAACTTCAGATGATATAGCAACGAACGTTGAGGAACGTATCTCATGTGCTAGACGTACCTTCTACAGCCTTACTTCAACAGGACTTCATGGTTCTAATGGTCTACAACCAACAACCTGCTACAAAATCTACTCAACGTATGTTCTACCAAGACTACTTTATGGATTGGAGACCTTTGCCCTCTTACAAAAACACATTGATCGCTTAGAAACATATCATATATCGGTTCTTCGTCTTATTCAAAGCTTACCGCCACGAGCTGCAAGGAGTATTACTTATCTGCTGCTGGGTGCAAGGCCATTGGAGGCTGAGATTCACATTAGAGCTCTGACATTCCTCGGTAATATCATAAGGTCAGATAACCAGGTCCTCAATGACATACTGGAACGTCAAACACAAGTTAAGGGATCGTCTTCAAAAAGCTGGTTCTCATACATTCAGAAAATTCTTCACCAGTACTCACTCCCTGACATTTCTACACTTCAACAAACTTTGCCAGATAAAGAGAATTGGAAGCAACTTGTCCATACATCAGTTGATACCGTGTGGAACGAACATCTTATTGTAGACTGTCATACAAAATCAACGCTCAAATTCTGCAACATAAGTATTTTGACAATAGGATCTGTACACCCACTATGGAGAACAGTAGAAAATAACGTACACGATGCGAAGCGTGCGATCACCAAAGCTAGATTTTTGACTGGTACCTACATTGTCCAATCTAAGCTCAGCCGTTTTAACCAAAACCGTGTGGATCCTACATGTCAACTCTGTAAGGGGGCTAAGGGTGAAACGTTTACACGTGTACACGGAGCCGTTTCGTTTTTTGGCTGTAAACGTTTACATAATTTCTAAACGTGTACACGGACTACTGTACATACAATAAAAAGATATTCTTTAATATCGTTAATATTACTCTAAAAACTCAATACTAGTATTGATTTCCTGAAGTCGCGAAGTCAGGCAATTGATTCTTCACTTAACGTATGTACGAAATGTACATGTATGTGCTGTTAGAGTTATGTATGCATCCTTGATTCAAACACACTGGACAAACTTTAAACAAACGCTAAAACAGCTAGGAAGAAAATCTGTACGAGAATCAATCTAATCCAGTTGTAGAAAGAGCCGATATCTCCTATGAAATTTGACAATGCCGCAACCGTCTCTTTCTACGTCATTGCCGTCTTTTTCTTCTTCCTTTTCTCCGCCCATGCCTTCTCTTGATGGTTCGGTGTCCAACCTTCCACGAGTTACTGTTTTTGTAACTTACTTGCATTTTTGAATTGTGGGAATTGTTCAAACACATTTCAAAATAAGTCAGTTTAATTTTTGAATCTTTGAAAGTTTTATTGGTGTACGAAACATCAGCATGTCGTATTAAAGTTGCGAATTTGATCCAGTCAAGCATAACTAAGTCGTATTTATGTCAATTTATGACCACGTCTGCAAATGAACACTAGTGGATATCACTTTTCACATTAGAAATTCAAAGAAGCGTTTAAACGTTTACGTTTCGTTTACAGCCGTCCGTGTACATGTTTAGGAAATTTGGTAAACGTTTCACCCTTAAAGGGGGCTGTGGAGGACTATTGTCATACTTTACTAGAATGTGGTGCTTTACTAAACTACAGGACACCGTACTTGTCAGAACTTCAACTGTTGTTTTCACTCAACAAGAACCAGACTGCTTGGTCAGATCTTGGAAGGGAAGATATTCTTCAATTTATTCTGGATGTGTCCGCTTTGGATGAGAGATTCTCTCTTCAACTCGATAACGAGGCATATTATCGAATCGAACGTTTATCAAGAAGTTTGTGTCATAGCGTACATTGTGGGAGGACTTTTCTGCTTGAATTAATACAAAGGGGACGAAAATAAGCTCTGACCGTTGGTAGTCTACCCTGGTTTTGTAAATAGAATTTTTTAGACTTCGTTTTAAGCCCGAAGGAAGAACGGCCTTCACCTGTCCATGAACTAGGTCAAACTAGGTGCACCTACCAAGAGGTGGATTATACAGGTTGGGGAAAGGTACCGATCGAGCTAATATACCTCGATTGGGCTAATATACCTCGATTGGGCTAATCAATCTGAATATTTTCAGTAGTAAAAAATTAAAACATTCTCAAAATTATTCTTTTGAGCAAAATCGCATCAGTTCTTTATAAAAGAAGTTATGTTTACAAAAGAAACATACCTGAAAAGTGAATAGTTACTGAGAAAATATACCTCCATTTTTCTGAATATATTGGGTGAGATTTCTCGAAATCTAAAAAGTTTTCAGGCATAGTTGCTTTTTAAATATTATTTCTTGATATGAAAGCTGGTGCGAATTTGCACTCAAATATGATTTGGAGATAAAAAGTACTTTTTTCTGAATAAAAAAGTCGGATTGATTAGCCCGATCGAGGTACATTAGCTTGATCGAGGTATATTAGCTCGATCGGTACCTTTCCCCAACCTGTTATACGGACAACAACAACAACAACAACAACTAGCGAATCGTTCAGAAATACCTTCAGTTCGGAAATATCTGCTCGACCAGTATCCTAAACATTTACAAATACAGTGGGGACAGACAAGGATAAATGATAAACTAGCTTATCCAGTTTCCCCAGCTCAGGAGCTTGAAATGGAAATTTACAGTGAAGTCATTTACCTAACAGCAAGATTTCCGCTCTGGTCTTGCTCGTTCTCGTTTGAGTTCATACGAAACTTTATGATGATCGTTTGTTGACTTTTTCATTTATCATAATCTTTATTTTACGTGACACTTTTGGTGTAAATACCCAGTTTCACTTCTCTGTACGTCCTGTCATCTCGAACGGGACTTCGTTAACCATCTTATTTACGTTCTCGCCTAAACGAGATTTGCAAATTTTAATTTAAAAATTTAAAATTTTCCAGAAAATTAGGAATGATTTTCATAAAATTGACATGAATGTCATTGAAACATATTATATTATTTTCTTAAAAAAAAATTTTTAATCCCAGTATGCAAAATAAAAAATGTCAGCGCCCATGCATTTTGATGATGTAGACATTGAAATGAAATGAGGCCAGATGTCATCCAAAATTTAAAGTGTGTGTATTTTTTAATAATCAAGAAAGAACTTTTAACTATTCCAGTCTAATAGCTCCTCGAAATATTCAGCAATTACTTTTTAATAAGCCAAATCAGAAGACATTCGCGCTATATTCTTTGAAAATTTCACAAAGAGAGGTTAGAGTGGGCCAATATGGCTCACCCGAGTAACCTATTGCTTTTTTGTCAAAAATACACCTTTCATTTAAGGGTTATGACCGTTTCTATAATACACCTGAAGTAGATACACAATTGCATAGACATGACATCACGTCTAATTCTGTTGCCCTTCATCGCGCCGTCATGCAAGACCACATAACAGTCTGTGCGAAACACAGATTCAAACCAATAGTTATTTTGCACCAAATGTCCAATATGGCTTCGAATTTTATACTCATCAGGTATCCTGAGAATGCAAAAAAAAAAAAAAAAAAAAGAAGAAAATTATGGATTAACCCTCTGGCTGCGACAACCTTGTTCAAATATCGTTACGTCACTGCGAGAAATTTTGACGTCACGCAGCAAAAACGACGTTCGTCCTTCCCGCCAGGTTTAAAAGAAGTGTTACGCTGCAGGACAGGGCCGGATGCAACATTAACAAATCGATTTTTTCTTTTAAGTTACTATAAATTCAGAAGATAAATTAATTTGAAACATACAATGTTGTTTACGAATTTATTTGGATTTACAATGGGAAATGAAACGGGAAAATATTTCCCGAGAGATGTCAAAAGCATCTGAAACGCAACGAAATATGTAAAAAGGAACTGTATCTGCAATCTCAAATTAAGCCGAGTCAAATAATTCATCTTTGAATCATAATATAGTACATGTATTTCATATCTTTCTCACAGAAGACGATGGCAGAATTTTGCTACAAGTAATCTTTGAAACTTTTCATGGAAATTCTCACTAGATTTTGTAAAAAAAAAATTCTCTCAATTTTCATCACTTCGTCCTTTTAATATTATTAAAACTTCAATTCACGACAATTCATCTCTAGATTTCCGTTTATTATGTGCATGCTGTGTTTATGTCTTTTTTTTTAAAATAATTTGTAAACAGGAAAAAAACAAAGAAAAAAAGGGGAAAGGGGGGAGGGGAAGAGAAAATACAAAATTACAGACAGAAGACTTTATACATTGTGTCTTTAAGGTTTTCTATCTATGACGAAAGTAACAAAACTTCCTGGAATTTTTTACAGTTTGTGTGAAGTTCTAATCTAATACACACAATTTTAATGATAAATAAATGACACTTTTTTTTAGAAAAACTAGATCGTTTGTATGCTATCATTTGCCTAATTACCATTTGTGTCGAAATGAAAGTGAAGGGAAAATCGTCTCGTACTTCTTAATCTTATAGTTCCGCCTTATCTTTGTCTAATAAATTTCAGTTTGGGAAATGTTTTAAACTCTATCTGGTCAATTTTGAATTAGCCTGGGCTGAGTGTTTGTATGATCATATTATGCTTTGAATCACTGACACAATTATTGTCAAATCGTACACACTTTTATCGTCTCTTTAATGGATACACTGATACTCGATTAAATAATGGAACATTTTTTAAGTCGTCATATATGTATACCGTTGTTTTCTAGTATCCTATAGTTTTTTTTAATTTCGACAAATCTTTTCGAAAGAACGTCTGAAATTACCTTTTTTCTTGCTGATTTTATCTAGTGCAAAAACGTAAATAGCGAATTGAAATGCAAAGAAGGGGCCAGGAATCTTAAAAAAAAAAGAATTCAAATGATGAATACATGTACATTTATTTAATACCTATTACGGACTAGTTCGGACTAGTTCACAGCCCTGTCCCAGCCACTTTGTATGTATAAATCATCTACTATACAATATGCAAACTCTTCTATCATTTCAAAATGAAACAAAATTGAAAATTTGATGCAGACAAAATTTATGGGTACCCAAACATAATTTGCAAAACTTATTACAATGTACATAAATTGTACAATGTATGATTTAAGATTGCATAATTGAATTGCATTATTTGTATCTATTTTTTTTTTTTCATTACACTCACTCAGAACCACAGGAGGTAGACATCAACATAGGACAACATTGTAAACTAGTTAATTTTGTAGCTAAATATTAATGTACTATCTTGTATAAATAAAGGAAATAAATAAATAAAACAATCCTCAATTATGTACGCTTCTTCGAGCTCCTTTAAGTAAAGGAAGATGCGATTGTAGACCCGTGACATCGAGCACTGGACTGTGATTTAGAAACACTAGATCATGTCGATTTTTCGTCTTGTTTTTAATCATTAATGTGTACTGAAACATTTTTTTTTTACATTTTTAAACGCTTTCCCTTCCCCTCTCTTAATGTTTTTCATGTCATGCTGTTGTCAGTATACCATTGCAGATGCCAACTGTCAGACTTGAATTAAGATGTAAGGTTTTTGATCCTGGGATTTTTTTTGTTGTTGTTGTTGAGGGAGGGGACATGGTCCTCAATGATGTTTAAAAAGGGGGACCTTCTGAAAGAAGTTACAAAGAAGGTGACATCTCTAGATATAGGGATTTTTTTAATGCTTTACAACGGGAAATAAGCGGCGTTTTTTCAAAGGATGTAGAGACAAATCGCCTGTTGTCGGCTAATAATGGGGCGGGGGGGGGGGGTTAATCAAATACGTTTCAGAATTAGGAAGACACTTTTCTATGACTAAACTGGAGAATCAGGAACATGTCCAAGTCAGATTCAGGAGCATATCCAGAGACTCAACTATCGAGTGCACGTGCAACTTTTGCTGGGATGACTTGCGAGACCAGAAGTGATGAGGACATGGACTTGTATTGATATTATCCATGTATATTCGACTCCTGCTACAATATATGACTCAAAAATTCAAAACAAAATTCGAAGACAATTCTAAAGGTCAAGGGAGAAGGAATACTATTACACATTCGCGTATAAGCAATATTTCGAAAAAAGTAAATAGAAAAGATAAACTGCAAAATGATTGTGATCGTCAAAAACTCTTTTCAGAGAGAGAGAGAGAGAAAGAGAGAGAGAGAGAGAGAGTTTTCTGACTTGCTTTAATTCTAAACATGATAACCTTATTCTTTATACATCTAATGGGGAAAAAGTTATCGTTCTTGCTGACCCGGATTAGGAGGTATTTTATCTAAAGATCCCTTTCCTCCTTTTGCCTTATTTTCCCTGATCCTATATATTATCTGTACAAGATTTCTCCAAAATCTCCGTCTTCACAAATTCATATAAATTCGCAAATAAACGGACTGACAATGTTATTCATATTGATTTTTTCATCACATTGAATGTACATGTAAATTAATTAAAACAATATTATATTTGTTACAAGTATCTTTAGTTTGAATATCATCCATTTTCGTGCGTTATTTGGTATTCGGTTACCAAAGATAGTCATGATAGTAGAGCTCCTTCATCTAAATATGCATGATTGTATTACATGCACAAATGTAGTTTAACCATTTTATTTTCAAAAGAAATTGACATTGGAAAGCAAAAAAGGAAAACATACCACAGCGAATTGAGAGAGTCTTGATCTGTCCCCATGCATTTCTCATAAATTCTGAATTTCTGATTTACATGTATGCAAACTAAGAAAATGTTAACGGTTGCATGACAACCCCCCCCCCCCCCCCCCCCCCCCCCCCACACACACACACAATTGACTTTGAGTGGAGATTATTCTTTCCGGAAGTTTCTTAATTCTGGTACAAGGAAGAATACTCTCATGAACGATGAATGATTTTCTCCCTTACACAACTATGTTCATTTTACAGATTATCATGGAAATAAAATCAAAATAAACAAGTGTAAAATATGTTGAAAAAATAAACAAGTAACGCGTGTTATTCTAAATATCCCTGGCCAATCATTATTCGCCCTTTTCTGTTAGTGTATAGACTCATCTGTCATAGTTTTGCAAAAAAATGTTCAAGGTCAAGTCAAAGTTTAAAAAGATATCATGTTTTGTGCAAAATTTCATATCTGGTTCCATAAATCTATTTAGAGATACGGGAATATGAATAAGAGAAAAGGAAAAAAGTATGCGTAAACGTTTTTAAACATTTTGACGTTCCAGTCAATAAATGGACGTCATTCACCTCCCTCGTTCTCGATAATGCGTGCAGTTATTTATAAAATAGATATATCTTTGAACAAAGGAGGGTTAAAATTAAAATTCACTCGCTCAAAGTTTTCAAATAGAGAAACTTCATTCGATAAAATTTCGTTGCAAAGTACGATAGTTGACAAAATTGTAGAAAAATTCGTATTACCTAAGATAACTAGAGATAGCAAACTTGAAATATTTTATCTATTATATGGCTAAAATCTCAAAGAAATATCCTGTTTGATCATTTAACTAAAGTATTTGTACTTGATTTTATTCCAAAGCAACACGCGGTTGAATTTGCGATGATGACGTTAAAAATACGAAACGTTTACGGCGGTAGTCAGGGTGTCCCATTTATGGGATATTTTTGCACATATAAATTTAACGATAAATCTTACTAGGTATTTATTATCATCAGATTGTAGATGATAGTTATCTGCTTCCATTGATACCAAATTTGTCAAAATCCGTCAAGAAACAAGCGAATTAGAGGAGTTTTAATGCCGAAAAGTAAAGAAGGACACATATGACCCCTACCGCAGCGAACGGTAAAAGGACACATATGACCCCTACCGCAGCCAGAGGGTTAAAAATTGGAATTAAATATTTGAATTCTTGGAAACTGTTCAAACATCAAATGACTTAATGATGGATAAACTTAAATATGTTGAGGGAGCGATCAATCCCTGGAAAATGATGATAATTTGGAACGGAAAATATTGAACATAGCTATGAACATGATTAGAGGAAATGAATGTACGAGAAAAATAGACCCAACAGAAAGTTTTTTTGCAACGTGGAAGGTCAGTCGTCCAAGCTTGGAGCCTCGTACCCAGACAGAAATGTTTTGACTTGCAGTTTATGCACTACGCGTACTTACAATCACATGAAGTCAATAGAACCCCAAAAGTCAAATTAAGTCAACTCGTTTGTAGCCCGGGCTTGAACAAAGGAGCTGTTAAGATAAGGCGTAGAATCTGCCCTGAAAAGTCGAAATTTCAAAATGCAAAAATTGAGAATCTTTTTCGGTTGAAATTTGAAGTAACTTGGTCTGCATATGAATCTTCTTTCAGATGGGATAATTTATGCAAAATAAGACCGATATTTGGTTCAAAATAAGCGTTTTTTACACAGAAATCAATGGAAAACGGAAAAGTTTTATACAACATCGTTCCCCCCCCTCGCTTTACAATGCAACTTTCACCAAAGGTGTATATCAATAAAACACATTTTCTGGCCAAGTGGGGTTCTGAAGCGAGGGGGGGAACAATGTCCCACAGGCGAAAAACGAAAAAAGGGGGGATGGCTGACTATTTTTAAATTTGCCTCTAGAGCGTTAAAGTACGTAATATTGTCGTCTTTTTCTTTTTATATCACGGAACAATCTATTCAGAGTGTGTTCCGATCAAATATTTAACCGTTTGGAAGGAAATAAACGAGAAAGTTGTCTATTTCTACACCGTGTGTATTTCGCGCCAGAAAGCTACATAAATGGCTGAGAAGAACGAAATAAAACCGTTTTTCAGTTTCCGGATTGCAGAATTTGCCGATTATATTGATATAATAACCTCAAAGTTAATTTTGCTTATCCAATTTTGACATTAAAAGGTAACAGAAGCATAATAAACGTAAAAATGTTTAAAATAATGCATTTTTTTGTGCATTTTCGAGCGAAATTCAACGTTTTCTGTCATCTGTACCCCTACCTCTTCAACCCGTAATTATAACATCTTTCATCGAATTTATTTAAATAAAACACCTACTAGGAATCTTATAATACTTTATATTTTTATCCTGACCAACTTTTATCTAAATTGGAAGGACAGCGCCCGAGAAATAATCGAGTGATTTCAGGGCTAAATCCGGCCCTTATCTTAACAGCTCCTTTCAGGTCAAGTGCAGATGGTTGGGGAATTTTCAAGAGATTAATGACTTGATTGAAGGATGCACTGTAACTGTAAGTCTGAAAAATACTTGGAAAATGGTGGGGTAGGGGATGTTTTCAAAGCTTAAATAAAGTGACTTGTGATATACCTTTACTGAATGTGTTGATTTTTTTCAGTCAGATGCATTTGCTTCCAATCCTATGTGATATTGGCAAAATCTATCTGACTGAATGTCCTATGCGTGAAAAAAAGTTTCATGTAGACTGACATAATATGCTACTGTCGATGATTTAATTAGAGAGCCAACAATAATTACAAAACTGTTATTTTAAATTTTGCTAAAAATAAATGCCACTTTATTTGATTAGGGATAAACATTAATTAATTAATGCGCACCAGTTGTATGATTATTTTTAGTGAGCCAACAAATGTTTAACCTGGCCATATCTTACTGTTAAAACCAATCTATATTTAAAAAAAAACATTTTACTATCAAACAGTATACCTACATCATTACGCGGCAAGTGATGTTCTCTTCTGACAAGTCTCATTGTTTATTCCAATTCCTGATTCTTCTTAAGAAATACCAGTAAAATCAAGTTTTGCTAACTCATGGAGTCAAGCACCATTCTTTTTCCAAACATTTTACTTCCATTCCCCAAAATTCAAGGACTGAGAGTGAGACTCAAGTCATTGAAACTGCCAGACTACACACATTCTCAGAATCTTGTGATTCTTAAATGATGCTATGAATTTGAAGATGATATGAATCAAGGCAAAACCTTTTTGTGCGAGCGGAGAGAAAATAAATATGATTATACTCAGTATAAAATAAAAAAGAAACTTTCTTTTTTATTTTCTTGCATTATAGACTATGACGGTTTATCTCATCTTACAAAACTTTCTGTTTGATGATGGCCAAAAACAAAAGGTGGTACAAAATGTATAAGCATGTGTAAAATTGGTCTAGACCAGCAGATGAACATTTTAAGGGGGGGGGGGGGGGGCTTAAAATATGATTCTTTATATGTCCCTGTTTTGACCTAGACCGGCAAATATTAGATTAGATGGGGGTTGCAGTCAGATTTACGGGAAACTACGAGCAAAAACAAAAGGTGTCTGATTTTGAAAACTTATATCAACGATCTAGTTTAAAGAACTCAGTAGACAGTGCTCAGCTAGAAGTCGGCATCTTTGCTTGAACTGGTCAGACCAAGCTCATATATTTCCTACACGTTAATTTTTTTTATTTCAAGCTGTTCTAATTTTGTAAGAAAACGTTAAATGAAAATAAATAACTCATTGCATATCGACCAAAAGAAAAAAAAAAAAAAAAACCAACATCTCGCAGATGTCAGACACAATCGTCGAAAGCCTGTTTCACAACATTTCAATAAAGAAAGCTACTCAATATCGGACTTCAGAATTATTTAATACCGTGAAGCCATCCGGATTGAACACAAAATCGCCCATGGGAATACTTTGGCTGGATTATTGATCTTTTTAAAAACGTTTACGTCAAGCAAAATATGTTCATTAAAGGAAAAACTTACGACGTCAAAGTTACATTTGCGATTTGGCGCGATTACGTAAATGACGTCATAGAAGCATGCACAGTAAACAAAGTACTCAAACGGAAATGTCGGCTTTCCTCAAGATTCCGTGGTTATGCCGAGCTGTTGATGCTATTTCGTAATCTGCTTTACGAAAAATTATGTCAATTAATCTAACTTGTAAACAAAAATTGAGTATAGCTTATACGTCAACTTGCATGTCGAAAAAAGATGTAAATGGCAATATCCAACAGCTCTGCAGCAACTCTGTGAGAGGATGAAAGTTTTTGAAAGCGTAGTAGTACATCCTCATTCACTGATTCAGCATCTTTTCTCAATAAAGTAAGTGTATACGCGTTACCATAAGGGCGAGCTTTGCTTGCAAAAGGCCCTTTGGGCCTTTGCAGCGAGAGCTCGCTATAACATACATTTGTACTATGATGATCAATAAAATGCTTAGATATTTTCTTCTTTAGAAATGTCCGGCATCCCTGCTTATTTGAAAGGTCGAGGACGAGGAAGGGGGCGTGGCTCTAGACCTCGGCAAGGATATGGAGTGGAAGGGGGAGAGCAGAGAAATGGACTTGGTGACCAGTGCAGAGCATGGGGAGGAGGTCCTCACAAAAATACTACAGGCCAAGGTGATATATAATGACTGAATGAGAATCTCTAAATACATGTATAAATTATAATAGAGTGTATGCAGGCTGATCACCTCATGTACCTGTTCTCATTTCCTATTTTGGTATGCTCAATAATGCTAATTCTGTATATGACCATATAACGGGGTCAAGGTCACATACTTGGGATCAAACATGCGACAGACAATACACCTGATCTTGTTTAAGATTCATGTAATGACATTCCAAACTAATATTACAAATACACTTACAACATGTACAAATAGAACAAGCTTATTCTTATGCTGAGCCATTTCTCTAGTATATAGCAATAAGATGCAGTCTTAACTGACCTAAAATGGTTGTTTTATAAGTATATTTCAAGGTATGAGAATGTATAATCTCTTCATTCCCTTGTTTGATAGCATTATACAATGTATTTATCAGAACCTGGTCAGTTTGACAGTATGTCAGCCTTGTTTGATAGCATTATACAATGTATTTATCAGATCCTGGTCAGTTTGACAGTACGTCAGCCCTGTTTGATATAATAGTACAATGAATTTATTAGATCCTGGTCAGTTTGACAGTACGTCAGCCTTGTTTGATATCATAGTACAATGTATTTATTAGATCCTGGTCAGTTTGACAGTATGTCAGCCTTGTTTGATATCATAGTACAATGTATTTATTAGATCCTGGTCAGTTTGACGGTACGTCAGCCTTGTTTGATATCATAGTACAATGTATTTATTAGATCCTGGTCAGTTTGACGGTACGTCAGCCTTGTTTGATATCATAGTACAATGTATTTATTAGATCCTGGTCAGTTTGACAGTATGTCAGCCTTGTTTGATATCATAGTACAATGTATCTATTAGATCCTGGTCAGTTTGACAGTATGTCAGCCTTGTTTGATATCATAGTACAATGTATCTATTAGATCCTGGTCAGTTTGACAGTACGTCAGCCTTGTTTGATATCATAGTACAATGTATCTATTAGATCCTGGTCAGTTTGACAGTATGTCAGCCTTGTTTGATATCATAGTACAATGTCTCTATTAGATCCTGGTCAGTTTGACAGTATATCAGCCTTGTTTGATATCATAGTACAATGTATCTATTAGATCCTGGTCAGTTTGACAGTACATCAGCCTTGTTTGATTGCATAGTACAATGTATTTATCAGATCCTGGTCAGTTTGACAGTACGTCAGCCCTGTTTGATATAATAGTACAATGAATTTATTAGATCCTGGTCAGTTTGACAGTATGTCAGCCTTGTTTGATATCATAGTACAATGTATTTATTAGATCCTGGTCAGTTTGACGGTACGTCAGCCTTGTTTGATATCATAGTACAATGTATTTATTAGATCCTGGTCAGTTTGACAGTACGTCAGCCTTGTTTGATATCATAGTACAATGTATTTATTAGATCCTGGTCAGTTTGACAGTACGTCAGCCTTGTTTGATATCATAGTACAATGTATCTATTAGATCCTGGTCAGTTTGACAGTACGTCAGCCTTGTTAGATATCATAGTACAATGTATCTATTAGATCCTGGTCAGTTTGACAGTACATCAGCCTTGTTTGATATCATAGTACAATGTATCTATTAGATCCTGGTCAGTTTGACAGTACGTCAGCCTTGTTTGATATCATAGTACAATGTATCTACTAGATCCTTGTCAGTTTGACAGTACGTCAGCCTTGTTTGATATAATAGTACAATGTATCTATTAGATCCTGGTCAGTTTGACAGTACATCAGCCTTGTTTGATTGCATAGTACAATGTATTTATCAGATCCTGGTCAGTTTGACAGTACATGTACGTCAGCCCTGTTTGATATAATAGTACAATGAATTTATTAGATCCTGGTCAGTTTGACAGTACGTCAGCCTTGTTTGATATCATAGTACAATGTATTTATTAGATCCTGGTCAGTTTGACGGTACGTCAGCCTTGTTTGATATCATAGTACAATGTATTTATTAGATCCTGGTCAGTTTGACAGTACGTCAGCCTTGTTTGATATCATAGTACAATGTATCTATTAGATCCTGGTCAGTTTGACAGTACATCAGCCTTGTTTGATATCATAGTACAATGTATCTATTAGATCCTGGTCAGTTTGACAGTACATCAGCCTTGTTTGATATCATAGTACAATGTATCTATTAGATCCTGGTCAGTTTGACAGTACGTCAGCCTTGTTTGATATCATAGTACAATGTACATGTATATATTAGATCCTGGTCAGTTTGACAGTACGTCAGCCTTGTTTGATATCATAGCACAATGCATCTATTAGATCCTGGTCAGTTTGACAGTACGTCAGCCTTGTTTGATATCATAGTACAATGTATCTATTAGATCCTGGTCAGTTTGACAGTACGTCAGCCTTGTTTGATATCATAGTACAATGTATTTATTAGATCCTGGTCAGTTTGACAGTACATCAGCCTTGTTTGATATCATAGTACAATGTATCTATTAGATCCTGGTCAGTTTGACAGTACATCAGCCTTGTTTGATATCATAGTACAATGTATCTATTAGATCCTGGTCAGTTTGACAGTACATCAGCCTTGTTTGATATCATAGTACAATGTATCTATTAGATCCTGGTCAGTTTGACAGTACGTCAGCCTTGTTTGATATCATAGTACAATGTACATGTATATATTAGATCCTGGTCAGTTTGACAGTACGTCAGCCTTGTTTGATATCATAGCACAATGCATCTATTAGATCCTGGTCAGTTTGACAGTACGTCAGCCTTGTTTGATATCATAGTACAATGTATCTATTAGATCCTGGTCAGTTTGACAGTACGTCAGCCTTGTTTGATATCATAGTACAATGTATCTATTAGATCCTGGTCAGTTTGACAGTACGTCAGCCTTGTTTGATATCATAGTACAATGCATCTATTAGATCCTGGTCAGTTTGACAGTACGTCAGCCTTGTTTGATATCATAGTACAATGTATTTATTAGATCCTGGTCAGTTTGACAGTACGTCAGCCTTGTTTGATATCATAGTACAATGTATATATTAGATCCTGGTCAGTTTGACAGTACGTCAGCCTTGTTTGATATCATAGTACAATGTATTTATTAGATCCTGGTCAGTTTGACAGTACGTCAGCCTTGTTTGTTATCATAGTACAATGTATCTATCAGATCCTGGTCAGTTTGACAGTACGTCAGCCTTGTTTGATATCATAGTACAATGTATCTATTAGATCCTGGTCAGTTTGACAGTACGTCAGCGGAGAAGAAGTTTGCGGAGATTAGCAGTCAGCACCAGCAGGCCATACAACACCACCTGGATCACAGTGACGATGTAAACTCAGACTTGTCACCGGTAGATGAGGAGGACATCAACGACAATATACTCAACTCTGTATTCAAAACTTACTCAACATCGTTTGGTATGTCATGTCTCTTGTCTTTATCATCTTTTAATTTGCTATATACTAGTATTTGATATTGACCTTGTACATACAATAATATATGATGGTTTTTTGTGTCACCTGATATGCAAGAGTGACATATAGGGATCTATATGTAGTCACACTTTCATACAAATAACTTGATCCACATGCATTATATTTCCATCAAACTTGCAGTGATGGTCATACCTGTTGAGACTTAACACTCAATGAGGGTCATGGTCACACAGTTAGGGTCAACCATGTGACATACCTGAACAATTCTATTTTATTGACCCTATACAGTATACGTATAATACATGTAGTACCTATGAGATGAATTTTATTTTCCTTTTACTAATATCATCAGATGTTTTCATTGATCTTGTACATAATAAAATCAGATGGATTTTGACTATTCATAAAGTGGATTTTGGATATATCTACCAATTTCCTGAGATGCTATTAGATATATAAGGAAATATTCAGGTTTAACTAGATAATGTAAGTTATTGATATGACTCTCTTTGTGTAGGTAACGATATTAATGGAGATACCGGAGACACGATACAGACAGTAGACAGAGCTCAGACTGATCTTGTTCATACGTTCAGATCTAGTGCCTCAGCTTGCCTTATATGTATAGAAAACATCAAGAAAAATGAAGCTGTAAGTATTCATAGCTGTAGTACATCTTAGTGGTACATTTACAAATGTATTACATCTTATATTTACATTTACGCCTCATTCACATAGAGGGTTTATTGTAGGATTTGAATACAAATTTGTATTGCCATAGATCTGTTGATATAGATGTGATAAAGAGAATTATAAAATATGCACACATACAGTGTATTGCATACAGTTCATGTATAAAATATTTGAACATTTGTGTCACAAATTTCCCAAGTATTAAGTGTACAATTCTCACATGCCACGTATCTATGTTACAGATCTGGAACTGCCAGTGTTGTTATGCCATGTTTCACATACAATGTATACAGAAGTGGGTAAGGGAGGGAGTGTATCAACATGCCTATAAGACAGAGGGGGAGGTTGACACTAAGGACATACCATGGCACTGGTAAGGAGGTCCCTTGTCTACTCTGGGCGGGGTCGTGATAAGGCTACTCCCATGTTTATATCTGTTTAACCTCGGACTCCATGTATGTCTATGTTTTGGACATAAATGTCTGGTCATTGAGAAATCAAAATTTCAGAAATTTGCTTCTAAGCTTATTTCATCTGTTCATTATTGAGAAATGATTTAGGTATCCTAGTAGAATTTCCCTAGTTGACATACATATTGACACATGATGAAGAAACACAATCTTTTTTCTGTAAATCTGTTTGAAATATGGAAAGTGATCTTTAGTTGTCTTTTTTTCTAGAAATTTTGTTTTTGATTGTGTAGGTAATTTTAAAAATATAATTGGATATTTGAATGGCCTAGTCTACTTGAAGTAACTGTGTTAATTAAAAGGCAATTCATATAGATTCTAAATATTTGAATTATTTGTCTTGTGAGATACAGTCAAACCTGTCTTATGTGACTTTGCAGGGGCCGACTGAAAATAGGTCACATAAGACAGGTGGTCACTGAATACAGGTTCAACCTGATCCTACAATATTTTCGTAGTATAAGAGCAGTACTATTAAATGAATCACTACATATATCAATTCGTATATTTATTGATTAATCGTATTGTACATATAAAATCACATTAGATTTTGTTTGTAACAGAAAATTTAATTATGAAAGACACTGATAAAGGTATTTAATGCAAAATAGTATATAGTTTGGGTGCTTTGCAACACTGAAAGTCGTAATATACAGGTTCGGAATTCGGTACGAGACAGAAAAATCACGGTCGTTGTCGCGTTAGACAGGTTGTCGCTATATACAGGTTAATTTGATAGGAAAATTGCTCGGGAGGAATAAAAAAGGTCACATAAAGCAGGAAGTCGCTAAAAAGAGGGTCACTTTAAGACAGGTTTGACTGTACATGTACATGTTTTTGTTGTTCTGCGTCTGATACAGCACTGTAAGACTTAATATTATGGTTAGTTGTAAAGAAGACATCATAACTGAGAGACTTGTTTCTTTTTAAGCCCAAAGTGTCGGTCAGAGTACAAGCAGGCTGATTGTCCAAAGAGGTACTTCTGTTTCTGTGGGAAGGTGCAGGATCCTTCCTTTGACCCGTGGCTTGTTCCCCACTCATGTGGGCAGATGTGTGGGAAGGCACTCAAACCAGAATGTGGCCACACCTGTCTGTTATTATGCCACCCAGGTGAGTGTGTATTTTGAAGTATGTGTCCTTAACTATTCAAGACCAAGCTATGTACCAAATTTCATCTCAATATCTCAACCCATTGCAGAAAAAAATCTGAAAAACTAACTTGGACAGACAGATGTATGTATGGACAGACAGATGTACGGATGGACAGACAGACCCGACTGACCGACCGACTGTTGACCAATTATTTAACTGATCAAAATTCAGATTGTAAGAAATTTCTCACAATAACCATCTGAATAAAATTCATTACAAAGAATGTGTATTTGATTTACAGGTGCTTGCCCGCCATGTCCTAAAACAATACAAACAAAATGTCACTGTGGAAAACAGAAACCGAAAGTTGTACGATGTAGTGTGAAGACATGGTCATGTGGTCAACCATGTGGCCGTAAACTCTCTTGTAATCAGCATTACTGCAAGCTACCATGTCACTCAGGTATGGAATTCATATCCAGAAAGTATACATTACTACGGCTCCAATATACATGTATACCTTGTCTGAATTTATATTCCCCTTGCTGAAGGCATATAATCTGTATGGAGCTGTAATAACAGTTTAGTCATACTTCAAATTAAGTAAAAGAGTGGCTATATGATGTTTATGCTTCATAGTAGAGTAAAAGAAGAATACATGGAGCTATTTTACTACTTGTTTCGTATCTGCTTGTTTGGCTGATTCTTTGTACATCTGTAACACTCTGAAAACTCACTCCTACTCAATCACACAATCTCCGCTTGTTACTTTTTCCCTCTATGACATGTCTTCAGAAAAAATGTTGAAAGAATTTACTGTAGAAAGAAACGAATAGATCAAGACAATGTCTTATTCATTATCAAAGTTCCACACCGATTTTATTTTTTGATTCACAACTTGATGACTGACAAGAAACAAACAAGTTTTTATTTCTTATGTGACATCAGGTGATTGTCCAGCTTGCCCTATGACCAGTAAGCAGTCCTGCATGTGTGGTAAATCTAGTACAACTCGACCTTGTGCTAGTCCTCAATGGCAGTGTGATGAGGTAAGCTACATTCCCCCAATAACCCCCTCCCCCCATACACCTCCTCCCCCAAATATGCTCTCCCCTTTCATAAACTTCTCTCCTTCTATACATGCAAATCTGTGACAACTCAACCATGTGCTAGTCCTCAATGGCAGTGTGATGAGGTAAGCTGCACTCCCTCATTACCCCCCTCCCCCATACACCTCCTCCCCCAATATGCTCTCCCCTTTCATAAACTCCTCTCCTGCTATACATGGATATCTGTGACAACTCAACCATGTGCTAGGCCTCAATGGCAGTGTGACGAGGTAAGCTACACTCCCCTCCCCCAATATCCCCCTCCCCCCCCATACACCTCCTCCCCCAAATATGCTCTCCCCTTTCATAAACTCCTCTCCTGCTATACATGGATATCTGTGACAACTCGACCATGTGCTAGTCCTCAATGGCAGTGTGATGAGGTAAGCCACACTCCCCTCCTCCCTCCTCCAAACACACCCTTAATACACCCCTCCCCCTTTCACAAACTCCTCTCCTTCTATACATGTAAATCTGTGACAACTCGACCATGTGCTAGTTCTCAATGTCAGAGTGATGAGGTTAACTACAGTCCCCTCCCCCAAGTACACCCCCTTAATACACCCCCTTTATAAACTCCTCTCCTTATATATGTAAATCTGTGACAACTCGACCATGTGCTAGTCCTCAATGGCAGTGTGATGAGGTAAGCTACACTCCCCCTCCCCCAAATACGCCCCTTAATACATCCCTCCCCCCTTTCACAAACTCCTCTCCTTCTAAAAATGTAAATCTGTAATAACTCGACCTTGTGCTAGCCCTCAATGGCAGTGAGATGAGGTAAGCTACACTCCCCTCTCCCAAGTACACCCCCTTAATACACCCCTCTTTATAAACTCCTCTCCTTATATATGTAAATCTGTGACAACTCAACCATGTGCTAGTGATTCCCCTCTCCAAATACGCCCCTTAATACACCCGTTTAATACACCCCCGTTTTTATAAACTCCTCTCCTTATATATATGTAAATCTGTGACAACTAGACCATGTGCTAGTTCTCAATGGCTGAGTGATGAGGTAAGCTACACTCCCCTCTCCAAATACGCCCTTTAATACACCCATCCCCCCTTTCATAAACTCCTCTCCTTATATATATGTATATCTGTGACAACTCGACCATGTGCTAGTCCTCAATGGCAGTGTGATGAGGTAAGCCACACTCCCCTCCTCCCTCCTCCAAACACACCCTTAATACACCCCTCCCCCTTTCACAAACTCCTCTCCTTCTATACATGTAAATCTGTGACAACTCGACCATGTGCTAGTCCTCAATGGCAGTGTGATGAGGTAAGCCACACTCCCCTCCTCCCTTCTCCAAACACACCCTTAATACACCCCTCCCCCTTTCACAAACTCCTCTCCTTCTGTACATGTAAATCTGTGACAACTCGACCATGTGCTAGGCCTCAATGGCAGAGTGATGAGGTAAGCTATACCCCCCTCCCCCAAATTACACCCCTTAATACACCCCACTTCATAAATTCCTCTCCTTATATATATATAGGATCTCAAATGATTTTGTATTTCATACGGTATTTATGAAACGAGTCGTGTGAATTTTACATCCCCGAGCCTTGGCGAGGGGATTAAAATCACACAACGAGTTTCATTAATACTGTATGAAATAGAAACATAATTTGAGATTCTTTTTATCACATGAAATATGACGTAATTAATCGAAATAACGTCAAAATATTATAATTCTGACTTCATTTCTTGCAAATAATGCGCCAACGTCACCGTTTCTATTGTGATGTCACAAATGATCTTTAGCGCTTCAACCAATGATCACCCTTCCAAAGTGATATGTAACGTGTTATCATAAAAATCTATTTATGAAATGGCTTTATGTAACCGAATCAAGGGTGTATCATGTGATAAATGTAAATCTGTGACAACTCGACCATGTGCTAGTTCTCAATGGCAGTTTGATGAGGTAAGTTACACTCCCCTCCCCCAAATACACCCCCCCCCCTTTCATAAACTCTTCTCCTTATATATATGTAAATCTGTGACAACTCCATGCACCATGTGCTAGTCCTCATTGACAGTGAATGTTAGTGCAATGAGGTAAGCTACATTCACCCAATACACTCCTCCCCCTATTAAAATACACTAATTAAGACATAGTCATCCCCCAAGTTATAATGCCTTTCTCCATATCCCTGTTGGTTTGGTGTAGCTGCCACTACATGTAACTAACCATGTATTGATTTACAATGGAATGTTATGATAAGCTAAGTTACATGTAAGCTGCCCCATCACCTTAAACAAGACAACTTTCACTTCTCTTGTTTCTGAACATGAAATAAAGGACAATTGACTACATCTTGTTTATCCTATGAAATTTCAATTTCAAAATGGAAAAATAAACTTATGGCATAATCAGATTTTTATTAAAAATATTCCAATATTTTTGTGAAAAGGAAGAAAATAATAAAATTTTCTCTGTAGGTAGCTTTTAAATTGTCGTGAACAGGAAAAGTGTATACTTTATGTATGACATTGTACAATGAATAATAAAAAGCAAATTGATACAAATGTAATTTCTTTATCAGCCTTGTGGAAAACTGTTGAGCTGTAAGAGCCATGTCTGTGAGAGGCGTTGCCATGGTGACCAATGTGGTGCCTGTCCTCGAGCGGGGATCAGAAAATGTCCTTGTGGAAAAACAGGTACAGATTTGGTATTCAAATAGTTTAAGGTATTTTTTAAAAGTATCAAGTTTTTGATTGATTTATCAATGGAAGATCATGATGATTTTCACTGAAATCCTCTTCAAAGCACAATTCATATTTTAAAAAGACTAATGAATGAATATTGGGGCATATTGTATTTATTTCTATCTGCTTTATGTATCATTCATGACCACTTATATGTTTTTATATGAATTTGTGAATTCTCCAGTATTTGACCTACGATTTCAAAATTTTGTGATGAGACCTTTCTGAAGACACCAGAGCATGCTGAAAAGCTGCAGACAGAAGTTTTAATAACACATCCTGTTTCATTGTAGAAGTATAGAATGTCATCAGCTTATTACATGGTACAAAATGAAATACACATACATTTACTTTTAAATGACCTTCTATCGTGTATACAGTAAAAAGAAAAACAGTTTCTTAACATTTTGATTTTAAATACATTACAGAGTTTGAGCTTCCGTGTACAGAGGACATCCCAACATGTGGCGACACCTGTGGTCAATTGTTGGATTGTGGGATACACACGTGTTCTCAGAGATGCCACACTGGTCCTTGTGGAGCGGTTTGTACTTTAATCTTGTTTATATAGATCTGATGATTTTTCAGTTTAAAATATTTTATGTTCAATAAGAAAATTGGATTGGGCATAAGTTCTAACAACATTATTTTTGTGCCCTCTTCTTACATGGTATATATGAAAGTACAAAATATGACATCATGATGTCACAATTATTACTTTTTTTTTTTTACAAATAACAGATGTAAACAGCATGAACAGAGAGATACATGTAGAATTCTTACAACTATTTTAATTCTAACATACCCTTGTTTTTATGTAGATACTCTTTATTTAAAAATCATGAGAAATATATAACTTGCATGTAATCTTTGTGCATACACATTGTATAAGTTTGAAGTATTCTAACCATAAGTTTTGATTTGTCATTAAAACCATCGTGCATCATTGATTTAGTGTCGGCAAATGACAAAGAAAAGATGCCGTTGTGGACAGAAAAGTAAAGAAGTGCCGTGCTACAAGGAATACCTGTGTGAAACCAAGTGTACCATAATGAAGGATTGTAAAAAACATCAGTGTAAGAGAAAGGTAAGGCCATGTCAAAATAAATCTTTTGTTTCTCAGACACTGCTGTGTGCTATAATTCATTGTCAACGAAACATTTTTATTGCTTCTTCAGAAAAAAATACCTACCTTGTCCATTTTCCATTGTTTTTTTTTTTTTGTTTTTTTTTACATTTTTATATTATTTGCGACACACATAATACAAATGACATACATAAAGACTTGCACACTTTTAGAATGAATAATGATGTAATTACTTGACATGATCACATATTCTTATATTAAGTCATATCGTTCACAGATTGTTAATTCAAAACGAAATATCTTTTTATTTCATTCAGCCTGTTTAAAGAAAATTCATTGTCCCATGAAATCTTCCCTAAAAATTGTCCAAACAGTACTCGATAATTATTTAAATACATGTTTAATCACAGCACTTTCCATATTATGGATAATTTGCAAGTATAGAAAGACTTTAATCGTGCGGCTTGTATATCAATTATTGTACAGCTAGTGTATAGAGCTACTGGCCACATGCTGACACTGTTACTGACAAATAAACGACTGATTCTTGCATTTAATACATCAAGTAAACTTTCGATGATATAAGTACGTGTAATTTCTTTATTGGTCTCTACATTATATAAATATCTATGTGGAACGATATCAAGAATTCATGGAAATATTTCCAAGTCTATTGATAATGGTGTAGAGGATGTAAAATGTAAGCACAGACCACAATTAAGGAAAACCCTACAACAATGGATAAAATAATGTACGTTACCTGTGTATATAATTTGATCAGATAGTGGTTAATGCTAACCAATGCAATTAAGATTCCGCTTCATCCAGACTTAAATTCCGAAGAAATGTGTATACGCTATAGGTGGAAGCGGAAGAAGTGAACACAGGGATTTAATTTGAACTGGGTTTAAACAAGGCATGGGCTCAAAACACCCGTCAAGTCTCGTACTTGATGCTACTTGCCACGAAAAAAACACAGCACACATGTACTCGTATGGTTTCTTGCATCCTCGGATGGAAATTTTTTTTTATGGGCCACTTCTCCCTGTTCTTGGAAGGAAAAGACAATTTTATTAAAAAAATCAACTTATTATTACATGTATAAAAAGGATTTGCTTTACAGGAATTATAAGAGTATTCTTGATGAAAAAAAAACAAAATCAAAACCCTACCTACCTTGCAACTTTTTTTAGACCCAATTACATGTATCTGAGAAACAAAGATTTATTTTACATGGCCTAACATACTCACTGTTGTGTGAATTCTGAAAAAAGAACTTCTTTCTTTCCTTTCTTAAGTCATTTTACTCCTTGTCTGACTTCATACTGACTCCACTGTGAAAATGATTTCTTGAAATTATTGTTTGCTAGTAAATGAAAGTTGAGAAAATTTAATTTTAATGAATTTGTTTCAAGTAAGGTTTAAAGTATATTTGACTTTTTACAGTGTTGTGATGGTAACTGCCCTACTTGTGAACAGGTCTGTGGTAAACAACTCAGCTGTAAAAACCACAAATGTGATAGCAGATGTCACAGAGGTAAGTGGGTGTGGTTAATGGGCTTGGTTTGTGGTGAACAGGTCTGTGATAAACCACTCAGCTGTAAAAATCACAAATGTGATAGCAGATGTCTCAGAGGTAAGTGGGTGCGGTTAATGGGCTTGGTTTGTGGTGAACAGGTCTGTGATAAACCACTCAGCTGTAAAAATCACAAATGTGATAGCAGATGTCACAGAGGTAAGTGGGTGTGGTTAATGGGCTTGGTTTGTGGTGAACAGGTCTGTGATAAACCACTCAGCTGTAAAAATCACAAATGTGATAGCAGATGTCACAGAGGTAAGTGGGTGTGGTTAATGGGCTTGGTTTGTGGTGAACAGGTCTGTGATAAACCACTCAGCTGTAAAAATCACAAATGTTTACATTGTGCCCATAGAGGAAAGTGGGCATGGTTAGTGGGCGTGGTTACATGTGAACAGGTCTGTGATAAACCACTCCACTGTAAAAACCACAGGGATTTATCACTCATCCCAGTTGCTTGATAGTACTTTGAGTAATTAAAGGGATCTAACTCAGTGTCAGTTGAAGTATAAAAAAAAACCGACAAGTCATCAGTTTAGTCTTAAGAAATAGGCTAATCAATGTCAAACCCCTTTTCTTTGGTATATTCCAATAGAATAATTCATACTGGATCTGCAAACCTAATTTGAAACTAGTACCTTCCTTACAAACAGAGATATCCCCTCTACCGCTCCTCTTATGAGCGCTGCATTTCTAGGTCAGACAAAAAGGTGTCTAGAGATTAATCAGGCAGTAAAGACAATGTTTGGTCACCGCTCGAACATGTAGTGGTCCGAACACTTCAAAGACATACAACTGCATGGTATCACTTCTTTTACATGCTCGGTACCATCTCAAACATCGCTGATATGTAACAATGAGATTGAAACCCTCCATATAGCTACCTCTTTTGCATGCGCTTATTACTCATAACTTCCCACATGTTAAATTTCATTTCATTGATTGGATCCTTGTCTTATTTCAAGTTTAACTTTAAAAAGGCTTAATTGAAATTGTATCAATTATATAAGAGGTTATTTAATGTAATGCTATTTCTTTGGTATGTTGACATCATTAAATGGTTGAGCGGTGCCCCAAGTTGATCGCTGATGCCTGATGATCTTCAGACACCTTTTTGTCTGACCTAGAAATGCGATACTTGTAAGAAAAGCAGTAAGGGGATATCTCGACCTGTAAGGGAGGTAACTGATTTCAAATTTGGTATGCAGATCTACTATGAATTATTCTACAAAAATATACCAAAGAAAAGGGGTTTTGACATTGATTTTCTGAAGACTGAACCAGTGACTTATTGCAGGGAAGTGTGATAAATCCCTGTGGTAAAAACCACAAATGTGGTAGTAGATGTCACAATGGTAAGTGGGTGTGGTTAGTAGCTGGTCAGTGGATATTGTAGTAATTTGATAGTTTAATACTGTGATAGTTTTAAAACTGTAATAATCACAACAGTGTTTGAATGATGTTTAGATAAAACTGGCAAAGGAAGAGCCAGGAAGGTCACTTATAAGAGACCTTCAGTCACAATAGACAGCTTAAATTTTGATGATGATAAGATACTTACATGAGAAAAAAAGAGATTCATTTATGACCGATAGAAGTTATCTCAGTTCAACTATACCCAAACTTGTTGATTGGAAACTATAAAAGTAGATTTGATTTACTTTAATCAATTTTGTTGTAGGTCCCTGCTATCCCTGCCCCCTTACTAAGGCCATCACCTGTTTCTGTGGTGGTACAAAGATTACAGTACCGTGTGGCAAGGAGAAAGTCACCCGCCCACCTAGATGTAATATACCATGCAAGTAAGTGATCTGGTAAAGTTTGACACAAACTTATTAGATATACATTGTATGTCATTATATCTGTCTGTGTATTTGTCTGTCTGTCTTTGTTACTGTGCGTATAGTAATTCTTCACTTCACCAACATGTACTTTTCTATGTTATGTTGTATATGTTAAGACTGTCTTAGTCTGTGTTGATGTTTCTATAAATATGAATGATATTGTTTATTGTACATAATTCTGTATTGTGTTAAAGAAGAAGGAAGTCAATCTCTTAGAAAAGATCTTTCTATGAATATGAATGATATTGTTAATTGTACATAATTCTTGTTTTACCAGAATCCCTCCGTCATGCCATCATCCAACATCCATACCTCATAGGTGCCATTTCAACGACTGTCCTCCGTGCCGGCAAATTTGTGGCAAATCACTGGAAAAGTGCCAACATCTGTGTCCTGTCATGTGCCATACTGCAATCAAGGTTTTAGTCAAAGAAAATGTAAGATATTTCTTATACATGTATGTATGTTTAATGAATTTGCATTGCAAATCCCATTCAAACATCAGTTTCTCAGGAAATTCTATTATATACATTTATTACATTGTAAATCTAGCTTCTGTATCAAATTTTATGATATCATACTTACCAGATTTTTCTCAGCCATTCTGAGACATTAATAAAAATTTTAAGGGACAAATCACAAAATTCTTGGACAAAAATTGAAAAATTCTGGAACACATTGCGGAAATTTTTTCTGACTTAAAAATAAATTATTATCATGTCATTATGTACCCAATCTAGTCCCGTAATCCCCGTGTCTGGTATTAGCGTTTGTGCGTGTTAAAGCCTCATTGTTTTTCCGGTAGGGACAAATGAGTTGGTCTAAATTCTAACACATAATGTTTATCTCCCAAAGAGCAGAATCCTATAGGATTAAAAATCAAAAGACAGTCATTTGTAATGTACATGTACCTAAGTTTTGGGTGGCCCATGCTCTTTTCTGACATCATGAACGTCATTATTATATCAATAGACTCGGAAATATGACATTGTTTGCATAATTATTATTTCACATATAGAAAAGAGGCTGAAAATGAAAAGTACGCCAGATAGACCGGCCTTTTAATTTGTATGCGGCACGGTGGCATCTTTGCAAGCCATTGGTTCTTTAGAGCGTATCAAATCCACTGTCTGAAAGAGGGACACATGGCAGAATTGCTTTTCAGTTCCCTTAAAAAAATATTTTCAACGCATGAATAAAGTCTGGATGTAAAAATTCTATCGTACACCTATCGTAAAATTACTCGTAATGTCGCGCTTTTTGGATACTGGACGCCCTGTGATGACTGAAATATTCAATGTATTTTAAAGTCAGATTTATGGGATAACGTTATTTCCCTTAAACATGTTAGATAAATAGATACTTTAAATTTAACCAGCGATCGTACATCAGGAACGGCGGATTTTTTTGTTTGAAAAAAAGTCTCGTCGGCGGAAAATTATACATAGCGTGGGACAGTGTGTAAGAAACAACCATTCCGCCTAAGATATAAAATATAAATGTGTAAGCCAATTAACAGTAATCACCATCAAAACATGTTTTCACACCTAATCTCAGTTATACCATAAGTTAGATCCATTGATCAGCTGTTTAGCCGACCATTATGCGACTCTCTTTGAACAATGAAAGGAAAAATTAAAACAAAATGACCTTGCACTGAAACACAGGACATTTCGGGACAAATTTTTAATTTACGGAAATTTCCGTGTCCTGGCAGGACAGATTTTTTAGGTGTAATTTTTCGGGACATCTGACATGTATGTAATATAATGAAACAAGGTGTACCAGGTACCTTTAACTTTATTCTGTTGATTTATTCAATTCATTTGAAACATTTATGAAATAATTGATAATCTTATTATTGTTTTACGTACGTAGGTAGCTAAGGCAGGACCCTGGGAAGGTAAACCAGTGATACGACAAGAAGTCATAAAAAAACCCTGCCCTCCCTGTATGGTTCCTATGGCAACACAGTGTTTAGGTCTTCATGAGGTATTTTGTCTCTGATTTTTGCTCTTATTGTCTTGTTTCCACCTACTGTCCTGTTCACTAATTCCAGAGCACCCTGTTTTCCCGGTTTTCTCTAAAATATGATAATGTCATCTTCCAAAAAGATATCAATTTTATAGTACTCCTTTAGTCGTAACAGAAAATACCATTGTTTTGGCTGTGTGTCAACTAAGTTAGAAATAAGACGGAAAATAAAAAGTCTACGGGGATTTTCTATAGTAAAATCGCTGAAAATATGTGACATCAGAGGCTTTGATGCACTGTTTACTATTGTTGACACGGAGAACAATATGGCGGCGGCTTGAAATTAACATGGGAATTTCCCG
Organism: Pinctada imbricata; assembly: GCA_033119305.1. NCBI lineage: Eukaryota > Metazoa > Mollusca > Bivalvia > Pterioida > Pteriidae > Pinctada > Pinctada imbricata. The sequence continues at coordinate 60,898,797 of VSWD01000006.1, read as the reverse complement.
TAGACATTTTATTTTTTCATATTGCGGTTTGAAGGCAGCTGATAGGGTAAGTTGAAGTTAATTTCCAGTTACGACAAAAGGAGGTCAATTCTCGGAAACAATAATTTATAGCAAAATTCTTCAGACGACAGAATAAATCGCCCAAACAGGGTGCTCTGGATTTAGTGAACAGGACAGTAACTTAAACTTGAGACCTTAATATAGGTAAATCTTTAAATCTGCAGGAAAAGTTGCTTTTAACTGTAAAGTTTAATCCTTATCTTTGTGCATGTAATTGAAAATAAATCAAAATGTCTCTACTTAATTTTCTAGGTATTAAAAATACCGTGTTCAGAGTTACGTCCCTTATCGTGTGGGAGGAAGTGTGGTCGTACTTTAGCTTGTACCAATCACACATGTACCAAAGAATGTCATGTGGTAGACAACGCTCCAGATTCAAAGATGGTATGTGTTACAGAGTTATGCCCCTTTTCTTAGGTAGGAAGTGTGGTTTTGCTAAAGCTTCTAGTAACCATTACGTACTAAAAATGTAAGTTAAAGTAGGCGTTGCTTGAGATTCTAAGATTAATGTATATGCATTATGAATATTCAATTTCATCCTAATTGCATTGACATCACTTTCCAGCTTATATCAGTATTTCTTTATTGTTTAAGTCCAAAAAGGAACTATGCGTTGTACATTGTCTGTCCATCTGTTTTAGGTCTCTAATATGCCAAGATTTTGGACTTATCACTCACTCCCCTATTTACAGATATTTGAATAAATTGCTAAATGCATCATGATAATTTACAGTCAAGTTTGATAATGGTTGCTGTCGTCTAACTATCACAGGAAATATTGCCCTGTGACATGTAAAAGTTATACAGTAGGTTTAAATTTTGGACAGACAAACAAACAAAACACAGACAGTACAGCAACAAAGTGCCCTCCTGTCTTTGATAAGGCTGATATGAAAAATCTGAACTGCAAAAATAAATGTTTAAGTAGAATAAATATTCTGTCGTAAATTATCTACCAAATGACTCAGTAAAATAGTGAGTTGGTAGTGAATAGACAGGAACAAGGATATTTCATCAGAAATTATGGTCACTGGGTGGTATTTATATTTCTAGCATGGTGATAATTGTGAGGAATGTAGTTCACCTTGCCTGGTACCCAGACCTGAGGGGTGTGTCCATCCCTGCCCCGCCCTGAAGTGTCACCCTGGAGTGTGTCCACCATGTAAACAGATGATCAGAATGAGATGTCACTGTGAGGCCATGGTACAGCATGTAAGCTGTCACGAGTGGGTACATGCTGATGCTGTGACACGTGATAAGCTGAAGGCATGTGCTGGAGAGTGCCCAAAAATTGTAAGTCTCTTTATGGTAGTGCTCAATTTATTGCCTTTTGCATATGCTCCCTTTAGAAAACTCATTCTATTCAAGTATTGAAACATTTCAAGTGTGTTATTTCAGTATAGCGCAAAAAAAAAAAATTCTCATGGAAATGATACAAGTATGTAAGAATACATCACTCTTCATTCAGAAATGTAACAGTGTGGCTTTGTCTGTCTGTCTGTTGATCTGTTTATCTATCCTTGTTGGTATGATATAGACTACAGTATACAAGGATCTTTATAGTTGCCAAGAAAGATCACCATGACAAAAACACCTAATTTTTCAAAGTTCAAGGTCACAGCTAATTTCTCTCTCTTGCAAAACCGTGAGCTGAATGCAGAATGAACCTTCAATCTTTAGATCTTCAAATTTACTGCACAGAATAACCTTGGCAAGCTGACATAAATATACCTAAAATTATATGTTTATGATCGGCATCCTTTGTGCTGATATAGATAGTAAGTGTCTAAATTTGCGTTTTGTTACGGGTATGCAACACACAGCAAGTGCATTTAACGTACATACTCAACTCAACTCATCTTGTATTTATTTAAAGTCGGTTTGCACATGTGAAACAACAAACATTAGCTCTTAAGAGCTATTTACTGACATGTAATGCGCGTTCGCGCATTTTATTTGATGAATGCACTTGCTGTGTGTTGCATACCCATAATGCTAGGTTTACACTTAGCCCCGATCGCCCCGATTGAGGTGAATCGTAGAGATCGTAAGAGAGCGTGGGGTTGAATTGTGACGATCGTAAGAGAGCGTGGTGGAATCGTGATGATCGTAGGAGATTGCAGAGATCGTGGCAACTTTTTTGATTCTCAAAAAATTTGCTACGATTGTCCCGATTGATCCTTACATCGTGAGAGAGCGTAGTGGAGCGTAGTGAACGTGATGGAGCGTAGTAGAGCGTAACAGACCTTGACAAAGTGCAACAGATCGTAATATGTGATCATAGGAGATCTTGGTGAAACACGTTCTCCTACGATCCACTACGATTTCACTCACGCTCTTTGACGATTTGTTACGGTTTCCACGATTCAGTCCACGATCTACAAGATTTGTTGCGATTCCAATATTCCTATAATGAAAATTATAATAAGACAACCCATTTTTTAGAGGATTACAAGAGTTTTTAACATCCGCAACAATTTCTAACATATGAAGAAGACTAAGAAAAGAAATCTTGATAATCAGTGAGGTGCTGCATTAATTGTCTTCGAACGAGTTAAATATATGCACGTTATCAAAGATTTGAATCGCTCAACAAAAAATGTTACCTTTAATAATCGCAAAAAAAAAAGATCAAATAAGGTTCATCGATGCCATTTCCAGCATTTTGCGATATAAAATCTTCATTTCCTGGATATTAAGCTAAATCTTGTTCGGATATTGCAAGTAGTATTGAAACTGGTTGTCTATTTCATATCAAATTGTGTTAAATCGCGACAAATCGTAGTCCTGCATCGTAACAGATCGCAACAAAACTTGATAAGGGTAGGGAACCGTGACAGAGCGTGGCAAAGTGTAATAGCTCATCGTGGTAGTCGTACGGGAACGTAACGAAGCTTGAGAGAACGGGATGCAAATCGTAACAGATCTTATCTACAATCGTAACAAATCGCTATAGTGTGTATCAGAGCGTGATGGAGCGTCAGAGAGCGTGTGAAGACCAATTTCATTTATAGAATCGTGGAGCTCCACGATTTTGCTCAATCGTGGACATCGTACGGTATCGTGGCTAAGTGTAAACCTAGCATAACAAAACACAAATTATGACATTTATTAGCTCACCTCGACGAAGTTTAGCGAGCTTATGCTATACCCCCGCGCGTCCGCGTCCGGTTAAGAAGTTTGGGGTAGCTCAGTATTTGGCAAAGTAATGATGCTACAGTAACCAAACTTGCACAAGTGATTCATCTTTGGATGCTGAGGTGAACCCATGCATCGGATGCTGCATCTGACCTACATTTTCCGCTTGAGTGACTTGGTTAAGAAGTTTGGGGTAGCTCAGTATCTGACAAAGTACTGATGCTACATTAACCAAACTGGCACAAGTGATTCATCTTTGGATGCTGAGGTGAACCAATGCATCAGATGCAGCATCTGACCTACATTTTCCGCTTGAGTGACTTGGTTAAGAAGTTTGGGGTAGCTCAGTTTCTGACCTAGTAGTAATGCTACAGTAACCAAACTTGCACAAGTGATTCATCTTTGGATGCCGAGATGGATTCATGCATCGGATGCAGCATCTGACTTACTTTTTCCACTTGAGTGATTTTGCTTTTAAAAGCCAATATTGAGCAAAGTATAAGTGCTACATGTACCAAACATGCATATTTTATATATCTTTGATCAAACTTTCATAAAATGACCTTGACCTACTTTTTCCGCTTGAGTGATTTTGCCTTTAAAAGCCATTATTGAGCAAAGTATAAGTGCTACAGGTACCAAACTTGTTTATTGGATGTATCATTGATCAAACTTTCATGTAATGACCTTGACCTACTTTTTCAGCTTGAGTGATTTTGCCTTTAAAAGCCAATATTGAGCAAAGTATAAGTGCTACATGTACCAAACTTGCATATATGATTTATTTTTGATCAAACTTTCATAAAATGGCCTTGACCTACTTTTTCTGCTTGAGTGATTTTGCCTTTAAAAGCCAATATTGAGCAAAGTATAAGTGCTACATGTACCAAACTTACATATTGGATGTATCTTTGATCATTCTTTCATAAAATGACCTTGACCTACTTTTTCTGCTTGAGTAATTTTGCCTTTAAAAGCCAATATTGAGCAAAGTATAAGTGCTTCATGTACCAAACTTGCATATTGGATGTATCTTTGATCGAACTTTCATAAAATGAAATTGACCTACTTTTTCCGCTTGAATGATTTTGCCTTTAAAAGCCAATATACATGTATTTAGAAATATGTTTGAATTGAATTTTGCTGCCACGAGCTTCGTAATCTGTGATTACCTATGTTTCTATATATATGCACCACAGTTGTCTGTTTCATTCTTGTTTTCTGAAATTGCGTTTTTCTAGGTAACAAGGTGACGTTAATATTCATGTCACCGCGGGTACAGTTTGCAGGTAGGAACAGCCGTCGTGGCATGTTTCTTTAGATCTAATGCATTGTGACGTCACGAGCGTTTTCATACGAAATACAAGCAAGTTTCTTTCAATAGTTGCATCTCAGGGAATTACATTGGTTGTGCATATATTACTGTATCAATTTATTTATCACTACTCCAGCTGCCGTGCTCCCATCCCTGTGGTGCCCCCTGTCATCCTGGGAAGTGTCCGACAGGGCAGTGTAAGAAAAAAGTCAACCTGAGATGTGCCTGCCGGAGGAAGAAGGGGGATGCAGTGTGCATGGATCTTAAAGACGGCAAACGGAAACTGGATTGTGATGACATTTGTGAGAGGGAAAAACTCAAGAAGAAGAAGGTACTTACAATATAATATTATAAACTGTTGTATGATAATGGAATGTATATTGTATCGGGCCTTATGTGCCAGTGGGCACGAAGAGGATAGGTAAGGTGAGGTAATATGGTATTACTAGTTACTTGACCTAGTATGGAGGATACCAATGAGATAAAGAAGAGGTCATGAGATATTTTTGTATATCAGACTTGGCTTTAACTTGTTTGGTATAAAACCTAGTGACCTGGTATCATCATGTTCTAGGTCACTAGATGACTAGGTAACAAATTTACCCCAACAATGACCTATTTTGATCATATGAAGTGTTTGGACATCATTGTCTTATTAGGCTTCAATGTTAACAAGAAAATAATATTTTGAAGTTACAGAGGCCTGGTATTAAAGTCCAGGCACCTGGCTAAGATATTACCCCACCTCTGACAAGTTAGCTGGAGAATCCTGAATAGTGATTGGCTAATAATGGTCATGTGAAGACGAGGTATATCTTACACCGGATGCCTAGACTTGTATACCAGGCCCTCAATGACGTCACAATGTTATCTTTTGCGTTGACATTATAGCATAAACAACAACGATGTCCAAATGCCTAACAAATATTATCAAATAAATGTAGGTCATCGGTGGTGTAAATTTGTTACCTAGTCATCTAGTGACCTGGTATGGGATGATACCAGGTCACTAGGTTTTATACCGAACTCCACTTTGCCTTGCCCGGTATAAAACCTAGTGACCTGCTGTCACCAGGTCACTAGATGACTAGGTAATTAATATACCCTGTCTTTATGCGACCATTATTAGCCAATCGTTATTCATGATTTCCCAGCTAACTTGTCAGAGATGTGTAAGATGTGAATGTAAAGAACGATTACCATTTTAACCGTTAAATGGTATTTGTCATTCTGTTATTTTATGTACAGGATGAGGAAGAGAAGGAGAATGCTCGACTGGAGGAGGAGAAATTAAAACAACAAGCTGAGCTCGAGGAGTTTGAACGGAAAATGAAAGGAAGAAAGAGGAAACCACGAAAAGAAACGTCCGTACAAAACAATGAAACTTTCCTGTCAAAACATAAAAAGCTTCTCATTGCGGCCATTGTTATTCCTTTACTAGGAATTTTTGCGATTTACTTGATCAGTCAATGATTTTAAAAAAGATATTTATGTTGTTTGGTATTTGCAAGGACTTTTAGTTATACAACACATCTACGTCATAGGAAAGAATTTATCAAATGTTGATTAATTTTATATGTGCAATTTTTTTTTTTTTTTTTTTTTTGTTGTTGAAATGAAAAAGTATGTATGAAGAGTTTAAATGTTGTATAAATCATTCCATATTTATTACATGCTTGTGAGTCTTGTCAACCTTGAGTTGCCTTGATGAAGGGATCTTATTCTAATTACACTGGATGTTATCGTAAGTGTCAATCGCCTACTGATTAAAAGATTTCAATGAAATTTAATCAGGGATAATTTTGGGCTGCGAAATTGAGAGAATCTCTCATAATTTTTACAATTCTCTCATAGAATTTCTTAATTTTGACAGATTCTCTCATAGAAAATGGTTAAAAGCATAGAATTCTCTCATCAAAGGAAACAGCCAGATTTATCCCTGTTTAATACATGTAATAGAAACTGTCCAAGTTAAGAGTGAGTAATATTATAGTCAAGCTTTATGACATGAATGGTATTTTCTGTCTATGAGATGCATTGAAGATGAGTTTTGTTATTGTTGACGTTTTGTCTTCTAGTGTTTAATTTTACTGTTTATGCTTTAGTATTTATCTTGTTGAATCGTTTGATTAATATTGAATTACTTGTTTTGTTTACTTCTGTACTACTTATCTGTATTTAGGGGACATTAACATATAAAGTATCTACTCTAAGTTCACATTGCTTTTTTTTTGGCATATAAATAATGTCGAAGGGTTCCAACAGGTTGGCATATATGTTGAAGATATTGAAATTGAACTCAGCACAAAGATCTAAATCTTATCTGACCTTGACCTGAAGGTTTGACCTAAGAAATTGTCATTTTGAGTTAAGCATCCAGCATTTTGATTTAATTAAACAATTCAGAAATACCTTTCCATGTTTCTTGGTGTGATGCTTGGATCTTTTGAAAACTTTTCAGATCTTTGAAAATCAAAAACCTTCATTGTATAATTGTCTATCGCCATATTATATATGTAGGACCAATATTCTTATTGGTTTATTACAGTGAGGATTTTCTAGATATGTCGTATATATAAAATCAATATCAACTGTGCTTTAACTATTTTATCAAAGAAAAAGTATAGGGATGGTCTTAGGGTCTTAGACTTAGCTTCCATTTTTCATATTGAAATTCTGAAAAGAAATTGCAAAAAAGTACATTTTAGATATTTTATTTATTCATCATGTTAATGTAATTATTCTGAGATGTAAGATCAAGATTTATCGCAAACTTCATGTAGATCTCTCCATGGTTTCTATAATACAATGTAAATTTGTCGTATTATTGCTTGGTAAAAATGAAGTACATTACATCATGTCATTTGATTTTCAAGAATACTTTTCATTTTTTCTTTACTTGGTATATAATCATGCCACTACTCAATAATCACCTATGCTTGGGTAAAAGTACACTATGTTGAATAATATCTAATGTGATAATTGAAATTTACTGTTTGTTGTGAAAGGTGAAGTAGAAGTCATATTCTGTGTGTTTTTAGACTGAGGTTTGATCAACCCGGTTCAGAATATTTAGAAGAATTATATGGAGATAACAATGTAACTTCATTGTGCAATGCATAAATGAAATAAAATCTTAATTGTCAGTATGTTCATTAATAAGAATTATCCTCCTCGTTATCTGCTTGATTATGTAATTTGAAATGCCGGAAAGAGCAGTACAGTGCATTACAGTACTTACATTACAATATTACAGTAGATATCATTATAAGATCAGATAAGATAAGATATGCTTTATTACCTTAAGAAGGGCCTGTAAGGGCACCACTTGATCATGACAAGATAACAAGGAAATGAGTATTAAATAATATTACATGCAGTTGCAAGCTTCTCAGATTTTCACTCTTTGGTACATGTGAATGTGGGGTCACAATGTCAAGATATATAGATATACATGTATATGATAAAAGCAAAATAAAGCTAGGTACTGAGTCAGTAATTAATGGAGTGAACACATGGGAAACGTAGTGGGAATGCAGGGCTCACCACGAGATGATGCTACAGGACCAATTGTCCACATGTGACCACTGCATAACCACCAGATCAGTAATGGAGTATACACATGGGATGAAATGGCAGGAATGCAGAAGTCACCATGAGGCGGTGCTGAAGGACAAGTGGTCCACATGTGACCACCGCTCAACTACCAGATCAGTCCATGAAGAGAAAAAAAACTTGACATGACATGAACATGACAAGATAACAATACAGTACAGTCAAAGGTCAAGGTTTCAAATAAAAGGTCTGGCCACAAGGAATTTACAAGTGGAATATCAAAGCCTTATCCCTTATAGTTGAAGAGATCACAGGAGCCTGTCGTTTTATTCCAGAAAATGAAATATTGTTTACTACCACACGACTCTGTTATTCTAATAAATTAGAATAACAGAGTCGTGAGGTAGGACAATAATTTATTTTCTGAAATAGAACGACAGGTTCCTGTGAAGAGATACAGCTCGAGATAAAGTTTTTGAAAAGTAGGTGAAAGTCCAAGGCCAAGGTCTCTAGCTCAAAGATCTCGTCACAAAGGTAACTACAAAAGAACTCCTTATACTTCAAATGATATAGCCAAGGTTAAAGTTTTGTCTACGTATGACAACAATGCTGAAGGTATGACATTAACTCTCCAGACTTTGGTCATGGCCAGCTAAAATCTCAAAGACTTCATATACCTTATGTATCTGGATTTTTCATAACATTTTATCTTCACAAATTTCTTGGTTTGCATTTTTTTATATGAATCTTTTATGTTATAGATTTACTTCATTGCCATCATTGGAAGAAATATGAAGGGAAAATTTATGAGGATACAGACTTCCTTAAAGTAACATTTTAGAGTACAGGAATTATAAGTAATATTATAGAGTACAGGAATTATAAGTAATATTATAGAGTACAGGAATTATAAGTAATATTATAGAGTACAGGAATTATAAGTAACATTATAGAGTACAGGAATTATAAGTAATATTATAGAGTACAGGAATTATAAGTAATATTATAGAGTACAGGAATTATAAGTAATATTATAGAGTACAGGAATTATAAGTAATATTATAGAGTACAGGAATTATAAGTAACATTATAGAGTACAGGAATTATAAGTAATATTATAGAGTACAGGAATTATAAGTAATATTATAGAGTACAGGAATTATAAGTTCATCAAACAGAGTGAAATATGCAATAGTACAATATTGAAAGTTGGGAAAGAGTACACGATACACAACCTGCCATAATTGAATATGGAATAGAGCTTGTTAAATTCCTTTCCCGTGGTGCCACCTACTGTGTACAACACATTTCTCCAGCAAGTGTTGGATTATTCATCTTTTTTTCATAAATTCTTTTGTGTATTAAATTTTAATACATTTATATTTTTGTGCATTGCATTTGATGTTTATGTATTAAAGTATTGAAAAACAAACGCAAAGAACCAGGAAAAAACAATGGGAAGATCGAAGGGAAATGAAGAGGTGGTGGCTTTTAAGATGTTTGATGGTTTTGGTTGATAAAAAACAGGAATTCGTCAGGGAAAAAGAGGATTTTAAAACTCTAGAATACCCCCTCCATTCCGAGCATCTGTCAAGATGTATTTAAGATAAAGAAGATCCTGACGATTATCTCAACAGCACTCACAATAGAGCACAAAATTGAGCATCGACGGACCCCTAGCAAGCTAGAGGTGGGACCAGGTGCCCGGGAGGAGTAAGCATCCCCTGTTTGGTTAGCCGCATCCGCCGTCGATGTTCACGCACGAAAATGAAAACAATATCTACAGTACATGCACTGTCTGAGGATATGTCTATAAAGGAAGTGCTATGGCGATAAGAGTAAGTGTATAGGAACTCTATCGAACGGCTCATTTGAGACAAATATAAGGACACAATTTCAAGTTTAAATTTCTGAAGTATATTATTGATTTTGATACCAATAATTCGATGTAAATTAATTGGAAATGAAAAGTACATATCGTCATTATATTTTGAATTTAATTAAAATATCTAATTGGAAGTTCCAATATCGGCAAACAATCAGTCGGCATCTGACACTTTTTTATTTGCATTAATAAACATTATTGTTGATATCTGTTGTATCGAGAGAGTATATAATTGGTACGGGACCCCAAAAATCAATGTTATTCAAGCGGACACACATAGCACGCTTTTTATTAACAAACTCATTTTCCTAATTGCTTAATTAAGATAAGAATATGGACAATGTCTTGGGAATTATGATATAAAGATTTTATTTATGAAAATATATTTTAAAGATATTTTAAAACATTTCAAATTTGCTGTGGATATAATCTGGTCTAACATTATGCTTCCTATCTTTCGCACAAAACGAATTTATTCTTAGGCCATGCAAAAAAAATTTTCTGGTTCTCAGATAATTGATCTAAAAAATATGGGTAGGTAGGTAGGGTTTTTATTTTTTGTTTTTATTTTCCGAAAACTACTTAAGCACAATTTTTTATTCAGATATTATAGAGACTGTGATCTATAGTGACTATATTTGTTGTAAATGTTCACCATACTCAACTCTTCTCGTTTTTACAGTGCCAAGAATGCTTCAGCCCAGTCTGCAATTTTAAAATTCACCTTCAAGCTGACAATCACTCGTTCCTCCCCCCCCCCCCCCCCCCCCCGGTCGCCATTTTGCATCTTGTGTACAATAAAGTACAGTACCGTAATCGTCCGAAAAAAAGTCCGCAAGAGTAGATATCACGCAGGCAAAAAATTGCGCTGAAAATCGTGGAAAAAATTCTAATCTAGTAAATAATACGCATTAAAAAAATCGAAATTTCGCCGATGTTTTCTCCCAAATTAAAAATATCAAAGAAACGGCCCGCTCGGTAATTATTATTGTAATGACTTGAGTTAGATACCGATTACAAAATAATCCATAGTACGATTGAAAGATTTAGGATTGACAGCCGTATTATGTATCAATTAAAATTTACCGTTAGAATAAACCTATTCAAGAAGATTTTACTTCCCCCTTCACCTGTCAAAAGTGACAGATCAATTTCATGCTTGACCGCAACGCTACCGGTGAAGGCTATTTGTCTCCGTTCAACACCCCTCGGGGTAGACAGGTGTTTACACATATACAGGTATTTAACGTACATGCGCTTGTACGATCTGACCTTAGATGACCAGGTACCGTAAATACTTGGACAAATGTTATTGTAACGCGATTGTTTACTTACGCACGGACTGGTAGCGTGAATTAAAGTCAAATATACTTACAAAATTGATCTATTGACGAATTATCTGTTCAGAAAATTGACAGAAAATTATATTTATCAGCATGAGAAATCTGGCGGGCGGCGGCTATTTTTTTCCCTTCCTACGATAAAAACGTCTCGTCGGGAGGAATTTTGAGCGCGCGGCGGTGTCTGAGAACCAGGATTTTTTTTTATATGGCCTTATATCGAAATCGTGCAAAATGATAGAGAACATCTTTAAGAAAAATATTCAAACATATGGTTTTTACTTGTTTTAAAGTTTTACCATTCTGCTATTGAAATGTCAAGGAATAATTTGGGAATGGTTCCCCTCGTCTATTTAGCGGTTATAGCAGGTAAACAATTCTACATTATTTTTAAACAAGTTATAACGAAACAGCCCCGATCAAACCAAATTCTTTCTATTTGAATTGATTACATAAAGGTACATTTCGAGAAGGTTTTAACACATTTATGATATCAAACTGTGAGAGAAGGATCCACGCATCTGCTGAGTGAAATGTAATAACTTCTGAAGCCATTCTGGGGATATCTTTACAATGTGAAAGTCAAAATAATCTTTTTTTGTCATATACTTTTGAGAAAAGTGCTTTTATCAATGTTGAAGTCAAAATCATCTCTTTTGTCATGTATACTTTTGAGAGAAGTACTTTTATCAAATGCTGAAGTCCAAATCATTTCTTTTGTCATATATACTTTTGATGATGAAGTCAAAATCATTTCTTTTGTCATATACTTTTGAGAGAAGTACTTTTATCAATGATGAAGTCCAAATCATTTCTTTTGTCATATATACTTTTGATGATGAAGTCAAAATCATCTCTTTTGTCATGTATACTTTTGAGAGAAGTACTTTTAACAAATGTTGAAGTCAAAATCATCTCTTTTGTCATATATACTTTTGATGATGAAGTCAAAATCATTTCTTTTGTCATATACTTTTGAGAGAAGTACTTTTATCAATGATGAAGTCCAAATCATTTCTTTTGTCATATATACTTTTGATGATGAAGTCAAAATCATTTCTTTTGTCATATACTTTTGAGAGAAGTACTTTTATCAATGATGAAGTCCAAATCATTTCTTTTGTCATATATACTTTTGAGAAAAGTGCTTTTATCAATGTTGAAGTCAAAATCATCTCTTTTGTCATGTATACTTTTGAGAGAAGTACTTTTATCAAATGTTGAAGTCAAAATCATCTCTTTTGTCATGTATACTTTTGAGAGAAGTACTTTTATCAAATGTTGAAGTCAAAATCATCTCTTTTGTCATATATACTTTTCAGAGAAGTACTTTTATCAAATGTTGAAGTCAAAATCATCTCTTTTGTCTTGTATACTTTTGAGAGAAGTACTTTTATCAATGTTGAAGTCAAAATCATCTCTTTTGTCATGTATACTTTTGAGAGAAGTACTTTTATCAATGTTGAAGTCAAAATCATCTCTTTTGTCATATATACTTTTCAGAGAAGTACTTTTATCAATGTTGAAGTCAAAATCATCTCTTTTGTCATATATACTTTTGAGAGAAGTACTTTTATCAAATGTTGAAGTCAAAATCATCTCTTTTGTCATGTATACTTTTGAGAGAAGTACTTTTACCAAATGTTGAAGTCAAAATCATCTCTTTTGTCATGTATACTTTTGAGAGAAGTACTTTTATCAAATGTTGAAGTCAAAATCATCTCTTTTGTCATGTATACTTTTGAGAGAAGTACTTTTATCAATGTTGAAGTCCAAATCATTTCTTTTGTCATGTATACTATTGAGAGAAGTACTTTTATCAAATGATGAAGTCAAAATCATCTCTTTTGTCATATATACTTTTGAGAGAAGTACTTTTATCAAAGAACAATATCACTTAAACGACCGACAAACAAGACGAAGCACAGCAGAGACATGAATTAGCTATATCATATAAAGGATTTAGGACAATGGTTGTTTTAGAGTGATGGTTCGCGTTGTATCCGTATGTTGTTTGTTGACGTCCCCCTTTTTTGTCCCATGCACTTGTGCTCCACCATGTCTTTTCTTTATTACCTGCATTTCTTGTTGCTACAACCGAGATTAAGGTAAGAAAAACGCATAAAATTGTCCTTACGCAGTAAAACCAGTGTAGAGGCAGTGTACAGTCGATGAGATATAATTTTACACATAGATATCGGAAAACAGTTGATTTTTATATACCCTACTGAAATTCATAGTAAAAGCTTAAATTATCAATTCATAAAGTGTAAAGGAGAGTAAAAAAAAGTTCTATACTAGGACTGCAGCGCTGTACTGACAATGGCGAAATACAAGCATGGTATTTCCAGAAAGTTTGTACAAGTTTAAGATAACGTAACTTTTTACAAGTTTAAGATAATGAAACGGCGGCTAGCCAAACAGGGGATGCTTACTCCTCCCGGGCACCTGGTCCCACCTCTTGCTTGCTAGGGGTCCGTCGATGCTCAATTTGGTGCTCTATTGTGAGTGTTGTTGAGATTGTCGTCTGGATCTTCTTTATCTCATTTGATCCAAAAGATGAACATTTTCCAAATTCACTTATCATTTCATTGGCAAACTAGACTTTAATTAAAGGACTGTGTGTTCCATATTTCTAAAAGTTATCTATTATAATATCTGTTTCAGGCCTTTTTGCATGGATATCATCAGGTCAAATCAAGCAACAGACCTTTCAACGCTTTTTCGACTTTAACACTACAGCAAACCCTGACATCATACTTATAGATGGTGCAGCCACCTCATCCTCGCACTGTGTCTGGATGTGTGGTGTTGATGACAGGTGCTTGTCGTGTGTTTACCACCAAGGACGCTGTATAATATTGTCATGGTATCTCCACGTACACGTGTCAACTCAAAGCGCTTTTCGAACTAAAATGTTTTACTTCGGCAGGCAAGGTATGTAGAGTATGAAAAGGAATACAACATGGCGTTCTCAACAAACAAATCAAAATGTCACAATCAGTGAATGAAATCAGATTCCAAAGATGATCACAATCAAAAGTCTTACAAATTCTTGAAAAAAAATTCAGAGCTTTCTCTCGAGAAAAGAAAATAGGACAAACAGACGGAGACAACAACACAGATTCATAGAAACACGAAGGAAAATTGAATCTAATGAACACACAGGGATTTATCACGCTAATACCGGTTTCTCCATTTACAGTAAATAGAGAAACCGGTATTAGCGTGATAAATCCCTGTGAATGAATAATCTCCGGAGTGCAGTGCAAGAAAGGAGGAGATCTCCAAAAAGACTCGGCTGCAGCACCAATAGCAACACATCAAACAATCCCAGCGAAAACACAGAGGAGACATACACAACAAGAGACACAAAACGGACAAGGAACAGCAAACACTCCTACCGAAAACATAGAGGGGGCATACATAAGGGAAAGGAACAGCAAACACGACATCAAAACACTAAACACAAAAGGCAACATATAAACCAACGAGACTAATTGGCAATCGGTGCCGACTTAGGAAGGCCATCTGCTACGTTTGTAGCAATGGTCGGTGGTTATCCGGATTACATGCGCACAACCATCCCACTTTTCCGGTAACCCAAAGTGGTGTAAAATTACCTCCTCACTGTAAGATGACCACACAAAAAGGACACAAAACACAGGAGCACAAACAACACAAATGAATATGTAACTATATATAAAAAGGGGGAGGGGCGTACGAAATGCAGTCCGTCTTTGCCGTCTGAGGCGAGCTCGTGCATGTTATCACCCAAGGAGTCCGACCGACATTCAGAGAGGACCGGTGGTCGGGGCCATGTCTTCTCTAAAGAGATTTGGACAGGGCACGTCATGGAGTACCGTCGTCGCAGTCAGTCAGATAGCATGCCTTAAGAATGCCCTGGTACTAGGCAGGCTGTAGATTGGTCAAGTGCCGTGCTAAGTGTCCGTTTGGTGACATCAGGATCATATCCACGGTATATAAGGCTTTGATGATTCTGACGCATTTTTGATGATTATGCTGTCTACCTTTGATCCCTCTATTGTTGTTGATCATGTCACAATAAATTGCAGGTTGTGAAATATCCAAAGTAATATATTCTCTTGCTTGTATAGATGCGAACTTTACAAGAAGCTGATTGTAATTTGTTGTAAAATTTCCAGAAAGTATTTACTAGTTTATAAAGCGGAAACCTTGACCTAAAAGTTCCTTGGTTATATTTACATTTCTACTACGAAAAACCAAACATTTCATATGCTCTGGCGTATTAGATGAGCTGTGATATATAAGTGCCGTATGACGGAAGTCTGGGAACGTCACCGTCAAGCCATGGGTTTACTATAATGAATCCAATATCATCTCTTTTGTCATACACACTTATACATTGTATGATTTCCCAAAAATAGTGTTTCTGTATTTTTAACTTTTGCTTTGTTGAGTGTCAATTCTTGTGGATAATTTCATTCTTATATGTTTCAAAAGCAGGATTGTCAATAGTGAGAATATCACCCAGTTACCTAGAAATAACATTGAAATATCTAAAATCATCAAATTTCTTTGCTTTTAATGATTTTGGATAAATCCTTTTTCATAATTGTATAAAAATAAATTTGCAACAAGAGGTACACAGTTAGTACCCATAGGAATCCCTACAGCCTGTTTGTATAGATCCTCACCTCTTCTAACATAAATGTTGTCCAAGAGGAAGGATAAGGCATTACACAGTTAACTATATGTCCATGATCTGAATGACTTGTAGTCTGTGGAGGAAAAGGAACCCTTTGATTCAGATGTACAAATGTAAGTTTTTCCCCTCTCGATTCAAGTACGGAATGCATTGTAGACCTGTGGCTCTTTAAACGCCCAAAACGCTTTCAATCTTCCGGATTTTGGGCTTTTGGTAACCTAATCTCGATGACTTTTTTTCTCGTGTTCTACATCAGTAAATGAAAGTAAAACACGAACCCAGAAATCAGAGTCAAACAAAAGGACAATACCGGTTGATGTATCGAATTTTGTTCATTTTTAGTGATAAGAAACGTTGCTCTGAATAAGCCTGTGAGCCAGTCCTCTGACTACATCATGCATCACGTTGAAGACGCCGTGGACGGTCTGGCACTGAACGAGGCGGGACAGTGTATGAGTCAGAGTCACACCGCTGCCGGGGATAAAGCCCCATGGTTCCAGATAGACTTACTCAAGACTTATAAAATTCTTCAGATTAGATTCCTTGGTAAAACCCAAATATTTGGTGAGTTTTTTACTCAGTAATGATAATTTTTAAAAGAAATATAAATTTTGGTCTTTTTGATTTTTTTGTATGTTATTTTTTTATATAGACAATTTCACAACGAGTCAGCTCATATGTTTCCTTTTCTGTAGTTGACAGACTTCATGACGTCAACATAATAGCTGGTGACACACCGAACACTCTGAACAGTACGTGCGCCTATTACGTAGGTCCACCTAGCATGGGTGAGTGGGTGGAGATCACGTGTTCACCACAGACAGAGGGAAGGTTCGTCAAGTTGGATAAAATGTATTCAGAAGACAGATATCACCTGGAACTGTGTGAATTAGAAATAACTGTAATGATCTAGACACGTACATAATTTGTTTTGACCTGTAATAGCTTGTTTCATGTTCAGTTCGAAAATGATATTGATCTAGATCTATTTTAGCAAACTGCTTCCTTCCTTATTTATTTATTTTACTCATCAACATATTTTCTCGATTTTTCTTTTAAAACTTTTTTTTTATCTTACTTACTTAGATACTATAACTTGCATAATATATTATAACTTGAATCATATATTATAACTTGCATCATATATATAACTTGCATCATATATATAACTTGCATCATATATATAACATGATTCATGTGATATTCATAACCCCTCCTTTCCTGAATACGTTTCATCACGGCACCGCTTTTGAAGCGCCATCTAGCATTCCGTAATTGCACTGGATTCTGGAGATTGTTCATTAGTCGCCCTTCGTGTTTATATGAAGCTGTACGTGTTATTGTCTCCGTCTGTTTGGCCTTATTTTTTTTTTCTCATGAGAAAGTTCTGTTTTATATATTTTTTCAAGAATTTGAAGGCCGTTTTATTATGATTGTTGGAATTTGATGTCAGGTTTTCTGTTTGACATTCATTCAGTGATTGTGAGACAAATGAGTTAAAGAAGATCCTGACGATAATCTCAACAGCACTCACAATAGAGCACAAAATTAAATATCGACGGACCCCTAGCAAGCTAGAGGTGGGACCAGGTGCCCGGGAGGAGTAAGCATCCCCTGTTGGCTAGCCGCACCCGCCGTCGATATTTATGAAGCATGGAAATGAAAATATATAAAATTCATGCACTGTCTGACGTTTTGTCTATATAGAAAGTGCTATGGCGACAATGTCAGGGAAGTATATTCAAAACACTTACTGTCAAACCCCTCGCGGGGGACTTTTTTAAGAGCTCCACACGGCAAAGGGCATAAGAAACACTGTTGGAGGACTCACTTAAAAAGGGTCAAATAGCATATGCATGTATGTTCCACGTTTTTTTTGCTAAAAGAGGTGTTGAAAGTCAAACCCGAAACCCCGAAATATATCATACCAAACTACAAAGATACAAACCCCCTCCCCCAAATATAAGCATTCTTCAATTTTTAAAGGGACAAAACTGAATCCCCGTTGGTAATGATATCAGTTGGAAAGAATATATCTTTCGTCCGTTGAGCTGTACAGGAGATGTGAAAGCGTTGGCCCTAATGGGCTCTTTGAGTAGGAGGAACCTAGATCACCGACAATACCGGATAGGTGACCACCTTATCATCTCACCTAGGTCCCCTCACAGAATCTAAGATTAGATGACAACACAAGACAACAAAAACTAAGATGACCTGGATTATCAAAGGAATCTTGTAAAGGGATGTTTCATGTATTTGTGCTTAGTCAAATATTCTTTGGTATTAGCAATCTCAAGATCAATCTCACAAGAAGTCCTACAAACTTTCAAAATGGAAGTAAGGTTGAGGGTTTATTTCTTCAAACGTATTCGATTTGATGCTAATGAATTTGAAGACGTTAAACATTTGTACCACTTGGTGAGTGTCACTGCTGGCGAACCAGGAGTCCCTGAGGGCACATGTAGCCAAGTTCGATCAATCTCGGTTGATCGTTTCTTCAAACGCATTCGAAAATGTCTGTTTACAAAATTTTCTCAAATGACTGAAACCTGGGTCCTGTAGCATCATATCCCAGCCATCTTGCTACGTCTTTCGGTATATTTTCGACATATTTTTTTTACATCTTTTGGCCATATTACATTGTTTAGATTGAGGAAGACTGACGAGGGTTAAATACCTGAAACGTGCATATCTGGTCCATGCTGCACATTTATTCGTTCTTAAATTACTAGTATGCTAATTAATATGAAGACGTTTAACATTTGTGCCACTTGGTGAGTGTCACTGTTGGTCGACCAGGAGTCCCCGAGGGCACATGCAGCCAAGTTCGATCAATCTCGGTTGGTCGTTTCTTCAAACGCATTCGAAAATTTCTGTTTAGTGTTTACAAACTTTTCTCAAATTTCTGAAACCTGGGTCCTTTAGCATCATATCCCAGCCATCTTGCTACGGCTTTCGGTATATTTTGGACAAAATTTTCACAGATTTTGGCCATATTTCATCGCTTGGGTTGAGGATAACTGATGAGGGTTGTCTGGTTCATGCTGTAAATTTATCTGCTTATTTAAACTATGCTAATGAATTTGAAGACGTTTAACATTCCCGAGGGCACATGTAGCCAAGTTCGATCGATTTCGGTTGGTCGTTTCTTCAAACGCATTCGAAAATTTCTGTTTACAAAATTTTCTCAAATATCTGAAACCTAGGTCCTGCAGTATCATATCCCAGCCATCTTGCCATGACTTTTGGTATAATTTAGACATAATTTTCACAGGTTTTTGCCATATTTCATGGTTTGGATTAATGATCATTGACGAGGGTTATGTAACCGAAACGTACATGTCTGGTCCATGTTGCATATTCATCTGTTCTTAAATGATGCTATTGAATAAATTGAAGACGTTTAACATAGATGGGTTTCAACGCATAACATTTTCTTTAATTCTGTAAAGAATATTAAAGATTTTACTCCAAGTACATAAACGAGCAATACTAGTAAAACCGTATCCCCAAGACCACATTTCCTCGTTATCTGATTTTTTTCTTAAGGGAATAATTTCAATAAAATTTATTTCTTATAGATTTATTCTATTGTAGTAATTCTTTTAAGACCAAATTTGACCTTAGCACTCCTATCCATATGACTATTCAAACATTGTTTCTAATTCTTATCGAAGTACAAATGTGCAATAAATGAAATATGATTAACAGAAATAGCCAAGAAAGGTTATTTCAAGTTTAGGAAGAATGAAAAAACTATATTCTTATACAAGTAAACATCTACAATAATTTTCGGAACTTGTTTCAAGATTTTATGTAGAATACCTATTTGTCAATAAACCAATGCGGTAATGAACGAGTAAACAAGTGCAACTCAATGCCTTAATTAATTATTATCGACTTAAAATATTCTTCGGTGGATACTTTTTCCAAGTATCGCACCATCTTTCACCATTTATATAATGGAATTATCTAATCCCTTCTGGATCTTACTCAGCTTGACAGGTAAATTTCTTCTTTTTTTTTACAAAGTAAACACGACAAGTATCAATGTAGCTACCTCCTGCTAAATTCTTATGTCATAGGAGACAGGGACATACCCCGACAAGTTCGGGGGATTGCATGCATTAGCTCGCTCCAGGCGACGAGAACGAGTTGTATTCCGTAGGCCCCTATGCTTTTGGTATCCATTTACACAATCATCTGTATGTCGCTTGGGTATATAATGTTTGTATCGTCACCTTACATTACTGTGGGTATTACACAACCTGTCTTTTATGGTGATATGATAAACAAAATGAGAAGGATCAAAGGTAGGCAGCATACCCATCGAAAATGCGTCAGAGTCATCAAACGCCTTTTATACCGCGGATATGATCCTAATGTCACCAGACGGACACTAGGCTTGGTACTTGACCTATCTACAGTCTTGTACCAGCGCATCCTTGAGACTTGCACTCTGACTGACTGTGACGACGGGACTCCATGACGGGCCCTGTCCAAATCTCTTTAGAGAAGACAGGGCCTCGACCACCTGTCCTCTCTGAATGTCAGTCGGACTCCACGGGTGATTACATACATGAGCTCGCTACAGCCGGCAGAGCACGAACTGAATTACGCACGCCCTCTTTTTTATATCCATTTACATATTCATCTGTGTTGCTGGGGTCTCTACGTTTTGCGGTCTTGTTTGTGTGATTTCATCTCACAGTGAGGAGGTTGTTTTACACCACAATTGTACGTTCTTCGAGACCTCTGGGTGATTGGAGAAGTGAGAGGGTTGTGCGCACGTAATCCAGGATAACCACACCATTTGCTACTTGCGTGGCAAATGGCCGTCCAAAGTTGGCACCGGTTGCCCATTGGTCTCGTCGGTTTATGTGTAGTCTTTTGTGTTTGATGTTTACATGTCGTACGTATGTCTCTTTTTCGTCTCATACTATGCTCGTCTTTTGTGATTTTGCATCGGGTGTTTTGCTGTTGGTGCTGCAACAGGGTTTTGTTGGAGATCCCCTCCCTTCTCTTACAATGAGGAAGCATTGTATGGAACAATTGTGCTTTCTTCGAGACCACTGGGTACCAAGACAAGAGAAAGGGTTGTGCGCACGCGATTAGGATAGCCACTATCGTGGCAGATAGCCATCCTTTATCGACGACGGTTGCCAATTGGTCTCGTTGGTTTATGTTTTATTCATTTGTATCTAATGCTTTGATGTTGTCTTTTAGGGATACTAGTTTCTGATGCTATGTTTGCAAACGGTAAATGCTGATTTTACGGTTGCAAACTGAGTTTTTCTGGCGACGCGTTAGGGGAGCCAACCTCCCTACCCCCCCCCCCCCCCCCCCCCCGGATGTTTGCAACGTAAAATCAGCATTTACCGTCCGTAAATATAACGTCAGTATCTCTAATGCAATCTCTATTTTTGTGAATATAAAGCGAAATGTGACGTTAGCAACGTCAAAGCCTGGTATGTTCTCGTTTTACAACCGCAACTAAGGAGCAAACGATTAATGAAATTCGACGTTATAGTGACATTGCATTAGAATAGTGTTTTGTCTCCCTTGTCCTTTTGTTGACTCCTGTTGTACCTGTGTGTTTTCGCGTTTGGATGTTTTTTTTTTACTGTGGTTGCTGCAACCGAGTCCTGTTGGAGATCACTTTCTTTCTGTTGTAAGGGTTCTTGTAGCTAGTCTTCTTTTACGGTTTCTGCTTAACCTAAGGGAGCAACCATTTGATTTTTATGAAACGCGCATATGGTGCACTGAAATTTCATAATAGATAATATATTTCAATATTGACAATTTCAACCACTAGCTTAGTATTTCTGCTGGTGGACTTTTTAGTCCCCGAGGGTATAGTTCGCCTAGTTTCGCAGTGTTACGGCACTTGAATTGGAATAAATTTGTAAATATTCCGTCACTAAATTTAATGAAAATTGTCTAAAAGTAAAAGATTTATCCCTGATGGTATAGCTCTGTCCGTAGCAAGTTCTTTGGCTGAAATATTTACAGTATAGCTCTTCATAATTTCATATTATTTAGATTTCCTCCTTTACGGCCTCAGACTTCACTGATGATACATAACTTTTTGAAATGCGCATATGGTGCACTGGAATTTTATAATAGAACATATGTTTTAATGTTCTTTCAAAGGATTAGTTCTATTATTACAAATGATATTAAATGAAAGCGTTACGGCAAGCTTTGGAATCACTTGAATTGCATTTTTAAAGTATAGTATACGTCGTAGCCTTTCACTCTTTTTTACTTGAGTCAATTTGATCTACTTTGACATCAATGTATCGCTTCATTTGAGTGGCACTAACTGTAAAAGAAATTCGTTGACTCGTGCAGATTGTTTATTAAGACAGTCCTTGGTGCCTCTATGGTGTAGTGTTCTTGTCTCCAATTTTGGTCACCTTTTCTTGTCTGATTGTGTTACGCCGTTATCACTGTTGGGGATCTTCTTCCTATCTTTGTTTTGTTTTATATTTTCATGAATTTGTATATATACCTGTTGATTTTTATCTTTTGATTCCGATTATGCATATTGTGTTTGACATTTTACAACAATTTTAGAATGCCTTCCGCACATGCATAGGATATCGATGGTTCATTGCATGTATTCGAAAGCATACATGTTAGCTACGCCAATGAGTCCATGTGAATAGATTCTTACTGATCCTTCTAAACTCGTATTATTTCAATTTCAGTGACGATATTGGCAAATGAGGAGGACTACATTGATGGGAATCTTGTGCGATTTTCGCGACTCACCACCACCATAGACCCAGGTATCGTTCTTCTCAACACCACAGCTGTATCTGTGTTCTACTGTATCTCTCTGTGTATCAGCGATCCGGACTGTCTGACGTGCCTTTATCATGATGGATCCTGTACCACGTTATCTTGGTACCTTCATATTTCTGAGAGCAATCCTACACAAGACAAGGACGCATACTTCTATTATGGTTGGCCAGGTAGTGTACAGCCATTTTAAAATACCGCTTAATTTCTTGAATTCGAAAATTATGTGTCAGAATCATCAATCGCCTTTTATACCGTGGATACGACCAAGGTGTCACCCGAAGGGCACTCTGTATGGTACTTGACCAATCTTCAACGATATTTCAACAGAGCATTCTTTAAAAGAATTGTACTCTGACTGATTGTGATGATGGGACGGGCTCTGTCCAATGTTAAGCGTCTTAAATTTCAATAGCATCATTTAAGAACAGATTAATTTGCAGCATGGCTTAGACCCTGGTCAGTGATCATCAATCTAAACAATGTAATATGGCCAAAATGTGTGAAAGTTATTATGTCCAAAAATGTACCGAAAGACGTAGCAGGAAACCTCTTTAGAGAAGGCAAGGTTCCACGATTCTCACGATTTGGCCTTGACTTCTCGACTGAATAACTGTTAGGTGCTTCTTTGATGTTTATTTATACCAATCACCTGTCCTCTCTGAATGCCGGTCGGACTCTTCGGGTGATTGTATCCATAAGCTTACTCCATCCAGCAGAGCACGGACTGTTTTTCGTATACCCTATGTTTTATATCCATTTTCATTTTTGTGTTGCTTGGGCCGATGCGATTTGTTTGTGTGATTATATATATATTACAGTGAGGAGACTATTATACATAGCAGTTGTGCACTCTTCAAGATTACTAAATAAACGAACAAGTGGGACAGTAATGTACGTACATAATCCGAACAATCACATCATTTGCCATTTATGTGGCAGAAGACTGTCCTAAGTCGGCACCGATTGCCCATTGGCTTCGTTTGTTTATAATTATGTGTATAGTCTTTTGATGTCGTATTTTGTGTACCTTGTTCTTGTACTCGAGTGTTTTCGCCAAGATCGATATTTCGTTTTGTTTATCTGCGAGATTCTGCAACCGAGTATTGTTGGATGCCACCTCCTTGCATTGAAAAGAAGTCGATTTCTCTCTCAAACTCCATCAGTTGAGTCTGTTTCACATTAGAATCAGTGTGTGAAACGTTTTGCTATCTTTTAAATCACACTCTTCTATGTAGGAAAAGAAAACACACATAGATATATATGCCTCCGTCATTGAGGTTTTGCGTTCACTATCTATATATTGGTCCTGAATTAGCACTGATTCATTGTATCCAAAAAAAAAACATATCATGTTTTCATTTCAGTTATATCTAACATCGCCCTGAACAAGACAGCTATACAGTCTTCTACCTACAGTAATTATACTACCGCGGACCTGGCTATAGATGGGAAGGCCCTCGATGACCAGAACTCATGTCTGACCCAGAGTCACACTGCCGATGGGGATAAAACTCCATGGCTACAAATAGACCTGAAAAATATCTACAAGATATTACAGGTCAGATTTGTTGGGAAAACGAAGGTTCAAGGTATGAATGACAAATATAGACAATGACCACATCCTAATACACAGTACAAAATCGACAATATGGGATTGAGACCAGGAAGAGTCAGCATCTCCTGCTTACATGCAACACCAGTCGCTTCAATTCGGCAGAAGGGATGTTGCTACTCAAAAAGAAAAGTTTGTGATGCTGAAACTGAAGTCGTAACGTTTGTCATAGAGTGAGGTGGTCATGTGACCATCAGTGTCATAGGGCAGCATTATGTCCAAATAGGATGCTGACTTATATTTCTTTAAAATGAATGATTCCATCTTACTGTTTCAATGCATTGTTCTGGATCTTTGAAGGATAAAGATTAGGCTATATTTTTTCAAAAGGTCACTAGGTCCATATTATCAAAGGAAAAATTTAGATGTGGTACAAAAGAAGCTAATTTTGAAATTGTGAAATACTAAATCCCTAGAATGGTGGATGGTATTCTGAACCATTTGAACCATCCAACCACAGAATGTTCTTATCCTCCGAAATGAAAGTAACCAAATGTGACAATTCCACCAAATTGAGGTGACAGGTGTTTCATGCAAGCAGGAGATGCTGACTATTCCTGGGCACCTAGTCTCACTTCCATTTTGGGAGTTCGCTTCTTTTCATGTGGTGGAGGTTTTTGTTTGTTTGCTTTGGTTCCTGTGTTATCCTGATTTTGTATGTCCTTCGGTTTATCATTTCTGAATTATCGATTTTGAACTGCGAATGAGGATATGGTTATTATCCACATTTGTCATTGAATGGATCAAGGGATAAAGCCAAGGTTAAAGTTTTCTGAAAGAAGGTCAAAGTTTGAGGGCACTTGGTAAAGCACCATTGTCTTGTCATAAAGAATCTGAATGTGAGAACATGTAGGCCTTATCACTGTGCTGCATGCAAGCAGGAGATGCTTACTCTTCCTGGGCACCTGGTCTCACTCCCATATCGGGAGTTCGCTTCTTTTCAAATGGTGGAGGTTTTTGTTTGTTAGCTTTGGTTCCTGTTTTATCTTGATTTTGTATGCCTTCGGTTTCTGATTTTCTGAATGATCGATTTTGTGCTGTATACAGGGATATGGTCATTATCCATATTTGTCATATACAGGCCAGGTCACATGTCTACGCAACCAGCGTGGACACAGAACTAGGACAACAGCACTGGCTCTCCGGAGAATTGCCCATGTTCGCTTGAAATGGAAATCGAAACAGTCATGATCTACCTTATTTGAAGGGGTGAATTTTCAAACTTTAGAGAAAGAGAAATCAAATGAAAATTAAACAAAATGTTTTTCATAAAAAAACAGATGTCTCCCCCCTCCCTCTAAGTTACTTTGACCTTAGGCCAAAATGCAAAATGATGTGAAACCTTTGAGTCATGGGCAACATCATACTAAAACATGAAAGTGATTCATTACATTGTTTGAGGTAAAGGCCAAACATGATTGGCATATACAATTTCATTATAAGCATATTTAAAGAAATTGACTTTGGTCACATGACCTTGGATATAGGTGATCTGAAACCTACACTCACTGACGAGGGTTAAGTACCCGAAACATGCATGTCTGGTCCATGCCGCAAACTTATCTGCTTTTAAATGATGCTATTGAATTTGAAGACGTTTAACATTGTATGGATCATGAGCAACAAAAAACTGAATTAGTGATTGGATACACGGTTCAAAATATAAAGCCTAAACATGATTAGAATAGACAATTTCAGCC
The DNA here is from genome assembly GCA_033119305.1 of Pinctada imbricata. Lineage (NCBI taxonomy): Eukaryota > Metazoa > Mollusca > Bivalvia > Pterioida > Pteriidae > Pinctada > Pinctada imbricata. Next base: position 60,872,692 of record VSWD01000006.1, on the reverse strand, counting down.
TGGACATGCTTAGCATATACAATTTCATTACCAAAGTAAGAAGCTACCTTAACCATGTGATGTTGGGACAATGTGATAAGAAACATTTAGTCCTTAGAAACAACATACTAAAATATGAAAACAATTGTAAGAAGGGTTCAGGAGATATAGCCCAGACAATATTAGTATGTACAATTTCATTAAAAAGAACTAAATGATCTTGACCTTGGGCACATGACCTTGGGTCAAGGTGATAAGAAACCCTCCAATCCTGAGCAACAGCATACTATAGTATAAGAGTGATCCAGTATACGATTCCACAGATATAGCACAGACTCAATAGCATTTACAATTTCATTAAAAAATGTAATACTTGACCTTAGTCATTTAGGCATATGACCTTTGATCAAGAAGGTGTGAAACCTTTGGGTCATCAGCACCATCATACTAAAATATGACGTGATCCGAACACGGTTCAAAAGATTAAGCCTGGATATAATACATGTAACAAATACAATTTCATTTAAAATATACTAATTGACCTTGACTTTGGTCACATGACCTTGAGTCAACGTGATGTAAAACCTTTACGTGATAAGCAACAACATACTAAAATATGAAAGTGATCCGGCAAACGGTTCAACAGATATAGCACGGACAAGAATGTATGCACAATATCATTAAAAATGCACTAAGTGACCTTGACCTTGGTCACATGACCTTGGGTCAAGGTGATGTGAAACCTTCGGGTCATAAGCAACAACATACTAAAATATGAAAGTGATCCGACAAACGGTTCAAGAGATATAGCCCCGACAGGAATGTATGCATAATTTCATTAAAAATGCACTAAGTGACCTTGGTCACATGACCTTGGGTCATGGTGATGTGAAACCTTTGGGTCATAAGCAACAACATACTAAAATATGAAAGTCTTCCGGCAAACGGTTCAAGGGATATAGCACAGACTGGAATGTATGTACAGTTTCATTAAAAATGCACTAAGTGACCTTGGCCTTGGTCACATGACCTTGGGTCAAGGTGATGTGAAACCTACGGGTCATAAGCAACAACATACTAAAATATGAAAGTGATCGGACAAACGGTTCAAGAGATATAGCCCGGACAGGAATGTATGCATAATTTCATTAAAAATGCACTAAGTGACCTTGACCTTGGCCACATGACCTTGGGTCAAGGTGATGTGAAACCTTCGGGTCATAAGCAACAACATACTAAAATATGAAAATGATCGGGCAAACGGTTCAGGAGATATAGCCCAGACAGGAATGTATGCATAATTTCATTAAAAATGCACTAAGTGACCTTGACCTTGGTCACATGACCTTGGGTCAAGGTGATGTGAAACCTTCGGGTCATAAGCAACAACATACTAAAATATGAAAGTGATCCGGCAAACGGTTCACGAGATATAGCCCGGATAGGAATGTATGCATAATTTCATTAAAAATGCACTAAGTGACCTTGACCTTGGTCACATGACCTTGGGTCAAGGTGATGTGAAACCTTCGGGTCATAAGCAACAACATACTAAAATATGAAAGTGATCCGACAAACGGTTCAAAAGATATAGCCCGGACAGGAATGTATGCATAATTTCATTAAAAATGCACTAAGTGACCTTGACCTTGGTCACATGACCTTGGGTCAAGGTGATGTGAAACCTTCGGGTCATAAGCAACAACATACTAAAATATGAAAGTGATCGGGCAAACGGTTCAGGAGTTATAGCCCGGACACGATGTGTGACAGACGGACAGACGGACAGACGACGAAGGCAAAACCAATATGTCTCCTCCCCGTTGGGGGGGAGACATAATTCTCAGGTAGAATGAGCATCTTCTGCCTGTATGACACACCCATAACTTTAGTTTAATCCGGTAGTAACTTGCATAATACAACTTATCATTGTTTTCCTTTTTTTACAGTTTATAGACTTCATGACATCAACATAATAGCTGGTGACACACCGAACAATCTGAACAGCACGTGCGCCTATTACGTAGGTCCACCTAGCATTGCCGAGTGGGTAAAGATCACGTGTTCACCACAGACTGAGGGAAGGTTCGTCAAGTTTGACAAAATGTATGCAACCAACAAGATTCATCTTGAACTTTGTGAAGTCGAAATTACTGTGATGGCATAGACCTTATTACTTCTGCACAAACTATCTTCAAAGATAAACATTTGGAAACATAATCAAAATAAAGAAAATATTGTCCCTGTGATATCTATACTGAATTGACTTGAAATAACAAGGTCCAGGTATTTTTAGTTACCTAGTCAACAGAAAGAATGAATTGTATACATGTAATGTGTGTTATACTTTTAAAAGCAAAAAGGCACGAAATCGGTTCAGTGGAGGGATATAAACTAGAATAGAACAGGCTTATTATTGTAAAAATATTTGAATATCTTTAACTTTTCTTTATTTCAAAATTCAAATGCAAAATGACATCATACATTATATGCATCATCGGTATATCCTGGGACACTTAATATTAGAAAAGCCTTGTATTACACATTTTCACAAGCAATCCGTTCACACAAGCTATGCACATTATTTTAAATGAATGAATTACTCCTGTATATCCTGGATACCTCTTTTAGCACCACCATCTTATTTACAATAGTATATTTATCTTTGGCCTCTCAAATTTCTGTTGATCAGGAATTCCTGTACCATGACAATGGTTCTTTCTCACAAAGCAGACGTCATTCCTGGTACCTGAAACTGTCACTGACTATCTTCCACACGTTATTTTGTGACGTCAGCATGAAGTTTTGGTGGAATGTTTTGGGTTTCCTTTTGAGGTATTTGACGGTTCCGTAGACTTTAACAACAATGGTAAATTGGCCACCCGAAACACTGTCTGAAACATGTGAAAATAAGTGATATAATTTTTTTTTCGAAAGGAAAACAATTGATCACTTTTGCACCCCTTAACATAATTGCATGAAAAGGAATACAAAAAAAAAAAAAAAATTAAATCAAGACATATTGAAATTATAGGCAACAAAAGAGAAGCATCTCCTCGCAACAGCATGTCTTTTGTGAAATAAGTCCAAAATAATGTTGACCTTTGACCTTGGACTTTCTTGCCATGGGAAACATTTGAGGGCGGTTTGAGGATTCTGCCATGCTTGCTTTGTACTCTATATTGTCAATATTCAATAAAGGTTTTCAAAGTCGAGTTCATAGTGACCTTTTCCGTGAAAATCCATTGGGTACATCCTCTCCACATAAGGAACGTTTGTGGAATGTTTGATTATCCTATAATGAATTCTTTGTCTTCTATATTGTTAATATGAATCAAGGCAAAGCCTTTTTGTGCGAGCGGAGAGAAAATAGATATGATTATATAAAATAGAAAAAGACCTTTTCTTTTTTATTTTGACTGTGATGGTTTATCTTATCTTACAAAACTTACTGTTTGATGATTGCCAAAAAAGAACAAGGTAGTATAAGGCTGGCGAGTGGAAACATGGAAGCATTTGTAAAATTGATCTAGTCCAGCAGATGAACATTTTAAGGGGGGGGGGGGGGGGGGGGGGCTTAAAATATGGTTCTTTAAAAATATGGTTCTTTATAATTCATTTTTATTTAATGTTTAGGCTACCTGAAAATAAAATACTTAAGAACAAAAAAAAAAAAAAAACAAACATATGCCGACTTCTGACAGTACGAAACCACCCGAGACCCGAAAGCAATCAGAGCGAGACGTCTCGTTTAAAACCGGAAATGTCGGATTTCCCGTGGTTACGCCACCTAGTTGATGCTATATCGTTACCTGATTTACGAAAAATATTTTCAATGAACTTAACTAATAAACAAAAATTGAGTATAACATATACGTCTACTTGGAGTCGAAAAAAAAAATTTAAATGGCATTATCCAGCATCTCCGCAGCAACTCTGTCTGCGAGGGGACGAAAGTTTTTGAAATCATAGTAGTACATTCTCATTCTTTGATTCAGCATATTTTCTTAATAAGATATGTGTATACGCGTTACCATAAGGGCGAGCTTCGCTCGCTATAATAATACGGAAGTGTACTGTAAGCTATGCCCACCGTGATATTGACCAATGCCCACCGTGATATTGACCAATGTCCAACGTGATATTGACCAATGCCCACCGTGATATATTGACCAATGCCCATCGTGATATTGACCAATGTCCACCGTGATATTGACCAATGCCCACCGTGATATTGACCAATGTCCATCGTGATATTGACCAATGTCCATCGTGATACTGACCAATGACCATCGTGATATTGACCAATGCCCACCGTGATATTGACCAATGCCTACCGTGATATTGACCAATGTCCATCGTGATATTGACCAATGCCCACCGTGATATTGACCAATGACCTTGAAAATTCATAAATATGGTTAAGCCTCTCCTCATGGGGATCATTTGTAGAAGATTTGATGTTAATTTCTATGATAATGTGGAAGCATGAAATAAGGAGAGTGTGTGTATAATTACCAGTGATTGGCTGGCAGTCTAATGACTCCATCTTGTGTTCTGACGTGGGAATGGATTCAAAGAACTTGAGTACGGCGTCCATACCCGACACAGCGTTACCGTTCCACACTATAGAGGCAGTGTCCATGTACAGCTTCTTAAGTTGCTGAAAGATAAATTATTTACATATTGAATAATGCATTTATGTTTACCTTTATCAAAAGGAAATCTGGAAAGGATCAATTCCAACCACTTAAAACATAACTGCACTTAGATTATAAAATAGTTGCCAGAGTCACCTAATGCTCGACTGCATAGCATAATATCTCTCATGACAGCCAATTTATTTAAACTCCCTTTCTCAGGCAACAACATATATCTCATCATAAATCACTGAAGCAGAAAAAGTAGGTCAAGGTCAGATTTCAATAGTCAAACCCAAGATGCATCCAATATGCAAGTCTGGTGCATGTAGCACTTATAGTTAGCTCAATATTGCCAATTTAAAGCAAAATCATTGAAGCGGAAAAAGTAGGTCAAGGTCATATTTCAATAGTCTAACCCAAGATGCATCCAATATGCAAGTCTGGTGCATGTAGCACTTATACTTTTCTCAATATTGGCTTTTAAAGGTAAAATAATTCAAGCGGAAAAAGTAGGTCAAGGTCATTTTATGAAAGTTTGATCAGAGATACATCCAATATGCAAGTTTGGTACATGTAGCACTTATACTTTGCTCAATATTGGCTTTTAAAGGCAAAATCATTCAAGCGGAAAAAAGTAGGTCATGGTCATTTTTTGAAAGTTTGATCAAAGATACATCAAATATGTAAGTTTGGTTCATGTAGCACTTATACTTTGCTCAATATTGGCTTTTAAAGGCAAAATCATTCAAGCGGAAAAAAGTAGGTCAAGGTCATTTTATGAAAGTTTGATCAAAGATACATCCAATATGCAAGTTTGGTACATGTAGCACTTATACTTTGCTCAATATTGGCTTTTAAAAGCAAAATCATTCAAGCGGAAAAAGTAGGTCAAGGTCATTTTTTGAAAGTTTGATCAAAGATACATCAAATATGTAAGTTTGGTTCATGTAGCACTTATACTTTGCTCAATATTGGCTTTTAAAGGCAAAATCATTCAAGCAGAAAAAAGTAGGTCAAGGTCATTTTATGAAAGTTTGATCAAAGATACATCCAATATGCAAGTTTGGTACATGTAGCACTTATACTTTGCTCAATATTGGCTTTTAAAGGTAAAATCATTCAAGCGGAAAAAAGTAGGTCAAGGTCATTTTATGAAAGTTTGATCAAAGATACATCCAATATGCAAGTTTGGTACATGTAGCACTTATACTTTGCTCAATATTGGCTTTTAAAGGCAAAATCATTCAAGCGGAAAAAAGTAGGTCAAGGTCATTTTTTGAAAGTTTGATCAAAGATACATCAAATATGCAAGTTTGGTACATGTAGCACTTATACTTTGCTCAATATTGGCTTTTAAAGGCAAAATCATTCAAGCGGAAAAAAGTAGGTCAAGGTCATTTTTTGAAAGTTTGATCAAAGATACATCAAATAAGTAAGTTTGGTACATGTAGCACTTATACTTTGCTCAATATTGGCTTTTAAAGACTTCATTGCTATCTTAACATTTACCTTATCATCTCAACATTTGCCTTATCATTTGAAATAATTTTAAAAATCCCAACCCCAGGGGCTATATCCTCATCTGGATATATTAAATGATGTATAATTAAACATTTGCAACAAAAAAAACCAACAGAATATGAATATAGGAAAGGTAAATGTGTAATCTTAACATTTACCTTATCATCTAGTTCGGACGACGCCGACGCCGACGCCGACGCCGGGGGTATTGCAATAGCTCTTTTGCACTAAAGTGCAGTCGAGCTAAAAACTACGGTAACCGATAGAAATAGAAGATTCAATGACAATATAAATATCCCCAATATTACAAAATTAAAAGGTTATAACCATCAAAAGTAATCGAATTCGACAAGTTTGGTCTTTTCTGCAAGACAAATATAACGAATATCGCCAGCCAGCAAACATATTTTATTCAATAATTATACATTATTGAAAAGGACTGGACCAAAAGTTATATAAACATTAAAAACGGCCCTTTCCTAGAGATACTTACTCTCCCCGACATGATCTTATCGCTATTGTTACTTTGCAGAATATTTTAGTTTTCCGTTTGGTTTTGTATTTTTTTTATAATCTCCAAGTGCGTAGGATATGGTGGGTGAAGGGGGCAACCGGAGTACGTGGACAAACAATCAAAGGACAAAGTTAACAATCAGTGTCACTATGCTTCGCTTCGCTTCTGACACAGTTACAGAAAAATATTAAACTTTAGCGACGCAAACAGCTCACTAAAGGTGTGTTGTTCCATCAGGACAATGTTCTGTTTACAAGTCTGTCACTGTCATGACTGTCATTCATGATTGTGGCTTCAATTTGATTGAACATCCGACTTATTCACCTGGCGATCGTTTTACAAAGATGTCGTAAGTCGCAAGTCCTAAGTCGTAACTTTCGTAACTTACGACTTTTCGTAGGACCGTTTTACAAAAGAGGTCGTAAGCGTAAGTCGTAAGTCGCAAGCCGCAGGTTGGGTCGTAAGTCGTAAAGTAACTCTCCCGTTAATGAAGGACGTAATTGTCCACAAAGTCCGCGGGAAATAAAACGCATAGATTTCCTTCCGTTTTGTTTAATAAACTGAAACTATATAAAAAGATACAATTAATGTAAATTTCCAGTGAATTAAAACGCGTAAAACAAGAGTAATCATGTAATCTTTTTAGAGCTGAACGAATATTTGAGTAGTTGTCAACGAATTTTGTAAGAATATTGGTATTCAAACATTTTATACAGTGGCATTGCGTCTTTCATACATGTACATGTAACGAATTTCACTTTATTTTTCAACGTACATCCACTAAGAAACACACATTCAGCTTAAGTCCCTATCTTTTTACAATTAAATTTGAGCATCATCATGAAGCGACTCCCTCCCTCGCCACTATACTGACTCTAAATAAGAATTCATGCGCGGATCCAGCATTTTTGGTCAGAGGGGATCCACAATTTTGGGATGTCCACTCGCCATGTAGATATTTTTCAGCGCAAATCACAGGGAAGGGTTGGAGCAACGTGTGCACTACGGATTGACTTGGGAGGGGTTGGGGCAACGTGTGCGCTAAGGATTGACTTGGGAGGGGTTGGGGCAACGTGTGTACTAAGGATTCACTTGGGAGGGGTGGGGCAACGTGTGCATTAAGGATTGACTTGGGAGGGGTTGCATATCCCATATTCCTTATGAAGAATCGGCGAACGTAGCGATTATAAGAAATATGTTATATAGAAATTAAGTTTTCATTTGTCTTTATTCGATCCAGATGCAATATTTCATCTTATTTTCTTATAATATATCGGCGAGCAGAGCGAGCCGTGAAAATTGAAAAAAAGAAAAAGGTGTAAACTTACATTAATTTTTGTCTGTATTTCAAGAGAATGAAAAATATGAGCAGAAAAAAAATTGAGCAGATGTGTCATCTTCCAAATAATCAGAAATAATATAATGACTATAATTCTTGAAAAAGATGGAAGAGATGACATCATATAAAGTAAGGGGCTATTGAAAATATGAGATCCTGAGACCCATGACATTAAGAAATATTTAGTATAAAAAAAATGAAAAGACTTAAGGAATTTTGCAGGAAAAATAATTGTGTATTTGTAAAGGGCGAGCGAAGCGAAATTTTATGTTTTAAATATTTTTTTATGCATTTATTAGACCCCTTTCGGTTGGAAGTAGGCCGCCAACGTTCGATCCCCTCTCCGAAAATCTCAAGGGGGTGTGTTTCAGACCCCCTCCCCCCCCCCCCCCTGGATCCGGACATGGAGTTACTTCTATTCTAACGTCATTCATGTAGTTATATACACAAATGTACTTATATTAGTTTTAGTGTCCATTTGTATAAACGAAAGATCACCAAGAAAGATCTAACGTTCCTGTAAGTTTTATTGGTAAACGTTCAAATTAATGAGATAGTACGTATATAGATGGCGCTTGTATCATTCACTTTACGTTATCTCGTCCGTGATATGGTACTGCACGTCGATTATGACCAACAATTGCATCGCTCATGGTAAAAATACTAATTCTAATATGACTTGATTCTTTTTCCCTATTAAGACAACAGACGCGAGCCGGGCTCTATTCTCCAATATAGGCCCTATAGCGATAAGCCACGCCTACCCATTTTCTGAAAGCAGATAAACCGACAGGAACTGGTTTTTACCAAGAATCGATTGGTCATCATTAGAATAGAATTAAAAAAATGACAAGCCGGGCTCTATTGTCTCATGATGCCCTCGCGTCCTCAGCCAATCACATTTATCACCTCGCCGCTGACGCGGCTCGGTAATAAATGTGATTGGCTGAGGACGCTCGGGCATTATGAGACAATAGAGCCCGGCTTGTCATGTTTTATTTCTTAAATAATACCTCATGCAAACTAGAATTGCGTCGCAGTTTTATATTTAGCGAAGAGGAGGAGCTACATTAGCTAAAAGCACAACGATTGTTGACAATTTTTAAGTTCCTAAAAGAAAAATCCTGAATGTGGTGGTTTTTAGGCGGAGCCCGTCAAACGATACTTCCAGTGCCGTAAAATTTACTCGTCATAATACAAAAAGAAAGTCACGCTTGCGCTAAAAACGCAATGTACGGACAAGTTTATGACCGTTTTGTAGGACAGTACACTTTTTTTCATATATTTTCAAGAAAAATTATAAATCAAAAAGATATCTTATATTTAAAGGGTACGGGGTCCCTGAAAAAAAAAATTGTACAAAATTTCATAATGCAAAATCTTTCTTTTCATATGAAAGTTTACATTCTCATTTGTATAAATTTCAACTTTTAGGTGAATCTAACGCATACATTCGCAGTTATAGCCGTTTAAAAACGTAATTTTTAATTTGGGGTGCGCAGCTCAAGTCATTCCACAAGCGCCACCTACAATGTATTACGTTTTTACAATTGAAGTATATTGGGATTTAATTTTACAAATTCGGCAATATTATGGTTGTTACTGGATATTTTCAAATAAAACTTTTTGTAGCTCCTTTTCTCCAGTTTCTAGACCCTCAGGAATAAATTTTCGGTAAAATTTAGTTTTAGGGACACTGTATCTTTAACCAACGATGAGCAAAATAGAGACACGGGATACATGTACTAGAATTTTATAAAGTTGTCAAAGGCGCCAAATTATAGCACGAGAGCCTGTCTGAAAAGAAAAAAAACAAGACTTTAAACAAGAAGTCGTAAATAAAAATAATAACATCAGCGGTCAGATCAGATTTTAAAGACGACATACATAACAAAATATAACATCAATTTGAAAGAGTCTCATTAAAACGTCACATCGCAAAGACGGGCACATTGGATTCCCTTCCTTATTTTCCATGGCAACAATGATAATTTGAGGCTTACGACTTGCGACTTACGACTTAGGGTCGCCCCCCGCGGTCGTAAGTTTTCGACCGATTTTGGCCGTAAGTCGTAACTTTTTGTAAAACGCTCGTAAGTCGTAAAATGGGACTTACGACCAAACTTACGACTTACGACCAAAGTTGGGCCTTCGTAAAACGGCCGCCTGATCTTGCTCCATCAGACTTTTATCTATTCCCAAAACAGAAACCAGCTATTTCTGGCATCTACTTTCAGTCCGATGATGACGTCATACTTGCAGTGGATGTCTTTCTGAACAGTCAAGATAAGGAGTATTGAGGCCCTTAAACACCGGTGGCAAAAGTGTATAGATACTGAAGGGGATTATGTAGAAAAATAATGCAAAATGTCTGATAAAATTCAATACGAGACTCACAACATATCAATCAGCCCTCGTATGTTGCAACAAAAATAGTTTGAAAGTTGTTCAAGAAGATAACGAGTTGCAACACTTGATTTTTTTATTCTAACTATTTTGTTCCCGGGATTTAGCATTCAACAGCTCCAGGACCTCGTTCTTTTATTTTAGGTGATAACATGCATAAGCTCGCTACAGCCGGCAAAGCACGGACTGCATTTCGTACGCCTTATGTTTTTATATCCATTTACATATCCATCTGTGTGTTACCTGGGACCCTGCGTCATGCTGTCTGTTTGTATGGTAATCTTGCAGTGAGGAGATTATTTTACACTACACTTGTACCTTCTTCGAGACCTCTGGGTAGTCGGAAAAGTTTCCGTCCTAAGTCAGAACCGATTGCCCATTGGTCTCGTTGGTTTATGTGTAGTCATTTGTGTATGATGTTTCAGTAAGATTTGGCATTTTTTGTACCATTAGCGTCTCTTTCTGTTCGTGTCTACTTTGTGTTTTTGAAGTGGGGGTTTTGCTGTTAGTACTGCAACCGGGTGTTGTTGGAGATCCCCTCCTTTCTTTTATTTTGGAACCTTTATACTTTTACATCATAGACGTGCTGGTGGTCTATCAAAATATCGTTCCATAAAATGACGTGTGCATTTGAGAGACCTTTTCCGTGAAGTGTCCTCAACATTTTTAAAAGTCAACCCCCATGTGGTTGACATATAATTTAGAATTAAGAATATGACGCACGTAATGCAAGTTTGACAATGATTTAAAAACAAATGCAATCCTTATTTATGAAGAATTCATATATGACTCTGTGACTCAACGCCTGCTTCACATAGTTTTCTTCAAGACGTCAAATACAAGTATACGTGCAAACTATGGTGTGTAGACAACTCGTGAATTTGTATGGTGTCGCATTATTTTGAGTGGTGCCATCTTTCAGTTGAGTTGACCTTCGCGTTTCAATGATATGACATCAACGTTGTCATGTTGGAGATCTCCTCATCTTTAACATTGTGTAGGTACAATGTAGAAAGGAGCATTCGAAAGAGATGATGACACAACTACAAGTTTTGCTCCGGGAAAGAGACATTCAACACCTCCGCGACCTTCTACTTTAATTTGTTTGTCATTTTTTTTTACGTCATAAACGTGCCGTATACCTGCTGGTGGTCTCTTACACATATATTTTTTTTATAGAATAAGTACATTCATAATGGACGACGGTAACTCGCCCCATATGAAGTTGTTAACACTTCCTGAAAAAGTAAGGAATCAGACTCTGTAGTGCTAAGTAAAATGTCCATGACCAGCAGAACTGACGACTACATTACAATGACTCAAACGAAAAACCAGAAGTCTCTGACGAGACTGTAGCTCTCCTGGTTGTTTTGTTTTATCCACTCATTGACAAGTGAAGAAGATACATACACATAAATCACGTAATTTCACGAATCAATAGTATTTGCGAAATTCCCCCCATGCGAAAATAACCCTGCTGTATTCTTATAAAGGCAGAGACGCTTAAATCGTGGTTTATTTTCCACCAAGATGAGAGCAACCCTCTCCTCCGCACTACCCTTTCCTCTACAAGTCTATAATACAACCCTCAAGGATGGACACTCTTTATACACGATCATGGCTTTCTAACTTTCCTTCATTCGGGCTGATCCCACAGCCCAATTGATACGATTTTTAGTTTGTTACCTCAAGATGAAAAATTTTATGAATCGCAAGCGATATAAGTCCCCCACCGGCATTAATCCATGTCTTTCAACTCAGCCTTGACCTGTACTTACACCAAAAGATGAATCCAACATCAAAATATGTTCAATATGTGTTTTAGAAAAAGGTCTGGAAAACAGGAAAAAATTAGTGAAATTTGCTATGAGGTCATACCTTTTGCAAGAACAAATAAATCAAACCCAACTTCAACTTATTCATTATCAGACTATAATGTATCTGCATACCAAAAATCAGCTCAATATTTACCAGAACAGGCATGAAAAGACTGGAAACTGAGAAGTTCATTTAATTTGCTAAGTGCAGGGGCCATAACTCCTGTAGAAATGGGTCAATAAAATTGAAACACAAACTTGATTTGTATCACACTGAGATATATTCACATACCAAAAATGATTTCAATATCTGCAATACCATGGAAGAAAAGTCCGGAAAACTGAGAATTTCATTAAATTTGTTAAGTCCAGGGGCCATAACTCTTGTAAAAATAGGTCAATCGGAATCAAACTCGATCTTCATCTGTAAAACACTAAAATATAATCACATATAAAAAATCATTTCAATATCTACAACAACAGCCGAGAAAAGTCCGGAAAATTGAGAACATCATGAAATTTGCTAAGTCCAGGGGTCATAACTCTTGTACAAATAGGTAAATCGGAATTTAACTCGAACTTCATCTGTATCACATTGAGATAAACTCGCATACCAAAAATGAGATCAATATCTGCTACGACAGCGAAAAAAAGTCTGGAAAACTGAGAATTTCATGAAATTTGCTAAGTCAAGGGGCCATAACTCTTGTAAAAATAGGTCAATCGGAACAAAACTCGAACTTGATCTGTATCAAATTGAGATAAACTCACATACCAAAAGTGAGATCAATATCTGCAACGACAGCGAAAAAAAAAGTCTGGAAAACTAAAGTGTGACAGACAGACAGACGGACAGACAAACGGGGTGGAAACTATAAGTCCCCTCCGGCGACTAATAGGGGACTAATAAATAAAAGAAACCAAAAATCAAAAAAATCATCCTAAAAGTTGAACCCAGATTGCTTGAAATTGACGCCATGACCGTGTACAACAAGAGGCCCAATGGGGCCGCATCGCTCGTCTGAGTTGTAGACGAAACAATGATAGTGAACAGTTTGGTGGAGGCCCTTGAGTATACTTGCTTCCCGGACCCTGGGCAATTGCTTCCTTTGAGGTTTCGTAAAATTCTTTGCAGCGGTTGCAGAGAAGTCAAAATATGTCATCGAATCAGAGCCCTTGGCAACCACATTTCTTTACCGATCGGCATGAATACACAAACTTGGTAGATGACCTTGAGTTCTTGCTTTCTGTAAGGTTTCGCGAAATTCTGTGCAGTGAAAAATGTCTCAGCCAATAAGAGCCCTTGATGGCCATATTTCACGACCGATTGGCACGTGAAAGACAAACCTAGAAGAGGACATCGAAAACTTGCTTCTTGTAATGTTTCGTGAAATTCAATGCTGCGGTTCCAGAGAAGTCGAAAATGCATCAGTCAATCAGAGTACTCAGGTGAGCTAAAAAGAAATAAAGCTTTTATATAGGAAGTGTCCACCGTTGGGGTTTTATTATAAACTTGTGCAAGAAAGGGTTTGTGCAGGGAAAGGGTTTGTGACTAAGCTATGAAACCTCACCCCTGTGATTGATCCCAGTTACGGAACTATGCAACGCGTGGCTTGGTGGTTTAAATTTTAGTCAACACAACTTTATCAAACTAATTTCCTTTCTCCACATTTCAGAAATAGCATTTTTTCTTAAAAGATTCTCAACAATCCTGATACACTTTAATGTATTCATAGGGCCCTGTTTGCAACTACTATGCGCGGGATAATTCGAACCCTGTCTTCATGTGACCATTATTAGCCAATCGCTATTCGGAATTCTCAAGGTAACTTGTCAACAACAACAAACAACAAAATGCTTTATTCTCATAAACACAACAAGTGCATTGAAGAGAAAGTTTTCAACACATAAATTTATAGGATGCATGTTGGTTAACGTGGAGGATATGCCCTATCTCTAATATACATAATATATTCAATTTGAAGACGTTTACATACATACATAATCTTTTTAACACAATAACATTACTACAATTCATTAACTCTTTAAATTTGAAAATATTTGGTCTGGTTGTCACAGGTAGTAAACCACAACCAAGTGTTAGAAAAGGAAAAGGTTGATGTTTTAATGTCCAATACTTTCTGGCATCGGTAGAATAAAACATATACATGTATAACAAAGACCTTGACATTTGACATTTAATCACTATCTCGATGTCAGCTATAGCAAGAAGTTTCTAGACTAAGTAAATATTTTTTGACTTTAATTTAATAGGTATGTAGCCAAATAGTTTCTGATGATAAAATAATTTTTTGACAAAATATTATTTTGGAGATTTTTTGGGAGATTAATGCTTACTGTCTAAATTTTCTTACAGGGCACTCGGCAGCAGACGTAAAACAAAATATTTTTTTTGCTATGACATTTTTTATTTGTGTGGATGTTTTACGTGACTTGATTTATCCAGCTCACATAACATAAGGTAATGATGAAATCAAGTACAGGTATTTTGAATAAGGTCATGGTTTTATTGCGGGACGATTTTATTTTAATAACAAGGTTAACAAATGCATTCAGAATGTCATCTATGTAATATACTTTTATAAACGACGCGAAGAGTGCAGAACAGACAAACGAATTGTGAGTCATTTTTATGCATGGTACGTAATTCAACCGTATTAATTTTATCAAAGACTTTAACTAAACATTAAAGCATGAATTTTAGAGTAAAACAAGTTAACAATAAAGCATGAATTTTGGAGTAAAATAAGTTTACAATGAAGCATGAATTTTGGAGTAAAATAAGTGCGAAGAACACCAATGGTGTAATTTTCTCTGTGCGAAGGTAATATCGCTTTCTAGGTCTATGGAAAGCGAAATAACCTTCACGCAAAGATCCAATAGTCTAATCCCATAGAACATCAGAGTGGAAATAACTTATGACAGAAAAAAAACCAGGGGTATACTGCATACATAAAGATTCCAACAAGACTAGCATTTGTCTGATTATCTATTTACCAAGATTACTATGCTACATGTAAGTCATCTTGCTTGAATTAAATAACTGGAGAAAAAAAAAAACAAATGGAGAAGGAGAGAGAAGGTATTGTTTATTGTCAGAGAGCTAAGTGACCTCCATATTTGGATACTACGCTA
The DNA here is from genome assembly GCA_033119305.1 of Pinctada imbricata. Lineage (NCBI taxonomy): Eukaryota > Metazoa > Mollusca > Bivalvia > Pterioida > Pteriidae > Pinctada > Pinctada imbricata. The sequence continues at coordinate 60,857,317 of VSWD01000006.1, read as the reverse complement.
GATTTATTCACTACTGTAAATATTCTAGTATGTCCCAATCAAGAGTATTCTCTGAGTACATTAGAATTATTATGATATTAAACTTATACTAGTATTGGTCTTGGCACTTGTTTGTCACAGTGCTCAGGTAAACTAACAGACAGATACACAGGCATTCATACTAGAATGTTGTTCAAATATAGATACATGTGTTATCCCAACAGAATATGTTAATACAAGCCCTTAGTGCAATCTAATATAAATAGCTCCTGATTTAATACAATATCACAGTACATTGTTATTTTCAACAAGTGGAATGCACTTTCTTGGTTATGTGTAATATTGCAACTTTACCATGTTTATCAAATACTAGTATTTGTGTTTGTAAAACATGTTCCCTCTCTGTAGTGATTTGACTATATACAACAACAATTAAATGGAATACTGACCTTGACATTTTACCCTAACATCAATAGGTGTATCCCCTCTTGTTCAGTATGTTACTATGTATGTATCAAATTGTTGTTTGAAGAAGTGAAAATGATGTTGAATCATTATCAGAAAATCCTATTTGAAATCTATTTCTCCTTATAGTGAAACCTTGAACTTTGATCCCAAAATCAAATAACACCCCCTCTTTTTTCTTCTTCCCCTCTTCATAAGTAACATTATATCCAAATGTGCATTGCTTTGGTGAAACTTTCTTCAGTTATCATCTGGAAACCATTTGTCACACCAATGACCTTGACCAGGAATTTTTTTACCCTTTGATTCCAGGGGCCTGGGCCTTCAAAATTGGGAAAAATAGCCACATTTTGTTGAAATTGGAAAAAAAAATTATACAAATAAATTGAGCAAAAAAGCAAAAAGATCTGATGACATTTGTTACTAATGAAGATAGACACCTGTAGCACCAAGAATATTATATTTCAGATAGTGTACATCGCAAAACAGATATGATTATAAATATATTTTCAGTAATTTCAAAGGGTTTTCATACTTTGTTTATTGGAATTTTATTTTTTTTTCAAATTGGGAATTTTAAGCTCAGAAATTGGGAAAAATGCCTGGTTTTCAGCATTGGGAATGGGGCCGAATTTCGGCCCTGGAGAACCCCTAAAAAAATCCCTGCCTTGACTCTTGACCTATTGACCTCAAAATCTGTTCCCCTCCTGATAAATAAGTATATATCTAAATTTGATTAAGATTATTGAAAGCATTGAGAATACATCTGAATTAGGAGTGTATTTTCTGAACAATGACATTGACCTATTGACCCCAAATCAATGGACTTCCTCCCCTCTTGATTAGTAAACATTTATTCAAAATCAGGTGAATTGATTCTTGAGGAAATTTGGTAACTAAATATAAGATGATACATGTATGACACAAAAATGATTGAAGGACAGACAAATCAAACACTTAACAAATATAGGTATGCAAGGTATGCATCACTTGAGCAAACACCTAACACTTTGCCATTACTTTGAAGGGAACATAACAAGGTATGTACATACTTTGAAAATCTCAAAACACAATTCATGAGGATTCAAATGACATAGTAAAAGTTTAATTCTTTTTTACAAGGTTGAAGTCCAAAATCAAGGTCAATAAAGTATGAAATCAGAAGTCTTGTCAATAACAGTCATGGACAAACTACATGTAAAATATAATGTATTTCTTAAATTCAGAGAATTGTTGTCCCACCCTTTGGGTGTTTGTCACAAATATTCCTCATATTCGAGGGTCAAGGTTCCAAGGTAAAACAATTTGGTACCAATGTCAAGGTCTTGCTCCTAGGTCAAAATATGCACCAATGTACAAATGGAAAAGTCTTGTCACAATGAATATCTATGTGAAACATGAAAGCCCTATCACTAACCATTCAAAAGTTATGCCAAAATTATTGTTTTCCAAATCCAACAACTAGGTCATGGCCAAAATAGAGTACACATGTGACATATGAAATCATTCAAAAGACATATCTAAGGTAAACACTTTTTTTAAAAACTGACAGCCAGATGGGAGGATAGACACTCACTTTTGTGAATGCAGGGGGCAATGAGAATGTTGACAAACAGACAGAAGGGCAGACAGACAAGTTTTAATGTTCACTCGCTTTTGTGAAAGCAGGGGACAATGAGAATTTTGACAGACAGTCAGAAGGGCAGACAGACATGTTTTAATGTTCACTAACTTTTGTAAAAGCAGGGGACAATGAGAATGCTGACAGACAGACAGAAAAACATGGTAATACTACTGAATGGAATTGCATAGCAATGTAGCAAAAAATATATAGTATCTGGAATACACAAAATCAAAATCTTTTTGTGCTTTGGGTATTAAATATGATTTCTAGGTTAAAACATTTAGGTGAATATACGTGTGTAAACTAAATATCACCATAGCTAATACAGATGATTATGATTGTCAAAGTTTATTGTTGAGACAGAATGTTTTTTAAAACTTTGAAAACATGATCTTCAGAATTACCACAAGAGTTTTTTCTTCATAAATCTCTGTAATTTTCAAAAATATGAAATCCTTTAATTTGAGTTTATTTGTTCAATGAATAAATTTTACTTTTAAAATAACGGAGCAGAAAAATTGGCAGAATATATCTGCTTCTTGGGGGAGAGAATTAACTCCGATGACAGTACTTCATCAATACATTGTGATTCTCAACTTGGATATTTATATAATAGTAATCAAAGTTATTACATCAACTCAGACATCAAATTGTACCTTGACTTGTACAAATAATATTGCGAAAAAAAAAAATCCTAAGAGGAAAATGTGTGATGTGGTGTATGAAAATTTCATTATTAAGTATGTTCAGTCTACCTACAACAGTAACAAGAAAATGTTTGTAATCACAGACTCTGCTGTAGCATTGGGTTTTTCACAACAAGTATCAATAATACAATGAAAGGAAATGTTGTCATGACCTTTATCCTGTTGACCTGAAAAAATTCAGGCACCTTCTTCTTTTGATACGTATCACTACAATTTAAAAATCCCACTTTGGTTTGGAATATCATTTGAGAACCATTATAGAAAGTTTTTGTCAAAGATTCAATGTAAGTTTACCTTTAAACTACTTGAACAATATTTCATCAACACTAATCTTGACTTTGATCCAAACCTGGTTTGAAAACGTTGAATTGCTCATTTTAAAACCAAAATTTTTTAAAGCCTTTCATCTGAAAGAGTGGTGGTAGCCTGAAATGGCAGAGAGACATCAAAACTCTCACAATTATAAGGCAAAAGCATAAAAACACTGTAAAGTCTGATTATACTATAACATTTCTAAGATATTCTCTATCAGCCCACTAAATGTTTCATCAGAATGTCATTGCCATGTTCTCTAGCAATGAAGCCTTCAGTAACCAGTTCTCTCACTTTATGCCCGATTTGAATGCCAAAAATGCTGCGTACATGTAACTCCAGACAGCAAAGATTTTTCAGACTTGGTACACAATATACATACTGTCTGAGAGGTTCCATGACAGCGTCTGTACCATCAGTGGCGAGGAACTCCTCTGGAATCTCCCATAAAGCCATGATATGTTCACTGACGTCTATCTTTAGTCCGAAAACAATCAGAAGTTTGAGAATGTCCAAGAATTTGATGCCAAAAGCCAACACTGATACACCTGTAAAGATCTTATCGAACTCTTCTAGAGGAAAGTTCCTGTACAATAACATTTTGATGATCTTAAGGTTCCCGGTTCTGATGGCCTTACTAAGGATGTTGTCAGCTTCTGTGTTTTCCATGATGGTTTGCAGGTTGCACTTTTCCAGTAGTACCTCCGTCATCTCTATATACTCATTCTGCACAGCTAGTGAGAGCATGTATTCACGTGATCCTATAGGAATGTAATTAACATCAGCACCATATTTTATGAGGAGACACGCTATCTTCAAGTTATTTTCAATGACAGCGATCCACAAAGGGGTGGATCCAGTGTAGGTTTGTATATCTGGTTCCGCCCCTGCCTCCAGCATGTACTGCACACAGAGGTCGTCACTTTTTGATGTTGCAATATGAAGTGGTGCCTTACCATTGGGATTTTTGAAATTCAAGTTTGCTCCGTTATTTACAAGCAGCTTTACAATTTCAGGATTTAGTCGTTTCGAAGACAAAGCATTGAGTAATGGGTTCATGTTTGTTTTGTCCAGTGCATTCACGTCACCTCCAGCTTTAAGTAGGAGTGAAGTGAGTTGAGGATCCCATATTTTTGCAGCCATGTGTAAAGGTGTAACCTTAGAGTCAGAAGACGCTAAGTTCACGTCACAATCATAGTGTATCAGCCACTGAATAATGGTGAGGTACCTTGACTTGAAAGCTGTCTCATATCTGAACATAGCACGCATTATAGGAGTCATGCCCTGATTATTCTGCATGTCCTTACACAGGTGATTGTTAGAAAGGAAGCATTGTACAGCCTTCTTGTTCCCATGTTTACATGCTATATGGATGGGCGTGTCACCTGATTTATTCTGGAAGCAGACATCTGCTCCCAGGGCTACCACGCCTTGTACAACATCAAGCTTGCCTTTCTCAGCTACAATATGTAGTATGGTACCTCCCTGATGGATAGACTGTACATAAGGCTCTGTGAAGATGTAGTTCACATCAACATTGCTCTTCCTCACGATGGATTCCATATTGTCTAAATCTCTATCAACGGCGGCCGTGTATAAAGACTTAACGATACCGTCATCAACAGACTCCATATTGTACCTTATCAACAGATCACTTCACAAGTGATAACTATAGCCTGCATTTACATGAACCAACACACACATACACACAGTGTCACAGTCCACTAGCGGCAGTACGAGAGGAAACGACAGTAAACATCCCCACCATACACAGGACTCAGGCTCTATACAAAATATAACACCATCTCATAATATTTTAAAATAACATACCGTTATCAAGAGAGTTTTTAAATACACAAGATAAAGGTTTGCAAATATTTTCTTCCCTATCTTCATACTGAATTCTTCAATTGTAACCTTTCAATGAAGGACAAAGAAAGGGCAATCATGGCAACAAGATACATTTTTGTATTTCAAGATAATGCTTAAAATTTCTTAGTTTAATTTGCAATAGCTCTTGCAAAATGTCACAGAACCATCAACCACTTTCATGCACTTCTTTATATACAATGCTACATTTAAAGGGCAATAACTTTAGCTGAATCTTAAAAAGCAAAATTATCTCCCTTTAACCTGAGTCATCATCATACAGTGTCTTGCATTCCTGCCAGGAGTTGTGAAATTCTAAAGAACGGTATAAGAGGAATTACAAAATGTACCACAATAGGGTGTCAATTAATTAAATAAAAATGCATACAATACTTACATGTCTATTCTTATCAAAGGTTTCATAAAACAGTTTGGCAAATTCCTGACCATGTTCAGATGCTTGGTCAATCTTTAGGCTTAGATCCTGTTAAAAGAGAAAAATGTTTTATCAAATCAAAGAGAGTTTAAATGTTTTTTTTTTTTTTTTTTTTAAATATTCATCAATACAGATTACAAAGCGAGAAAAAAACATGAAGTGGGTAGATATAGTTAGTTTAATGTTAACATAAGTGCCTTCTGCAAGAAAATCAATATTTAAGGTCTTAAATATAGAGAAATTGTTGGTTAATGGATTCGTCAGACTTCGCTCTGTAACAACCATAGTGGGATTCAGTCTCTTGTAACGGCAGCCAAATGACTGGATTATTCAGTCTATATTTAAGTGAGTATCTCTGCTGGTGAATTGTTTAGTCTCCAAGCATATTGTTCTCCTAGTTTCAACGTGTTTCGGCAATTGAATAAGACGAGTTGTCTTTTCATTTTCATGGCTATATCATGTTTATCAGAATGAAATGTAACGAATTCATCAAGGACAAAGAGAAAAGAATATTTGGTTCCTGACCGACAGAGGCAGAAAAAAGGAATGACACTGTCACAGACAGAAATAAAGATTACTCATACTACTCACATCAGGCGGTGGCATTTTTTGTTTACACAGGAAACGAGGTTCGCAAGATTTAAAACCAAGAACGTGATTCACTAATCCGGAATTTCAGGTAATGTCACCCGCATAATTTTTATTTCTCAGCAGCCTGCATAAAGGAGACATGCTCGGTGACAGCTCAAGAGTTATATATATTTTTGTTGTAGTTTGATAGGGGATGAGAGCACATCACCATAAAATATATGAGTATTAGATTTGTAACATCCAAGTTTCCTCTGATAAATATTCAGATCTTCTTCGGGTAAAGTGAAGGGCCTTTAACTTTAATATATTGTCTAATGTCAGGCCAGGTTTTGGACAATTGTCTTTTTCAAGCAATTAAGACTGGACTTGCTTTAGGATGCTTAGCAGCAGCAGATTGATGCATGCATGTACACGTCGCATGCATACAAGTACTAAATCGGTGAGTGAGTCTCAGAGAAATGGCCAATAGGCTATTATGTTTTTGGCCGAATTGCAAAGCAATTCCAGTCTATGGATTACGATGTCTGTCTGTCTGTCCATCTGTCGTCAATATTTTGGTTAAAGTTTCTGGTTGAAGTAAAATCTAAGGAACTTCAGTCTGGAACTGTATTCAGTAGAATCATAATATTGTGCATGTAGGTTGCCCATGACAAAACCTTTCAATTTATGCTGTAACATTTGACCTAGTGACCTTGACCTTGGATGTTGACCTGGATAAAGATTTTGGTTAAAGTTTCTGGTTGAAGCAAAATCTAAGGAACTGTATGAAGTAGAAACTTTATATTATACATATTGACTTTATGGCCATGAAAAGACCTTTCAATTTATGCTGTAGCATTTGACCTAATGACATTGGACTTTGACCTAGTTAAAAAATTTGGTTAAAGTTTCTGGTTGAAGCAAAATTTATAAGGAACTGTATATAGTAGAAACTAAATTATACATGTATTATAAATGTAGGTAACAATGCCGATGACAAGACCTTTTAATTTATGCCATAGCATTTGACCTAATGACCTTGACCATGCACTTTGACCTAGTTAAAGAATGGATTAAGATTCTGGTTGAAGCAATATCTAAGGAACTATATATAGTGGAAACTTCATATCATAAATGTAGGTTGCCTATGACAAGACCTTTCAATTTATGCCATAGCATTTGACCTAATGACCTTGACCTTGGACTTTGACTTTGCTGTAACATTTGACCTAGTGACCTTGACCTTGGATGTTGACCTAGATAAAGAATTTGGTTAAAGTTTCTGGTTAAAGCAAAATCTGAGATATTGTATATAGTAGAAACTTTATATTATACATGTAGGTTGCTCATGACAAGACCTTTCAATTTATGTCATAACATTTGACTTAGTGACCTTGACCTTGTACTTTGACCTAGTTAAATATTCTAGTTAATGTTTATGGTTGAAGCAAAATCTCAGGAACTATATACTCAGTAGAAACATAATATTATACAGGTAGGATGCCTGTGACATGACCTTTCAATTTATGTCATAATATTTGACCTAGTGACCTTGACCCAGTTAGTGACAAAAACTTCCTTTTCAATTTGGCCATACCTTCTTTAGCGGTGTTTTTTTTTTTTAGATCAACCGAGCGAAGTGAGACTCTGACTTGTCTGGCGTAAACTTTTAACTTTTTCAAGTCCTCTCTTCTGCAACCGCTTCACAGAATTTCACGAAAACCTTACAGGATGCATAAACTCAAGGTTCTCTACGAAGATTGTGTTTTTTGTGCCGATAGGACAACAAATATGGCTGCTAAGGGCTCTGATTGGTTGACACATTTTTTTTAATTCTCCTCTGCAAAATCTGCACAGAATTTCACAAAACCTTACAGGAAGCATTGAGTACTCAAAGTCATCTACCAAGTTTGTGTTTTTCATGCTGATCGGTCAACAAATATGGCCAGCAAGGGCTGTGATTGGCTGACGCATTATCCGACGACTTCTCCTCTGCAACCTGAGTCTGCACAGAATTTTAGGAAACCTTAAAGTAAGCAAGTTCTCAAGGTCCTCTACCAAGTTTGTGTTTTTTATGCCAATCGGTCAACAAATATGGCCGCCAAGGGCTCAGATTTGCTGACGCATTTTCAACTTCTCCTCATTAACCAACCTGCACAGATTTTTGCGAAACCTTACAGGAAGCAAGTACTTAAAGGCCAGGTTTTTTTACTTTTGGTAATTAATATGCAAACCTGAGTGATCTAAGCTTGGTAAACGCGGCGTCTACTGACCAGTGATATTCCTAGAGACGCAAGCGGTGTGTGACATCAAAGACATACCGACAGGTATACATGATTATGCTAATTAGATATACCACAATTTTACCTATTTGAAGCTGTCAATCAAAAATTGAGAGGGTTATAAAGGATACATAGGACCAATCAGATTGCGATTAGAGTTGTTAACCCTACAGCGGTCAGCAAGGAAATGACAGGAAAATTACCTGTCTTCTTTTATAGTCCCCAACCGGCCTTTAAGGTTCTCTACAAAGTTTGTATTATTCATGCTGATTGTTCAACTAATAAGGCCGTGGAGGGCTCTGATTGGCTGACACATTTTCGACTTCTCCTCATTAACAGCTGCACAGAATTTCACGAAACCTTAAGAAGAAGTAAATGAACAAGGCCCTCCACCAAACTGTCCACTATCATTCTTTGGTCTGCAACTCAGGTTAGCAATGTGGCCCCCTTGGATCTCTTGTTTTCATTCACACACTCCTTTCATTACATTTATAAAGGCAGAGAGAGAAGAAAGGGGAATGACTCTCTCTGGTTTTACAAGTCTAACGAAAGGAAAGCATGTGTAATCGAAAAAAAAAAGTATATTATAGACAAATTTTCTCTGACTCATCTAACTAGCTGTGTACATGTATTAAGCCATGAAACCTCTTCACAGAGGGTGCTCGGGTAATCTTAAGCTTTTCCCAAACTTGTTGTCAGCTTCAACTGTGTGTAATTTTGTTTACATGAATTTATGCATCTTTATAGGTTATTTGGTCTTAAAAGCATGTTCATAATCTAAAGGAATTGTTAACAGCTGAAGTAGCCTTTAAGGCCTAGCTGGACTCATTTCCAGGGAATAACCTGGATTTGTAAAGGTTGGGACCATTAAAATGGGCCAATGGCCCCTCTCTTTATTAAATGTATATAAAATTGACAAAAAAGAGGGGCCATTTGAAAAAATAAGGGGCCATTTAGCCAAATTGAGGGGCCGATGAACTCTTATTTGGGGTCCTAGACCAAAACTAAATTAATGCATATTTGGATACTTTATACAGGGGGCCCTTTCATATTTGAAGTCAGATTTCTCCTATCTCGAATAGTTTTCTCATAATTTCACAATGGCCCCTTGAAAATAAGTCAGGTGCGCTAATTTATGATTACGCTTAAATGTCAAATTGTCCTATTTTATCCTGTTTGTGCTAAAATAAGTACGCTTACAGTTAGCTCTACACGAACATACAAATGTACTGCAACGACAGCGACATTTATCATATGTAATGCACTTATGTACAGTAGACCATTTTCATATAACTGCTAAACTTGTATGTTAGACACACTTCATATCACAACTTTTGTCATAGTTACATTTTTCTTTTTATGACGTCATAAATCTGTAACGAAGTTACTGTAAAAAGTTATGTCAAATATATGTTAAGCATCTTCAAATTCAATAGCATTATTGAAGAACAGATATTTGCAGCATGGACTAGACGTGCACTTATATGTTATGAAGTCAGGTCCTCAGGCTTTAATATATACATGTAAAATCTAAGTCAACCGAGGTAATGCATGTGAATATCATCCATTTTAATTACGATAAATGTACTTGCTTTGTGTCTCATACCTGTAACAAATCACTATAATAAAGACACTTATTCCATAATTGCTAAAATACTCATTTACTGTTAAAGGTTCTAAGCCTTTAGATTGCTATTCTCAAAATTACATGATATCTTTACAATAGTTAATTAGAGACCTATAAATATTATATACTAGTAATATTACATTACGCCTGTTCGAGAGAATGAAACGAAATGTACAAAGATTAAATTAAAATGCAATACCTATCATAAGTCCGCTCATATTAATTTCTTCTATTCATATTGCTAAAATTGGAACTTGTGAAAATAAGGCATGCACCTAGTCTTGCATGTCCTGTTCACAGTGTTCACTTATTATATGTGTATACTTATATTTTATATACAGAGTTTGTAAGACAGTCTACAGCATGGATAGACTAAATGTGATACGGAGACATCTAATACAGATACAGCCAAGATCAAACCTCCATACTCAAACATGTACAGCATTCACTGGTTCTACAGAGACTGATGTAGGGGCCTTAAAATCTGAGCTGACAAGGGTAAGTTGGTGAGAGAACAGAAACTGTTATACATATACAGTCAAGGTCAAACCTCTTTACTCAAACATGTACAGCATTCACTGGTTCTACAGAGACTGATGTAGGAGCCTTAAAATCTGAGCTGACAAGGGTAAGTTGATAAGAGAACAGAAACTGTTAGGGATTTTATGTAGTGTGCTTGTAGGACGATGAATCTTGATCAAACATCAAACACTTATTGCTTAATTATGACATATAGATTAAAACTATTTTCTAAGAGTTAATACCTGTATACAGAGAGTTTTATTGCAGGATTACCTGTAAAATACCTGTATACAGAGAGTTTTATTGCAGGATTACCTGTAAAATACCTGTATACAATGAGTTTTCATTTAAGATTACCTGTAAACTACCTGTATACAGAGAGTTTTCATTCAAGATTACCTGTAAACTACCTGTATACAGAGAGTTTTCATGCAGGATTCCCTGTAAAATACCTGTATACAGAGAGTTTTCCAGCAGGGTTACCTGTAAAATACCTGTATACAGAGAGTTTTCATGCAGGATTACCTGTAAAATACCTGTATACAGAGAGTTTTAAGGATTACCTATAAAATACCTGTATATAAAGATTTTTCAGCAGGATTACCTGTAAAATACCTGTACATGTATACAGAGAGTTTTATGGCAGGATTACCTGTAAAATACCTGTATACAGAGAGTTTTCCTGCAGGATTACTTGTAAAATACCTGTATACAGAGAGTTTTCCTGCAGGATTACTTGTAAAATACCTGCATACAGAGAGTTTTCGGCAGGATTACCTTTAAAATACCTGCATACAGACAGTTTTCCTGCAGGATTACCTGTAAAATACCTGTATACAGGAATTTCTCCTACAAGATTACCTGTAAAATACCAGTATACAGAGTTTTCCAGCAGGATTACCTGTAAAATACCTTTTCTGCAAGATTACCAGTAAAATTCCTGTATACAGAAGAATTACTAGTAAGGTTACCTCTAAGATTTACTGTCAGAAAGTATTTTATGTATTTCATACTGTTGTAAACTTCAGACACTACGTGTTATAACTTTATACTGTGTTTGTATGCCATTACAGAAAAGTACTTTGTGACTAACATGTTTATTTTAGTACTTTACCATCTATATCATATACTGGTATCTATTCCAAGCACAGCATCTGTTGTTAGTTATTCTCCAGGGGGGATAACTCTGTTAATATGGCCTTGTGATGTACTTTGAGATGAGTCATGTAGAGTTGTTTATGTCGTTACAGCGAGGTGTGGGCAGTGTGGAGGTGAGGGGACCACCAGTAAACTATGAAGAACAATATAGAACCCTGCTTACAGCAGATGCCGTTATTTTTGTGGCAGATCTAGTGAATGAATTTAACGCACAAGTTGACGAGGTTTGTAAAAAAAATTTTGTTGGTTGAAGGGATCAGAATTTTAATGTTTATAAAGAGTCCTACGCTATAAATAAATAAACTTTCACTCTTCATATATAAAGATTTCTCGTTATAAAATTTGTACAATGGTACCATACCTTTTGAATTAATGATGTATAGATGCAAATGTGTGATATACCAAAGAAACTTTAGCAAAATGTGGCCTTAAACCAAATTATAGAATGAAACCAATTATTAAAAGCAGAAAAAGAAATTCAGACTGGTGGGAGACATAAGACATTACTTTACAAACAAATCTACAAATAAACTGAATTGGTGTGGTTATCTGGATCCTGGGTACTCAGGGGGCCCAACTTACATAATATTTTTGTACAATGTATTTTTAGCTCACCTCACGAAGTTAGAGGGAGCTTATGCTATCACCCTGTCGTCGGCGTCTGCGTCTGCATTTGCGTTGGCGTTGGTGTCCGCGTCAGCGTCCGCACTAGTATGTTAAGAAGTTTTATTTCTCTATTATAAGTGCTAGGAAGTTCAAACTTGCACAGATGATGCGTCTTTAAGAATAGATCACGAATCTACGTTCAAATGTAGGTCATGACCTATATTTTCCGCTTGAGTGCACATGTTAGGAAGATTTCGGTATCAATGATAAGAAGTTTTATTTCTCTATTATAAGTGCTAGGAAGTTCAAACTTGCACAGATGATGCGTCTTTAAGAGTAGATCACGAATCTACGTTTAAATGTAGGTCATTACCTATATTTTCCTCTTGAGTGCACATGTTAGGAAGATTTCGGTATCAATGTTAAGAAGTTTTATTTCTCTATTATAAGTGCTAGGAAGTTCAAACTTGAACAGATGATGCGTCTTTATGAGTAGATCACGAATCTATGTTCAAATGTAGGTCATGACCTATATTTTCCGCTTGAGTGCACATGTTAGGAAGATTTGGGTATCAATAGAGTACACCCATTCAGGCAAAATTTCGGTCAATAAATGAAATACTCTACTTCCCTATTCTATTTTGTTTATGTGTGGTATCATTTTTGTTGGTTCTCAGTAGGACAGGTTTTCAAATTCAAAACTGTGTATTCTTTGACTCCTGCCATGATAGAATGCTGCCATGAGGTGAGCTTTGTAATCTTTGATTACACTATGTTTACCCTTCCAATTGTGGAAAAAAATGCAAAATTTGGTGACGTTACAATGCTTTTACCTCGGACAAACAAGCTTTGAACCTCGGTCGAACATTGAAATTGCATTGTGACATCATGGAATTTCTCAAATTTTTCCCGTGTTCGAAAGTGTTGGATGATATGTTATGATATAAACAAGAAGGAGACATAGATGTATTTGTTGATGAAAATAATGTTTATTACTACTAAAATCATTAATGGTAAAAAATAAATAGTTTGTATTTTTAAGGTTTATTCTGTTACCATGGATACAGATTACATTGGTTTCAATTTCAGATGCTACGGCAGAGAGCCTTTAGGAAACTGGAGTTAGACAGGAGTAATAGTCTCCCAGACTTCAGTCCATCCACTAATCACATACGTCAAGGTCGCTGGCAGGTCAAACCAGTACCCAGAAGGCTTCAGTGTCGTCATGTTGACCTTGGTGATGTGTCGCCTAGCAACACAAACCACTTCCTGGCAGCGTTAAAGTCCTCAGCTCAAGGCATTCAGGTTAGTCAGTTTTGTGTTTTGATTTTTATGAACCCATAGTTTGAAATTCTGGGGGCATATACATGTAGTTTTTGGTCTGTCTGTCTGTCTGCCTGTCTGTTTATCTGTTCATCCGTTTGTCCACAAAACTTTAACCTTGGCCATAACTTTAGAATGGTAAGTGATAGGGCTTTCATATTTCACATGTGTATTCCTTGAAACAAGACCTTTCCAAAATTTTTTACCTTGTGACCTCGACTTAGGAGTATGGCCTACTTTTTACATTACAGCTAGTTTACTGACAAAGAAACCAAAGGAGGTATTTGTGTTTCGCAAACACATGTTTAGCTGAGTTGCAAAACTCGGCTCTTAATTTGATGTGAGAAGGGCGGCTGTCAACAATTGGTTTCTGGACTATAAGTCAAGTATGATGGATGCTAGTGTAATGAAACTTCATACACATACTCACTATGAGTCAAAGATGACCCCTATTGATTTTGGGGTAAAATGTGAAAGGTCAAAGGTCAAGGCCATAGGACTCTGATGATTGAAAATGGTTTCAGGATGATATTAGATTCTGTTTTGCACCTACAGTATTATCATGAAACTTGCTAGAAATGTTTCCCTTGAATCAAGGATGACCCCTATTGATTTTGGGGTCAATAGGTCAAAGGTCAAGGTCATAGAACTCTGATGATTAAACCATATAAGAGCCTGTATTGCACCTATTATCATGAAACTTGACAGAAATATCTCCAATGAATCATGGATGACCCCTATTGATTTTGGTCAAAAGGTCAAGGTCATAGGACTGTTCAATGATAATGGTTTCTTGACCATATTAGAGCTTGCAATGCACCTATTATCATGAAACTTGCCAGCATTGTTTCCTGTGAGTTAAGGATGATCCAATTGACTTTGGGATCAAAGGTCAAGGTCATCGAACTCTGATTATTGAAAATGGTTTCCACACTTTATTAGAGCCTGTATTGCACCTATTATCAGGAAACTTGCAAGAATTGTGTCCTATGAATCAAGGAAGTTCCCTGTTGAATTTGGGGTATAAAGGTAAAACTCATACAACCCTGATAATTGAAAATGGTTTGTTGATCATATAAGAATGTTTTCACAAATAAATGTAATTATCTAGAATTAGAGCCAAGTTCATTTTATTGTACTGACATTTACATCTTTGACATTTAGTTTAAAAGGTCTTTAGTTACATTGGACAGATGACCATACTAATTATAATTATCACATATACAACTAGCCACTCATTTGTCACTTCATTCTGAGACTGTCATTGGAAAATACAGACTAATTACAGAGGAAGGAACATTATTTGTTTGAAATTTCAGTACGAGAAATTAAAGGATGGTAAAATGAAATATGAAATAAAGATTCAGTTACAAACGAATGAGACTACGTTTTTACTGCTCTGTCATTATTCTGTTATTATGCATTAGAGCTCAACCTTAGGGAACGTTATTTTCATAATTTGTAATTTTTACTTAACTTAAAAGTTCAGTTGGCAAAATGTCAAAAGGACAAATTTTCCTATTACAAGTGTTTCAGGGAGTTTGGTTAATTTGAAAATCTTGGTAGCCAATAAGAAATTAGAAGTGTTTGATTATTTCATTTCACCACTTATCTAGGATTTTTTTATCCAAAATAAATAAGATTAAATAAAAGAACAAAACCAGGTTTTTTAGCATTAAAGAGAAAAGATTTTATTCAGTAGCCAAATGGGCAAGTAAATTGTAATTTCAAGAATGCTCAGAGCCAAATTTAGCTGCACAGGTGGCCTGGTGAATACCAATCAAACTCCCTATATTTTGGGGCCAGTAGGTCAAAGGTCAGAGTCGAAGCTTATGTCAATTTGAGTGTTGAAGGGAATATGGTAATGAAGGAAAAAAATAAATAGTTCCATTCAAAGATATTATCGGAGAATGATGCATAGTCTTGAGTAAAGAACATATTTTTTCATTTTATTTTTTTAAAAGATGCTTCATAAGAATATAAAGGGATGCTGAAACCTCGTTGGCTTGAATGAACAAACAAATACATGTAGTATGAAAGATTAATAAACAAAATAATTATTTATCTGTGAGTAAAAATGATGCATCTGTACATCAATATGCAATTGAGCCCACAGTTTTTAAACAGTAATATACTGTACCGCAGAGATCCTAATTAGATTCTGTTGTCGGACTTCAACTTCTTTCAAAAAAACTTTTGATGCTGTATTATTCCCTGCTCCATGCCTGTAACATGTCCTAGACTGATGATAGTAGAGTTCACGGTACGGGTATTGTAAAATGTCCATTTTTTTGTTATCATACAAACGAACATCTTACAAAACCTTACAGTGACATCCCGTAGAAGGTGTCTCTCTGCATTGCTGTCAGCAATATATGCTGGAATCTGTGTAGCAACACAACAACATTTAAGACATGTTCTTGTAGACAAAAAGAAAAAAGAAAAGTCAAGGCTATCTCTTAAAAGTATTCAGTACAGAAGAATATAGCAGAAAGAAAGATAAAAGGAAAAAATACTCAAAGAAAACGAACAATTTCTAATATCTAATAACTACAGAAATAACAAAACAAAGACTAAGAGAAGGGAATGTAGCGATAGATAAAAATCAGGTGTTACCTGTGTAACTTTGAGCTGCATGCTACCTAAATCTGGAGACCTCAGTATTTTTATACATGGCACCACCTAGAAGTTACTGAGATTAGCCAATCAGAAGTCACATGTCAGTCTGAAGTCAGCCAATCAGAGCTCACATGTCAGACTGAAGTTAGCAAACCAGAGTCCACATCTATCATACGTATCTACGTCATATATAATTCTCACCCAATAATTTATGGTATTATTTGGTTGGATGTCTGAATCTGATTGCATTTTGCCAGTCAATTTTACTTTGATATGGATCCAATAAGAAATTGATGATTAATGTAAATGTGCTGACATTAAATTTTTGAAAATAAAAATCTATGTACTAGCTAGTTATTTCTTCACCTATTTTATCATTTTTAAAAATCCGTCATGAATAATTATATTTGCCCAGTCTTAAATTTGCCCTATTGTAATCAGAAGAAAAGAGAAAAAATAAAATTGGGGCAAACATTTCCTTGTATATACGGTTACCATATATTCTGTTGATAGAAAAAAAATCATTGCATTTGTAGAATATTTCAAATAAGATTTACTTTTAAACAAAATATATTGCATTACATTGTTGTCGCTTTAGAAAGTTTAAGATACATTTGAGACAGTAGTGATTATAATTTCAGTCACATGCAAATTGGCAACTTAGATTTGTGCAAAAATTTGTCACATGAGATACCGTGTATGAATCTGGATAATATTATAAAGAAATGGAGCTTTAAACTGATAATCTGTAAAAGATAGTTTTGATAATTGTTTATAGTCCTGCTTAAATCCATCCCCTTTTAACGTAAAAGAAATCTCTATATTTAAGCAATATATTACCCTCTCCCCCTCCTACGAAGTTTTTGGGATAAATAGGAAATACCCTGTCTGTCCACTTACTAAAGCAGATATCTCTTTAAGTGTAAGTGATAGGGCTTTCATATTTCACTCATATATTCACCATAACAAGTGTAACATTTTGGTGCCAAGACATTTGACTTATTGACCTTGACCTTGACCTTTGAGATACCAAGACATTTGACCTAGTGACCTTGAATTTTGACCCTCTAAGCATTTGTGTTTAAAAAATTTTGAAAGCAGATATCTCGTTCACTATTAGTGATAAGATCTTCATATTTCCCTAAATATCAACTACTGTATAGTATAACATAGAATCGTTCGCGGTGTATAGCTTTGTACCGAGAAAGTTTGTCTCAGTGAATTTGAACACCAAATGCATAACTCAATACTAACAGGCACAGATCCGCGAATCATTGTCTATGCAAAATGGTTTACTTTTATAAAACTACGAAAGAAAGTACCCAGTGACCTTGACCTAGAACTTGATAATTTATTTGGTTAGGAAGTTGTGGAAGAAAATTCCTCTGATCGACAGAACTTTGAAATTTCACACTACACACTCACCATTATAAATAAATACTTCTACTGAGTATTACTAATTGATAACAAGTTACTTTGATCTTGGACTGTGTAAGTTAAGCTAATTGTAAATATTAAGTTCTGAAAGCAGATTTCTCTTTAACTGTAAGGGATAGGGCTTTCATATTTTTTATACCCTAGTTTATCATAAAAAATTCTTCATGTTGATGCCAAAACATTTGACTCAAAGACCTTGAAGAGCTATTTGGTTGATAAGTTCTGAGAGCAGATTCCTCTTTAATTGTAAGGGATAGGGCTTAGGGTTGTTTAACATGCACATTCATTGTAACACTCAAGTTTTACTTGACATTGGACCATGTGTCCTTAACCTTGTACTCTTCTGTTACTTGGTTCAGTGTAAATTTGTCTTTCAAAATAAGATTCAGCAAAACCGAAAAAATAATTTTCCCGACAGAGAGCAGCTTTTTGAGAGGATTTATCTACAGAATGATATAAAGGTGCTTTAGTGTATAGGGACATTAGAGTCTCACAAAGAAGATTTCAGATATTCATGCATGTGTTTTACACAAACTGACACTGTATCAGCATATTCCCTGAAGAAAATTGAGTTTTAAACAAATATTTTTGAAAGGGAATTTGTCGATTAACCCTGTCAGTTTTTTTTAAAACATCAGTATGGTAACCTTATTCTAATGCTTTGGTCAGTAATGAGCTAAAAAATGCCTTCTTTAACTGAAGTCATCATAGGAATTCATGACTTCATAGCAAAAACTGCAGTGAGTCTTTAATCCCCTTGCAGTTTTAGCTCTACTGGTCTCACACCAGTTGAGCTTATGCGATACCCCGTCGTCCTGCGTCCGTACTTCTGTCCATCTGTCTGTCCTTCTGTCCATATACAATTCTTGTGTTTGCAACTCTCCTGAAACCATAGGATTTAGAAAGTTAATTCTTTTTGCATCCTACTTGGTATGTGGTCTAGTGCACCTGACATTTGGCTTCAGCCCCTGACCCCTTGGGTCTTAGAAAATGGGCTTGGTTGTGAAAATCCATAAAATCTTATGCTCGCAACACCTCTGACACTATGAATGATGGAGATTTAATTTTTGGCCGGATTGCGAAGCAAAATCCGGTTAATGAAATGGCTAAGTCTGTCTGTCAGTCCGTCCGTCCATCTTTCAGTCCATCTTTCAGTCCGTCTGTCCATCAGTGCGTCAACATTTTGGTTAAGGTGTTGCATTTAAGCCCATTGGGAGAAAACTGCTTGGAGCAGCAACTTGAAACTTAAAATGGTGATAGACCATGATGAGGCAACTCAAACTCAGCAACAAAATTTGACCTAGTGACCTTGACCTTGGAGTTTGACTTACTTAAAAAATGTTAAACCTGGGTTATATTTAATGAACTATAGAGGATACGACTTTAATATTTCACATGCAGAATCATTATGTCCAGACCTTTCATTTGATATCATGACTTTTGACCTAGTAACCTTGACCATGAAGTTTGACCTACTTTAAAAAAACTTTAACCTGGGATATTTCTCATGTAGTATAAGGGGTAGGGCTGTGATATTTCACATGTAGATTCCTCATGACCAGGTCTTTCATTTGATATCATGACTTTTGACCAAGTGACCTTGACATCGTCCTTTGAACTACTTTTAAAGTATAAGAGGTAGGGTTTTGAAATTTCACTTGTAGATTTCTCATGACCAGACCTTTCATTTGATATCATGACTTTTGACCAAGTGACTTTTACCTTGACCTTAACCTTTGAAAAACAAAAAATATTTATGTGTATGTATCTTATTCACTTGTCAATGAGTGAATAAAACAAAACAACCAGAAGATCTACAGTCTCCTCAGAGACTTCTCATTTTAATAGCTCAACTGAACAGAACTTGCATTACAAACAGAGTGCATTAGAATTTCTAACCTATTTTGCATTTAGAGTAGTGAAGCATAATTTTTAAATCCGTTTACTACTAGCTATAGAGCTTCTGTGGTGCAAAGAGTAATTATGATTAATTTTTGAAAATTTAGATATTTATATGGAGTTATCATGAATTTATTGCTTGTTGATTTTCCAGACAGATTTTGATGATGGGCACTGTCCGACATGGAAAAATCAACTGTTAGGATTATACAATGTATATAACGCTGTCCACAACAAAATACATGGTATGTATATAGTTATCCAATCAGAATAATTAATGTAATGGATAGGGCTTTAATATTCCAAATGTAGATACCTCATGACAAGACCTTTCATTTGATACAATGACTTTTGGTTTGTGAGGTTGACTCTTTGACCTGTTTTAAAAAAAGAAAGTTTTAACCTTGGCTGCAATGTATATCTAATGAACTATTTTTTTTAATTTACATTTAGATTCTTCATGATCAGAGCTTGAATCATTTTATACCATGATTTTTGACCTAATGACCTTGAACTTTGAGCATTTTCTGTATGTTGCTATTGACTTAAGTAAATACCTATGACCTAGTGTTATTGTTCACCTGACAGGTCCGATTCATTTCAGGTGTTCCCACAGTAGATAAAGCACCAGTTCTGATGCTGAGACCGAGGGCCTGGAACATGGTGGAACACAATATGCTGGTATTTTTCAAATAATTTGTGATTTATGTCTCTAATTATGAACTATTACCTATTATTAGTTGCCTGTTTGTGTGGTTACTATGTTGTCTTAGTGTTGCTTTTGGAAAGAATAGAGCTTACGCATTAGCATTCAGACATGTATAGCATCATAATTTATGTCCTCAGTATTCCAATATACCTCAGAAATGAAAATATCCTTTATTATTCATGTTCAGTTCAATATTATTCACGAGCTGTTCTCAGCATTATTTTTTTACGCCTTTATCTACAGTTCATTATTCATGAGCTATTCAACACATTATTCTTTTACATCATTATCTACAGTTCATTGTTATTCATTGGTGTTCATTACATTATTCTTTAAGCCTTTATCTACCATTATTCATGAGCAATTTACAACATTATACTTTTACATTTTGTCAACAGTTGATTACTATTCATATGCCGTTCACAACTTTTTTTACAATTCCACATTTGTGTTCTGTTGACTGTACTTTTACACTTCATCTACAGTTCATCATCTGTCAAGGGCTGTTCATGGCAGAATTCTTCTTCATTTCATATAAAGTGAATTATCATTCATGAGCTGTTTCTGTTTACAATTAATACCTACCTAAGTGGATTCCGAACGCAGGAACTCGACTGCTCCTCTATATTCGGCTGTACATGTTCAGTTCATTATTACTTAATTATGTACAGTCCGTAACATGTGCTGTTAATTGAATAGATTGAGAAAAATTCTTTCTTGTGTGATCTTGAAGAAAAAGCAAAGAATTGCTCTTATCAAGCTTACATACTTAGGGGTAAAATTGAAAATTCTTGAAAATAACTAAAGTGCACAAACAGTATGGTACGAAAGATCATGCGCCACAGTGTACCTTCTAATATCTCAACCATTACAAGTATCAAAGTACTTTATTGATGTTAGAGTATTGAATAATACCCAAATGTGTTAATATTTTGTTCTTTTGAGAGTCAATAAGAGAAACCTTATTCCTTATTTGTCAAAGCAGACTAAACAGTTGAGTATTAAGTCCTAAAACTTGACACTGAAAAAGCTCTTGTCAAGGTACAAATTCAATGTCACAGATAACATTAAAAAAAATAGACTCATGAGCAGGAGATTTACTTCAATGTATTCAATCCCTAATGCATTTTCAATGATAAATACTATGGATTAAAATTTTCATTCTTTTTGAGAAAAAAATGCTTTACATACTATTCCAGTTCAAATGATGTATTACACTTCTCCTACAATGATCTACTCCGTCATACCGAACATTCCTGATTATGAAATTGTGGGTATTTGTCCGAAATTATGAAAATATGTATAAATTTTTACAGGAAGTTCTCCTTTAGGGTGTGGGTTATTAGATCATCAAACTTGATACAAATGAGTTAAAGAAGACCCTGACGATAATCCCAACAGCAATCACAATAGAGCACAAAATTAAGCACCGACGGACCCCTAGCAAGCTAGAGGTGGGACCAGGGGCCCGGGAGGAGTAAGCATCCCCTGTTGGCAAGCCGCACCCGCCGTCGATGTTCACGCACAATAATTAAAATACCCGGTATATAAAATGGATGCACTCATGTCTGAGCATCAATATAAGCAAGAATGAGATACAAATAAAACTATGAGCATTTAGCATATTTAGTATGATTAAAATTGGTTATCATCTATACTTTGATTGTTTTCTCATACTTTACTGATCATTGAAAATTCTTTGGATTTTTTAATCAAAAATTTAAACAAAATGCTTTTAATGAAATAACAATTTCAAGAAAATGTACCACGATTTCATCTTGAAAAGACATAATTGTGGTCTGAGGACTTGATTATCGTTAACTTTTTTTATTCCTTTATTACTTATTTTGACCAGTGATAAAATCTTAGAATTAAGTAATGTGCAAATGGAGAACTTATGAAATTCGAACTTATGAAATTCAATGAGATCTGGAGCCCGACATTTTACAAAAATACTTACGATAATTGTCATAACTTTTGCAACATTCATCATCAAATAGAAGCTTAAAACATTTTTCACTTTAGATTATGTTGTCCTTTCTATTATCATTTCTACATACTAAATACAAATTCAGAAACAAAACATCGTGATTATTAGTTTATAAGAAGTACTAGGCGATCAAGAGTTACAAAAATTCCTTGAATTTTTCATAAGTATTTGTGTAAAATAGGCACCTGACCTTTCAGTATATTATTATTTTACATTATACAATTATGGACTTTTTACGAGGTGAATTTGATGTGATATTTTCTTAATTTGAAAATATTGACCGAGGCGACACGAGAGGACGTTAATGACATCACAGATATAAATTTCGCGTGTTTTCGATATTCCACGGTAAATTGGAAGCAAGAGTTTTCGCAGTAGTGTTATTTAATGAAATCACCCCTCACAGGTCAATATGATGTGATGATGACTCATCATGTGACAGTTCTCAGCCAATGAGAGTTGGAATATAAATAGACTATATAATAATTAAATATAATTTGTCATATATATTATTTCCTATTATTGAAATGCTTGAAAATAAATTTTTTAAAGTTCTTTTAAAAGAATGTATTGGTAAAGGAATAATAATTATATTTCTTGAGGCATTCACACACTTATCACCTTTCAACGTATTCGTGCATAATCAAAAGATCTGACACTCTCCAGAAGTTTTCAGTGATTCTGAAAGTCGGATATGAATTAATAATGTTTAGAATTACTTTGAAGAAAAATAAGAAGTATATGAATAAATAGAGAAATGCACTGACACTCTTCATAGGAATAGAAAATACTAATTTCCATTTTTGTATCAGGCCTTTATTTTGTTGTCCTGACTTGCAACGTTTATGAGATAGATTCTGCTTGATCTTCCCTCATGGGTACTATTTCTTAACATATGCCCTATTTCTTCCAATTGGATACGGAGATTAATTGTTGATAAAACTACCAACAAGAGCCAGACTTCTCCTCAATACTGTATATTTTTTCACTTTTTTTTTGTTTCCCCTGAAGTGCCCCTCTTGTCACACCACATTATATTCATACCGACTCGTGCGTGTACATTTGGCAGATCACTTTCCTACTGTATGGACGTTTGTTTTATTGGGGGGTGTTTTTCATGTTTTACTCAGTTTAAAAGGTGTTATGTGACAGCCATATCTTCTTTTCATCTCACCTTTTATTTGTCCATTTTTCTTTAGTGTCCGTTATTTTTCTTATAGTAATCAAGAAAATACCAATAAATATTCCATGCTCGAAGTTATACTGTATACCCAGTAGATGGTGGTTTAATTTCATTCATTTTCTCTTGCTAGTCATTTTCTCGACTCACTCAATTATTCCTTTGCTAGCCATTATGTAAAAGCATAATGGATAGTTTCCACGCCCCCTCTTTTATTTGTCTGCCGAACATTGTGACTTTCCTCTGCATTTTTGGTTTTTAATGCATAATAATTTGATAATGTGGAAGGGTTACGTTACTCTATACCTTATTGTAGAAAATTTCAAACCAATTTATTTTGCACCAAACACATGTTTTGAATATTAAATTCTCATCATCGATGCTTCCAGCCAAAGTGATTTTGCAGGAGCCGCCTAAATTCATTTCTTTAGCTCTGTTATTTTTTTAATTTAAATTTGTGTATTTACTTTACAGAGAGTGCGTTTAATTGCATTGTAACATTTTTTCATTCATTTTTTTCTAAATGTGAGTTTTGTCTCCCAAAGAAGAAGCCATTGAGCTTTGAAAATTTGAGTTCTAAATTTATTTTAGTGTTATGAGTCTCTTGCACCATTATGTGCTGTTAATAAATAGATAATATGTGTTTCTGAATGTTTGTGTTTCTATTTATATGTTAATAGTCACCATTATGATTTGAAACAATACTTTCAGGATTTGATGTACATGTAACTAAGATCACGAGAAAGTTTTATGTTGTGATTCAGGCAGATCATCATTTACATTATTGAAACTGGCATTATCCATTGTTATAAACATTGATCTGAACCCTTGATACATGTATATATTATGTTTAGTTCAGATATGCTCTGTTATAATTTGGAGAATTTGTTTAAATCGATCATACAAATCTTCATCCGATTTGGAAAAAAAACCCAACTTATTCTTTTTCGTCTCTTGTTGCCAACCGAAATTTCTATTTAAAGAATATTTAGTGTTTTTAGAAAAGTGCTGGTGGACTCACTGAGTTTATTGTGCAAATGAGAATGAAAATCTTTATTAATTTATTGATCAAGATTACTTTTGTAAATTGAAATTAATGTTTGATAATTAATGTCTGGCAAGAAATAAAGTTCAATATGAATTACAGATACTCGCGTTGTTCAGGAAAATAGCATGTGATAATGAAGACCAAAAAGTAATTACATCTATATTTTGTAAGACTAACAACACCAGAATAAAAATTTTATTACTGATTGAAAAGTCACTAAACCTGTAGCATATATAAAGGAACAGCTACTTTTCTAACATTTGACAAAATTTTGTATCATTTGGACAAGAAAGAGGTTTTTAATGAATTTCTAAAACATTTTATGTAGAAAAAGCTATTTTTACCTGAAATTGACCTTGACCTTTGAATGTCTCTAAGTAACCTTTATCTTGCTATCCTAAATAACATTCAAATTCAAAATCTTAATTGGCAAAACACATTTGTAGATAATGTTCATTGCCCATAAAATTATAGTACATTTATCATAGAGTAAAGGTATAATATACCATAATATGGTATATAGCATAATATATGTAGCTTATAAATCTAGCTTACATGAATGAATGCAAAGTGAACGTGCATTGATACATATTGGTTGATACTAACATGAAGAAAAAAAAATTAAAAGGCATTTATGGTTCAGTTTGCTTTGATTCTTATTTATAAGCAGAAAGTTCAAATGCCTGTACACTCATAAAACTCTTAAATCTATTCAACATTTAATAATATGTGAAATATGCATGATCAATAAAAAAGAGAACAGCCAGACAAATGGACAGTCAGACACAACAGCGACTTTATGTTCCTTTGAAATCTTTTCAGGGAAAGTTGAAATAATCTACCAAATGCTACTCTCATTTTGGTTTTAGTTTTTCAGTTTAGTAAGTCCTTGTATTTTGTAGGTGAATGGTAAAGAAGTACCAGGCCCCTTGTTTGACTTTGGGTTACTTATGTACCATAATGCCAGGATACTACTTGATAATGAAAGTGGACCATACTTCTACCTGTCTAAGGTAAATCTTTGTATATCATGATCAAATCATTATCCAAACATTGAGTTTTACATATAATTATATAATGAATGGAAAGAATTCAGGTTAGAGTTCTGGTACTGATTGTCTCCCTTTATCTTCAGTTAGAAGGCTACAGAGAAGCAGCATTATGGGATAGAGTGTTCACATGGACAGAGAGAAAGGTAAAAATCAATATTTCTTCATTCTATGTAAAAAGATGCTCTATTCCCTTTCATGAAAAAAAATCATGTTCTAGATCAAATTGAAATCAAATGTGGCTATTATGTAACCTTATTCCTGCTTTATCACAGTTCTTCTGTCCTTGTTATACAATCTTAAAAAGACAGTTTCAGGGTATAAATTTTGTATCGTCCTTTAACCTGTCAGTTCACAAACAAAAACCTTTATCTGAAACAAACCTTATGAAACTGAAAATTACTGACAGAGCTGGCACATTAGCGCGGATCCAGATTTATTTTATGAATATACATATTTCATAAGATTAATTCCTGATTCCCCTTTTATTTTCATGATATTTGAAAAATATCATGGCAACAAAAGGAGAATTGTGACTTGAATAACATGAATTTGTATCGGAAATCTTTCATTTTGGTAATATTTTGCAGTCAGCATTTCAAAAATTATTTATTACATACATGTACGTTTTTTCAAATGATCTTGCGCTTTCCTATATATACAACCCATATACATTACACCTGGTCAATAAACAAGGGCACTAAGAGTAATGAAACTGAAAGAGACACGAATAGAGGACTTTATTCCAATTTTCGGGAAAAAATTTTGCTGGCTCACTGTTGCTCGCCATTTGTTGTATATACATATTAAACTGACAATCATTAATCAAGTACAATGATGTAAAAATTCAAGATATTAAGCTCTGGTCCTAACCTTTTTTTGTGGTAAGTGAAAATTTTCTGTAGAAGTAAAAGTAACTAATGACCATGAAATATGACCTACTCTGTCTTTCTGTCTGTCCGCCCGCCTGTCTGTTAATCATTAAAACTTTAACCTTGGGCATATCTTTTGAATATTAAGTGATATTGATTTCATATTTCTTATGTGTATTCCTTGTAACAAGACCTTTCTGTGGATACCAAAAGTTGACTTTCACCATTGACCTATTTTTCGTGGAGTTATGCCCCTTGATGACTTGCAAATTCAGTTTTTCTGAAACAAATAGAGATATTCCAGTGAAATCTGATACATAACTTGTTCTTGGATAGTTACAGAGTATTAGTTTGACTTTGGGTCACGCATGACCCTCTTCGAGGTTATGCCCCATGATGCAAAAAAAATCGGTTTTCCAGACTTCTTTCTGCAACACATAGAGTTTGATAGATAGCTTAATAGGCATTGGATAGTTTATACAGTGCAAGTTTGCCTTATGCAGAACATCAACTACATCACACTAAAATTAACATACAAAACTCCCCATCTAAAAGCATTTTCTTTGACTGTCACTGTACTATTGGTCATAATTGAGTTGCAGGACATAAATTTATGCCGGTATGGGACTTACATTGTATATTGCTCAGCGATCATAATTTTATTATCTTTGTTATCATGAGGCTATTCATGGGTATTATTCACAAACATACTGTATGTCTATCATTCCTTTACTGATAGTTAGGACTTCCCCATGGCTGTGTGAAGGGGTGTCTACTGATAGAGAACGTACTGGCCACGTTTGTTATTTGTTACTGTCTATAATCTATCATTCCTTTACTGATAGTTAGGACTTCCCCATGGCTGTGTGATGGTGTGTGTACTGATAGAGAACGTACTGGCCACGTTTGTTATTTGTTACTGTCTATAATCTGTCATTCCTTTACTGATAGTTAGGACATCCCCATGGCTGTGTTAAGGCGTGTGTACTGATAGAGAACGTACTGGTCACGTTTGTTATTTGTTACTGTCGATAATCTATCATTCCTTTACTGATAGTTAGGACTTCCCCATGGCTGGTTGAAGGGCAGTGTACTTATAGAGAACGTACTGGCCACGTTTGTTATTTGTTACTATCAATAATCTATCATTTCTTTACTGATAGTTAGGACTTCCCCATGGCTGTGTGAAGGGGTGTGTACTGATAGTGAACGTACTGGCCACGTTTGTTATTTGTTACTGTCTATAAATCTATCCCTCCTTAACTAATAGTTAGGACTTCCCCATGGCTGTGTGAAAGGGTGTGTACTGATAGAGAACCTACTGGCCACGTTTGTTATTTGTTACTGTCTATAATCTATCATTACTGATAGTTAGGACTTCCCCATGGCTGTGTGAAGGGCAGTGTACTGATAGAGAACGTACTGGCCACGTTTGTTGTTTGTTACTGTCTATAATCTATCCTTCCTTTACTGATAGTTAGGACTTCCCCATGGCTGTGTGAAGGGCAGTGTACTGATAGAGAACGTACTGGCCACGTTTGTTATTTGTTACTATCAATAATCTATCATTTCTTTACTGATAGTTAGGACTTCCCCATGGCTGTGTGAAGGGGTGTGTACTGATAGAGAACGTACTGGCCACGTTTTTTATTTGTTACTGTCTATAAATCTATCCTTCCTTTACTGATAGTTAGGACTAGCTTCCCCATGGCTGTGTGAAGGGGTGTGTACTGATAGAGAACGTACTGGCCACGTTTGTTATTTGTTACTGTCTATAATCTATCCTTCCTTTACTGATCGTTAGGACTTCCCCATGGCTGTGTGAAGGCATGTGTACTGATAGAGAACGTACTGGCCACGTTTGTTATTTATTACTGTCTATAATCTATCCTTCCTTTACTTATCGTTAGGACTTCCCCATGGCTGTGTGAAGGTGTGTGTACTGATAGAGAACGTACTGGCCACGTTTGTTATTTGTTACTGTCTATAATCTATCATTACTTTACTGATAGTTAGGACTTCCCCATGGCTGTGTGAAGGGCAGTGTACTGATAGAGAACGTACTGGCCACGTTTGTTATTTGTTACTGTCTATAATCTATCCTTCCTTTACTGATAGTTAGGACTTCCCCATGGCTTTGTGAAGGCGATGTGTGTACTGATAGACAACGTACTGGCCGTGTTTGTTATTTGTTACTATCTATAATCTATCATTACTTTACTGATAGTTAGGACTTCCCCATGACTGTGTGAAGGGGTGTGTACTGATAGAGAACGTACTGGCCACGTTTGTTATTTGTTACTGTCTATAATCTATCATTACTTTACTGATAGTTAGGACTTCCCCATGGCTGTGTGAAGGGGTGTGTACTGATAGAGAACGTACTGGCCACGTTTGTTATTTGTTACTGTCTATAATCTATCATTACTTTACTGATAGTTAGGACTTCCCCATGGCTGTGTGAAGGTGTGTGTACTGATAGAGAACGTACTGGCCACGTTTGTTATTTGTTACTGTCTATAATATATCATTACTTTACTGATAGTTAGGACTTCCCCATGGCTGTGTGAAGGGGTGTGTACTGATAGAGAACGTACTGGCCACGTTTGTTATTTGTTACTATCTATAATCTATCATTCCTTTACTGATAGTTAGGACTTCCCCATGGCTGTGTGAAGGGGTGTGTACTGATAGAGAACGTACTGGCCACGTTTGTTATTTGTTACTGTCTATAATCTATCATTCCTTTACTGATAGTTAGGACTTCCCCATGGCTGTGTGAAGGGGTGTGTACTGATAGAGAACGTACTGGCCACGTTTGTTATTTGTTACTGTCTATAAATCTTTATTTCGCCTTGGACTAGAATGTCGAAAACTGATTGGATAGAGCCCGTCACGTGGAAGCGGTCTATAACTCTATAGACTTTCTTATAGACCGTCAGTAGACAATAAATTCGAAGTGGGAAATCCAAGATGGCGGACGTTAATATGAAAAATGCATCGGCCGGGAATCGAACCCTGGCCGACCGCGTGGTAGGCGAGCATTCTACCACTGAACCACCGATGCTTACGGATATAGGTAAAAAAAAATGTTTATATAGCTCAGACTACACGTAATCTATTTTTAGCTGATGACTCGTTTATGTAGGTTGAATACCTGGGAAGTGGTAAGGGAAATTTGTGATGAAGGGGTCCTCGGCAAAATAAAACACTTATTTGGTCAGTTACAGACCGTCTACGGAGATATGTCGGGTTGGTAAAATCTATGGAAGGCTCGGCTTCGCCTCGCCTTCCATAGATTTTACCAACCCGACATATCTCCGTAGACGGTCTGTAACTGACCAAATAAGTAATAATCCCTCCTTAACTGATAGTTAGGACTTCCCCATGGCTGTGTGAAGGGGTGTGTACTGATAGAGAACGTACTGGCCACGTTTGTTATTTGTTACTGTCTATAATCTATCATTTCTTTACTGATAGTTAGGACTTCCCCATGGCTATGTGAAGGGGTGTGTACTGATAGAGAACGTACTGGCCACGTTTGTTATTTGTTACTGTCTATAAATCTATCCCTCCTTAACTGATAGTTAGGACTTCCCCATGGCTGTGTGAAGGGGTGTGTACTGATAGAGAACGTACTGGCCACGTTTGTTATTTGTTACTGTCTATAATCTATCATTCCTTTACTGATAGTTAGGACTTCCCCATGGCTGTGTGAAGGCATGTGTACTGATAGAGAACGTACTGGCCACGTTTGTTATTTGTTACTGTCTATAATCTATCCTTCCTTTACTGATAGTTAGGACTTCCCCATGGCTGTGTGAAGGGCAGTGTACTGATAGAGAACGTACTGGCCACGTTTGTTATTTGTTACTGTCTATAATCTATCATTCCTTTACTGATAGTTAGGACTTCCCCATGGCTGTGTGAAGGCATGTGTACTGATAGAGAACGTACTGGCCACGTTTGTTATTTGTTACTGTCTATAATCTATCCCTCCTTTACTGATAGTTAGGACTTCCCCATGGCTGTGTGAAGGGGTGTGTACTGATAGAGAACGTACTGGCCACGTTTGTTATTTGTTACTGTCTATAATCTATCATTCCTTTACTGATAGTTAGGACTTCCCCATGGCTGTGTGAAGGCATGTGTACTGATAGAGAACGTACTGGCCACGTTTTTTATTTGTTACTGTCTATAAATCTATCCTTCCTTTACTGATAGTTAGGACTTCCCCATGGCTGTGTGAAGGGGTGTGTACTGATAGAGAACGTACTGGCCACGTTTGTTATTTGTTACTGTCTATAAATCTATCCCTCCTTAACTGATAGTTAGGACTTCCCCATGGCTGTGTGAAGGGGTGTGTACTGATAGAGAATGTACTGGCCACGTTTGTTATTTGTTACTGTCTATAATCTATCCTTCCTTTACTGATAGTTAGGACTTCCCCATGGCTGTGTGAAGGCATGTGTACTGATAGAGAACGTACTGGCCACGTTTGTTATTTGTTACTGTCTATAATCTATCCTTCCTTTACTGATAGTTAGGACTTCCCCATGGCTGTGTGAAGGGCAGTGTACTGATAGAGAACGTACTGGCCACGTTTGTTATTTGTTACTGTCTATAATCTATCATTCCTTTACTGATAGTTAGGACTTCCCCATGGCTGTGTGAAGGCATGTGTACTGATAGAGAACGTACTGGCCACGTTTGTTATTTGTTACTGTCTATAATCTATCCCTCCTTTACTGATAGTTAGGACTTCCCCATGGCTGTGTGAAGGGGTGTGTACTGATAGAGAACGTACTGGCCACGTTTGTTATTTATTACTGTTTATAATCTATCATTACTTTACTGATAGTTAGGACTTCCCCATGGTTGTGTGAAGGCATGTGTACTGATAGAGAACGTACTGGCCACTTTTGAGATGGAAGAGATACTATATGAGCTACGTGATCACTCACTCGGTCTGAACTGTGGTATATGGGATTACTCGGCTTCATTTATTAACAAGTTTGGTAAGTAATATATACTTACCAAAAAAAGAAACTGTGATACTAGAAATAAGATAAAAATATGAAATAAAGTATGAAAGGGTTCATTCGTCCTAAAATCATACTTGAGTATATTTATAGTATTATTGAATATTTGGCTTGTTAAATACTGTAAACCGCTTTTTATTCGTGGCATCTTAAGTTCGCAAAAACGAGTGAAGTGACTGGTTCATGGCATTTTATTTTTGCGACATTGTAGTTATGCATCTGTTAGGACATATTTGCGGGGTTTTATATTCGCATATCAAAGGAACCTAAAACCAAACAAAACCAAGATCTTCGCGAGGTTCCTTTGATATGCGAATATAAGACCCCACAAATATTTCCTAACAGATGTGTAAAGTAATTAACCTATAAATACAATGTCGCAAAAATAAAATGCCATGAACCAGTAACTTCACTCATTTTTGCGGCATTATTGAATATGGCATAATTGAATATTTGGCTTGTTAAATACTGTAAACCGCTTTTTATTCGTGGCATCTTAAGTTCGCGAAAACGAGTGAAGTGACTGGTTCATGGCATTTTATTTTTGCGACATTGTATTTATAGGTTAATTACTATACACCTCTGTTAGGACATATTCGCGGGGTTTTATATTCGTGTATCGAAGGACCTCGCGAAGATCGCAAATATAAAAGACAGTTTACAGTATTATTTTCGTTCAGCTCAATTTTCCATTACACGCTTTTTCACATTTCAGAGCCTGCACAATGAAGTAATGAATTTTCAATGAAATTTTTTGTTATTTTCTGCAGATTTTGGGTAACTTTTACAGAAAAACATTGTTTGGTTTTAGGTTGCTATATATAAACAAAAATATGAATTAAATACTGATTTCTAGCATATTGGAAGCTTGGTTCTTAGAAAACTCAAAAAAACATGACGAGGCAATTTTGAAAGAATTATTCTTGGGTAAATGCTTAAAATGGATGTTTTCAACATATTTGCGACATTCTTGAACATAAACGGACAAGGCGATTGCCTATGACGTCATGTTGGAAAAATGCGGAATGAGGATATTATGCCTATATGAACTTATTTTGTCCACTTTCTTGAATGCAGAAAAATCATTGGCTATAGACAGCTAAGTTTAGATAGAGAAAAATAATCTGTCTGCAATGCTAAGTACAGCTAGTCTATTTCCGTCAATGTAACATCACTTTGAGTCTGAGGATAGCTAGCACACATGCATATATACACTTTGTTAACTTTTGTTATTCAATATTAGATCCTTTTGCTATGTTGACCATGAGTATTGCCATATTTTTCTCAAAAAGTCATTCTGGTATGAATTAAGTAGGTTTTTTATGTCAAACACTTTATGTCAACACTTCGCATTGTATGTTGAACTGAACCTTAAGGAACATTCAAGCACATCACTACATAATTCTAAGCATTTATGTCACCCCAGATGTGAATATTTCAATGTTTGAAATTATGGTCATATTAGATTACTTGACATGTGTGTGACTCTTGCTTTGCACCCCCCTTCCCCCCTTAATTTGATAAGTTTAAAAGTCAGAAATACTGTACTTGAAATGCGTAATGATAATTTTGGAAATGAGCTACTTTATACATGTGTATTTTGTCAATGAAATACAATAAGATACAAAGTAAAGTTCATTATTTTTGTACATAGAAATACAAATAAGTTTGTTTAAATCCATAGTTTCTTTTTTCTATTAATATACATGGTGATCAGTATAGGAATATACAATATTGAGTTAAGTGAATACTTTGCTTAAACTTAATTACATGTAGCTTTTGAATCAGAATTTCTGTTATCAATTGCAGGTACATGTAAATTGTTTTCCTCCTTTTTCTCTCATCATTTTGATAGTGTTTCCTACATCTTTCTTTAAGAATTAGATTTCATTTGTATGTAAAGGTCACAGGAAGGAGTTTGTACTACCAGACAGGAATAAGTACGTATCCATGGACAGACACTTCCTTGAGAGTTACATGGATCTGGTGGTGAGGGTGTGTCACAAACACGGAGCACACGCTACTGGAGGGATGGCAGCACCTGTGTTACCCAACACCTCACCTTCCGACCCTCGTTATCAGCAAGTCATGCAGAAAGTTCTTAGGTACAAGTACTATTAATGTTCTTGTTATGAAACTTTTGATTAACTAAAAATATTGTCTCATTAAGGCCTAACATATGACATCTATCACACCTGCCTAGCTGATTAGCAGAGTTGCAATACTCGGCAAAAAATATGCTGCAAAAGTCTGGGTACTTGATCATATTACTATCAATCAAGAAAAAATTAATACTGTTTTTGAATAACAAGGAACAAAAATATAACTAATAGAATAACATATACATGTATATCTAATATTTTTTTGTATTGTATGTACTTAGTGCCAAAAGAAAGGAGATACAGGCGGGTGTTGATGGTTTTATGGTGTATGATATTGGATTACTTCAGCCTGCCCAGAATGTGAGTGTATCAAATCAGCATATTAAATTCTAATCTATAAACGTTAATCATTTATCATAAAATTTGAAGTTTATTGTGATTTATCCGAATCTTTGAATGTAAAGTACAAAGACTATAAACTAAATGCACGTCTGTTACAGTTATTTCAAGAGATTAGTAAATCGGCCAATCAGCTTTCTGTGAAGCGACTGGACGTCAATGTGACAGCTAAAGATCTATTACTGATGCCATCAGTAAGTTGCCTAAATTAACAGCGTGATTTTCTAAGTTCCTTTTAAAATAAAAACCATTATATCTTGAACTAGAGGTACAGATAACTTGAATTATAATATACAGATACATGTATCTAGAATTGAGCAATTGCACTAAAAACAAAAGTGAAATAACAAAAAGAATTGAATTATTTCATAAGCGCTATTTATATAAAGACATTAAAGTTGTGTTTTATCGTTTCAGGGTGGAGTAACGCTGGCAGGACTGAAACATAACATAGCTGTAGGTGTCCTGTTTATAGAGGCATGGCTAAGAGGTACTGTACTACATTATTGTCATCCTACATAACATAGCTGTAGGTGTCCTGTTTATAGAGGCATGGCTAAGAGGTACTGTACTACATTATTGTCATTATCCTACATAACATAGCTGTAGGTGTCCTGTTTATAGAGGCATGGCTAAGAGGTACTGTACTACATTATTGTCATTATCTTTATTGAACTTTTACAGAAATCTTTACAGAGTCATCATTTATGTTGGCTAGAGATGTGTTGTACGTTATTTTTTAAGCTCATTTCTCAATTTTAAGATATTCATACATGCTTATCATTTAATTGATGGATTATTCAAAGTATGTATAATGTATTCAAACATAAGATCTTCTGTAAAACTAAAACTAGATTTTAAAGAAAATGAATTTGTCTTCATTATTAAGGAGAATATCTTTATCTAAGATGTGTTTGCTTCCCATTTCAGGTCAAGGTCATTATTACCTTAAGGGGGCTGTGGAGGATTCAGCCACTGCTGAGATATCTAGGTCACAGGTTAGTATATCTAGGTAAAGGTCAGTATATCTAGGACAAAACTCAGTACAGTCTTGGAAGCAGTATACAAGAAACATTATGAACTAAAGTGGGCCCTGTTTGGATGAAGCAGATAGTATTGATAATATATATCTATATCTTGCTAGGTAACAGGTACATGATAAATAGGTCATACTTATATAGGTAAGTAAACTTGAGATTTATAGACTAAATTATATCACAAGTCAAAAACACTCATGTACAGTAGGTATACAGGTAGGTAAGTCCCTTTTTTCATGGTGTTGATAAATAAATTATTGAAAATGAGCTTTCTACACACAAAAGTACCATATGCCACCGATTTTCAAGAAATAAAGTCTTATCTTTGTAATGTTGAGGCTTCTGAGTTAGTTTGGTCTGTTGCTAGAAACTGGTGAAAATTCAAAATTGAGGAACTTTCAAAAATATTGTTGTCATGCAAATCAATGTGGTTTATTGTAAGGTAATTATTCAACAAATGAAAGATCAATTCACACTGAGAAAAGGTTTGCCCCATCTAGTCAAATTTAGTAAAACAATGTTTTTGATGTACATGTGATAAAAGGTCAAGGTCACATATTTTTAAAGGGTAAAACTTCTGACAGGTAATTTTAAAAATCATTGTAAATGAGTCATCTACAAACATATCAATATCATTAGAATAATCATGCATAACCACTTTTAAAATACCTCACCTACAGATCTGGCAGTGGATTCGTCATCAAGCGACCTTGGAGGATAACAATGAGGTCATCACCATGGCGATGGTAGAGAGGCTAATTAAAGAGGTTGTCATGGAGAGGTTGTGGGCCAAGGATAATTCTTGTCAGTTTACAACAAAAAGAGATTTTCAGAGATTGTACACGGCCACAAGAATGTTTGAGGAAATTGTAACAAAAAGAGATTTTCCAGAATTTATTACAACATATTTAAATTTAGATCACACTTTCTTAGATCATCACAAACAGCCTTGTTGATCTGATTTATATCATACATGAAAAATAGGGATCACATTGTATGACATTTATACACTTGTAGAGAAGTCTGTGTGTCTGTATGTTTGTCCAGTAAGAGTCATACATATATATATATATGTAAGGAACCACGTGAATATAGTTGACACATCAGGGGAAATATTCTTGATTTTTGTCTGTATTTCTTACACCACTCTGATTTCTCAATCAACATTTTTTTGCTGGAAAATAAAAAAAGCATTTTAAAATATTTAGTTATAAGTGACAATCATAGATTATAATTTTACTTTTATTTTATAAACAATGTAAGTATTATGAGAAAAGAGGAAAGGGTTTGTCATCGACCATTAGTCTTCTAAGGAGAAAATAGCTGCTTTGTATAATGAAGTACATGTCGAGGTCATTTACAGAACTTGTTTGTTTTATGTCACCATGATAAGGATCATGGAAACTATCTTCTCTTTCCATTTAAGAATAAAACACTTTTCTAAAATCAGAAATAGAAATTTCGCTGCCTTTTTACTTACTTTACATCCCAATTACTTGTTTACATATCAGTGCTTGTTTTCATGGTAACTAAATCCGATAGGGCTATATTCTTTTTTAATAAACAGTGAGAACATAATTTACCCTCCTTATGCAACACAGAACATGTGCTATATTCCATAAGCAGAAAATGCATGTTTCAGTGTATAACATATATAACTTTAAAATTTTCATGGGACATTGTAGATGGCTGTATGTTTTACCGTGTCTTAACCTATATTCCAATATTGATTGCTACTGACAAAATAATGCCTAGTAAGTGTAGTGATAGAAAACTCAGAAACTTAAGTGCCTTAGCTAAAATGCCAAGCATTACGGTCTCTGTGAGATTTACCATTGAAAATCCAGTGTATTATCGTGTGATGCACTAATTATTGTTTGAATCTATACACATTTCAGTGTTTTGTGCAGTATTGTTGTATACGTTTTAATATTTGGTCATGGGAATGATTTTACAACTTGCTTTTTGTAAATACATGTATACACTTTATGTATTTCTATATTTTACTGATAGAGAACTCCTGTTCAGGGGATCTGAAAAATATTTATATTCAAGAAGGTCCATTTCATGCTTCCAGAACACATAGTGTCCTTGTTTTTTTTCCGACAATAAGAAGTTATTTTGACTGGTCATTTTTTTATGCCCCCGAAATCAAAGATTCGGGGGCATATAGTTTTTGGCCTGTCCGTCTGTTTGTCTGTTTGTCTGTCTGTCTGTCTGTCTGTTTGTCCGAAAAACTTTAACATTGGACATAACTTTTGAATGGGAAGTGATTGGGCTTTCATATTTCACATGTGTATTCCTTGTGACAAAACCTTTCCATTGATACCAAACTTTTTGACCTCGTGACCTTGACCTTGGACCTACTTTTCAAAAACTTTAACATTGGGCATAAATTTTGAATGGTAAGAGATAGGGCTTTGATATTTCACATGTGTATTGCTTGTGACAAGACCTTTCTATTGATACCAAAAGTTTTGACCTCGTGACCTTGACCTTTGACCTTATAGCTATTTTTCAAAAACTTTAACATTGGGCATAACTTTTGAATGGTAAGTGATAGGGTTTTGATATTTCACATGTGTATTCCTTGTGACAAGACCTTTTTATTGATACCAAAAGTTTTGACCTTGTGACCTTGACTTTTGACCTACTTTTCAAAAACTTTAACATAGGAAATAACTTTTGAATGGTAAGTGATAGGGCTTTCACATACCACATGTGTATTGCTTGTGACAAGACCTTTCTAATGATACCAAAAGTTTGACCTCGTGACCTTGACCTTTGACCTAATAGCTTTTTTTCAAAAACTTTAACATGGGCATAACTTTTGAATGGTAAGTGATAGGGCTTTCATATTTCACATGTGTATTTATTACAAGACCTTTCTATTGATACCACAATTTTTTTACTTTGACCTTGATATTTGACCTACTTTACAAAAACTTTAACATTGGGCATAACCTTTGAATGGTAAGTGATAGGACTTTGATATTTCTTATGTGTATTCCTTGTCACAAGACATTGATTCCAAACATTTTTAACCCAGTGACCATGACCTTGACCTTTCACATACTTAACAAAGATGCCACCAGGTGCATTCGTGTTTCACAAACATAGGCTTAATTTATCTTTTTTTCTGTTTTGAGATCTATATGAAACAATTGTGGCATAATGCTTTTTATTGTGAGTCACAAAAAAAATTAGGAGGAACTCGAAGTTGGAGGTCATGAGTTCAAAAACTTGCCAGATAGGTTTTGTCACATGGAATGCATGTGGAATATGAAAGCCTTTTCACTTATCACTAAAAACTTTGACCAAGTTATTTTTGTGACAGACAGGCCGTATGAAAAACTTGCTTTCACCTCTACACACTAAGTCAAGAATTGGACAAAAAATGATTTATCATTTAAATTTATCATCTTCTATAGGCAAATGAACTCTGGTAGACGTCATTACAGAATCTATTTTTCATTCTTTGCAGGAAACAGAAAAATAATTATATAAATTGATATCTTAATTGTACTTTGCAGTAATGACCACCTCTGAGTTAATTTCTATTACCAACTGTAAAAATAGTATTTAAATATTGATTTTGATATTTGATATACATGTATATTGTCTATATTGCTTTTGGATTTACGTATTAATCAGAATCCATGGTAACAGTATTTCATAATAACCAAAGATCTGTGTTGTTAAACTTAGAAAAAATAACATGAGATGTATTACTTTATATTGTTGAAATTGTTAATTTTCAGAAGTTATTAAAAGATTATTTTTACATTTTGTGCTGTAAATATTTTTTTTATTATGTACTTGCACATGTACTACATGTAGTATAATTTTCAAAAATACTGTTCACATATGAAAGTTTCCTAGTATTCAAAGTTGGGAAAACAGAGAAACCAGAAAATTCCTTAGTTTATAATGTTTGTACCTTTTCACAAAGTCGTGGTAATGAATCCCTATAATGAGATTGCTTCTCTACAGAGCTGCTTGGATCAATTTTATTGCATCTCTTCATGAAAGATTTTATGAGCATCTTGTGTTGAGCAAATACACCCTGGGATGTCGGATATTTGGCAATCCTGCAGTTTAGGGGGGGGGGGGGATGTTATGTAGTCTTTGTGTAGGTGTTGATACAGATTATCTGTTGATGGCCGATATCTATTTTTCAATGAAATGTTTTGAAGCTTGCTGTAATATATTCCAAACCTATTGTGGATCGTACATAAATACATTTTTCCACGTATACCAACTTTCCTCCACAAGTCATAAACCATTTATATGTAAAGTATCACGTGGCTCAAAATATACGGAATTTCATGTGTATTTCCATTTGTGCGTACATGTCCATTGTTGGAAACTCGAGCCGCAATCCATCACAAATATCAAATATACCACCACCATTTTTGGCAGGGGTATAAATATAAGTACAGTTAATGTGTGAGCTACTGATAGTCAATGATTCATCTTTTCTTATTCATATATCAAAAAAGGCATAACAACAAACGATGACAGTTGCAGTGTATATATGAAACTTATAGAATTTTCTAAGCATTACACTATCTACAATCTAATGATAGCTCATAAAGTTTGCATTAGATATGTGATGCATTCCATTAAAATTTGTATGTTGTGGCCCGCAGGAGAAGAGTTTGTGTCGCCCATGTTGGTTTCCGACAATGGTACATCACTGTACATGTTTGTGATGTCCGACTTCAATGTTTGATTTTTTTACCCTCATACAGTAGGTGTCCTCTCTATGTCATAAACAGTCTCATTCTGAACTGATGATATCTTGCACAGCTTCTAAGTGAGAGATGATGAAGTATATGTATATGCGAGTATATTTGCTTTCTTAAAGTATTTGAATTGAGAAATACTATTTACCATAAATGGCATTTGACTTTGATCCTTCATCACCTTATCTAACAAGCTTTTCCTATGACATACTATTCAAGCTCAGGGAATTCTGTGGAGACAACAGTATGTCTAATGTACAATCTGACCTTGACTTTTGGACCCATGAAAACTTTAAGGTCAGTTTATTCTAGGTATACACACATCAACAATTGTGTAGAATCAAAAAGTTGGTGGACAGACAAACTGACATGACAAGACCAGTATACACAGTCAATTTGTTTATGAAGGTTTACTAGTATAAGTGTTGATAGATGTACATATCCCTGTATATATACAGTATTATCAGTAAAAGAAGACTGGTAACTATGAAGCATGTTTTCATTCAATTTATTCAATGCAAAATAATGATAAAGATATGGTATAGCATGGTAAGAAAACTTATATTTGTTCTGAACTGTTAATCTGGTTTTGTGTCATAATAAATCAGCCACAGAATGACCCATAAATAGCTCCCTATTTACTGACTAAAAACAAATACAATGTATACCTATTTCTGTATGATTTGGATACGAACTTTTGTGAACATCACTATTAAGCAGATTTTTTTTTGTTGAAACTTGCATCTAAATTACTTCGTTCTCTTGTCATTTTTGAACTAGAATTTCATTTGATTCAAGTTGTTTTACCAAATTTTCTAAACAAATTTTCATTGTGGAATTTTAACATATACATGTGTAATAAGGATAAAAAAAGTAAAAAAAAAACAAAAAAAAAAACATGCAAAAATGATATCACTTCTTTTCGAAAATAAATATGTTCTGTTAGATAAAATTGATTAGCTATGAAAATTCTTTAAATATTTCGTACCCTTTTCAAGTTTCCACAGAGAGCAATTTCTCATCATTTTTTTACAAGAGAAAATTTCACATTCAATTTCATTTGACATTTATATACATGTATGTAATTTTATTTGACAATGGCAATTTTGGAAACAATACTGTATATGAAGAATTTCATATTTTCCTAAATTTCAATCTCAAGTACTAGCTGCTGACCTTTGTAAATTTTCAAATACAGAAAATGGAGATTTTCATAGGTATATAGTTTTTGTATGATAAAAAGATATGACAAAACTCATACAATACTCCATATGGAGGAACAGATTCCTCAGTCTCTTTAAATGTGACCTTATTACGTTCCACAGTATGTTGGTAATAGGTTAGGTTACTATAGTGTCTGACAAAACTTCTATTGGGACTAAATCTCAATATGCAGAAAATTAACTAGAATCTGACATTATGTGGAATGGATATATGAGGCGTCTTGTTGAGCAACGAAGAAAAAAAAAAAAAACCCCAGCCCCTTTCTGCCCTTCCCTGGGACAAAAACAGCCCCTCCCCGGATATAAAAGCTCCCTTCAATCATATTTTTCTCCCCAAGACAAAACAATTACATGTATCATTATCCAGCAAACATTCCATGATAATATTGATCAAGAATATACAAATATCTACATGTACGCTGATAAAAAATATACAAAACATCTTTACAATAACACTCTCTCAAACATATGATAAAGTCAGCTGTTTTCTCCAATGTAAGGAGACTTGTCATGCATTCTAACACGTTCATGCTCTACTTGTGTAATCTCACTCTTAATTCTGTATCATCAGATGAACACAAGCGAATGGTATTCTAAAGAAACAATAAAATCTGGTATGGTTTATAAATACTACCAATGTAATCTAGTATGGAGGTGAGCTGTCAACACTAAGTACCCATTCATACATGTAACTTCTATAGCCTTGTACACAGCAAACCATGCATGACCAAATCACTCATACACGCCACAATTATTGTGGGTCAAGGTCACAGCACTTAAAGATAATAGAGAGATCATTGTCCGTAACTTCTACAGTATTTAAACAAGCTTACGAAAGAATAATACAAAAGTACCGTGAATTCTTGGTACAAAACAGATACACTTAATATGTCAAGTCCCTTTTTGTTGATAAATGAAATGACAGTGAAAAAACAGGTGACAATCCAAAACTTATAAAGAGTATGGGGTATTGTTTACTGGGACTAGATGTAGACATACATGTAAGCCTATTTGCTATTCATCATGTGTGCAATATGTGGATATACATGTATGTGTATGAAAAGTATTAAGACTTTTTTTATTTTTGAATTCCATAAAATCAACTGTGCATTATACTGCCCATGTCAAACCAGGCTTAGAATTCCATAAAGCACATGTCCTTCTATCTTGATTCTTTTGACAAGGGAAATGCTGGACAGAATATTTGACACCAAATTCATTTTTTGTACCTATGACCTTGAAAATTGATTTCACTCTTTTCCCATGGGCACCTTTGGTAGTTGATTTGCTTTATCTGGCCATGTTCTGAAGATTTTCCTCTGTGACCTTGATTCATCCATAGAGTTCATCATCAATATGTCCACCACTTGTGGACGTTGGTTATCAAGAAGACAATACATGTACATGATTAATGGGACACCTCCTTCAAGTTCTAAGTTTCATCTGAGCTATCTTGGGAGTTATTTTTTCTCAACTTGCATGTACATGTATCTTGGCTAACTCGTAACTCATGACTAATTCTAGTTTCACCTAGGATAAGGTAGAAGGAATTATTTGCAAGGAGGATTAAGTTTCAAGAAATGGGTTACCAAAATCTGAGAAAACAGTGGCAAGAAATACAAAATTTTAAAAGGGATAGATTTTTTAACAGGTTTAAAGTTGAGATGAAAGAAATGGATCAATGAAAATACGAAAAAAAAAAAAAAAAAATTGGGACAATATGAAAGTAACAAAAGGCAACAAAGTACAGAAATTCAGCAAAAAGTCAAATATTATAAAACAAGCTTCATTTCACGTAATAAAAGTAACAAATACACATCAAACATGAACATAACTACACAATGTACAGCACTCATGGACTTCAATAAAATAAACAAGTGACGTAAGATAAAGGAATCGTGGAATGACGTGAATAAATTACTACATAATGTGACTGGTGAACCTGA
The DNA here is from genome assembly GCA_033119305.1 of Pinctada imbricata. Classification (NCBI taxonomy): domain Eukaryota; kingdom Metazoa; phylum Mollusca; class Bivalvia; order Pterioida; family Pteriidae; genus Pinctada; species Pinctada imbricata. The sequence continues at coordinate 60,814,537 of VSWD01000006.1, read as the reverse complement.
AACAATACAAATAAATTGTACACCATCTGATTTTCTTGTTTGATTCGATTAGTTCATGGACTAGTCCTACGATACACCATCTTCTCTAAATTAAGTTAATTTCGCTTTGCAGCATCATTACCTCCACAAGATTTATGCTGAAATGACGGGCTCGCTTCTCAAAAGTCAAAGACCAATGAAATAACATATCACTAAAGTATTTGTAAACGATCACAAATCGACAGTCATCACGGTATCGTATCATAAGTTTTCAACTGCTTGATATGATTAGGTATTTTTAATTTTCATCAAATTGTTATTTCAAACCCAAATTTATTTCATAATAACAGATCTATAATCTATACCAAACTTTATTTCATATCAATCTATATTCAGTGATTTGGAATAAAGTTTTGTATATGGGGCCATTTCTGATTTTCTACCATATTAATAGAACATTTCATAAGAAAAAGAAAACTTCAACGAGTCATTTTCAAATTAATGAGATTATGGCAAACGTCTCCTTTCCTTTCACATCATTATTTACGTAAAAAATAACTGTCTTTTGGAATGTGATTATACTGTGATAACCTCCATTGTAATACATGTATATGATGTAATAGTTCAAATCAATCCATCACGGTTATACTCCTATAATCACAGTGTAAATTCTATACAAATGAATGGGCGTATGTAAATATTTCATACCACTCTTCATGTCATACTGATCTTTACAATTAACTACATGTACCTGTATATACCCAGTATTGACTGATTCGCTACCCCTTTTTTCTCCTTCTAGACCAACATCCTACTTACTCATGCTATCCCCATACCATAGGTGTATGTGAAATAATGATTTTTCAGTAAATAAATTGTTGAAAACTTGAATGATAATACCATCGACAGAAACCAGAATGGAGTCAGACTGACTTGTAAAATTTCAGGTCACCTTTGATATCATGTATGATATATACATGATTATACATACATGTGTATCGGACGTAATGTACATGTACGTAGCAGTTAGCAATGAACACATGTTTGTGTATTATGAAGTCTGACACACAGCTAGGTGAAATCTGTGGTGTAAAATAGTTACCTTCTTGATATTATACAATTAAGATCTGTGAATGTTAGGTGTGGTATATAACTCATGATTAATTACACATCAGCAATAATGGACACCACAAACCCTGACTAGTCAGTACATTCTGAGGCAGTTCAAAGATAGATTGCATTTCAAACATTTCCCAAAGAGTATAACTATATGTATGTCCCTCCATCCCATCTGAAAACTTACTGTCTCTTATATATAAAAGTAACTTTAAATTATCCCCATGTAAACAGTTTTATTTCTTATCAAGTTGTAATAAAGTACTAAAAAAGAAGTAATAGAAATCAGACATCCTTATACTATCATATGAGGCCTTGTTTTTTAAATGCACCAAAGTATGAGATTTTGTTTTGAAGATACAGTGACACTTGTTGTAAAGCATGGACAATCAGCTACATTCAACAGGATAACATAAAGTTTACGGAGGTCCAATCCTCGTAAAGTACACAGTTATACACCATATAACTGTATTATTAACGGTAAATAACTTCACTGTTAAGTGGTATTGCTGTATCCATCTCGAGTTCATAGTATTTCACAGAGCTTGGCTCTTTGCAGAATAAATGGTACTCTTGCTTAAATCAGTAAGTTTGACCTTCTTGGGCTGGAAGCACTGCGTGGTTCGACTCCGTAACATACAATATAAAATCGCCCCGCCAGTGCACTCAAGAATGGACACACAGCTATCACAATTTGAAAACATTATAACGGAACACCGACACTTCAGTTTCTCTATGATGCCGTCCCATTGGCTACAATTTGATCTGGTTTATTACTGGGAGGAACCATGAAGGAGGGACATAAGGGAAAAAGTTTGTGACAGCGTGTTTGGAAATCCTGAGCTTGTGGTTCACACTTCCCAAAGTCACCTCGACACATAGCTTCTAACACTTCTATGCAGTTCTGAAAGACAGCAAATATTACACATGAAACACATACATGCATGTAACGTGTATCATTACGTAAATATATGTTCTTGTGATACATGTTATTATGTATATCATACGATCACATACATGTACCTAACTTCCTACATGTATAAAGAATTTCATCTTCTTTAACATTTTCCAAGTTTTCTTTGAGATTTTATTTGTTCATAAATTTACTGACAAACATGTACTACTAACTTATTAATGCCCGTTTGTGTGGGTACTATTCTCTCATAGTCTTGATTTTGTAAGGAATAGTGCCTGAGCTTCAGCGAGGGCACCATTTACTTTCCAAAAACAACACTATGGGACAGTAGTACCCACACAAACGGGCATTAATACATGTTGGTTTAGTACATCACACGACTTAATTAAGAATTAATTGCAATAAGTTTCGGATATAAAAAAAAGTGTCATTTTCCTTTTGCCTACATTCATCTACATTCTTGCACTATTCATGATGCCATAATCCGTTCTGAGGGACAAAACTTTGATTAGCAAAAAGCAATAGTGCCCTGCAACCAGGCACTATTCTCTCATAGTCCCCATGTGCTTAACCAATGGAATTCCTAGTTCCTTAAGATTTATCATTTGATGAACTAAGACATTAAGTGACTGTGGTAAAAGGATGACAAACATATACATGTACATGTAGGCTGAAACCTGTCATAAGGCATTTAAATGAAAGTCACCTGATAATGTATATACATAATATTCTAACACTATGTAGTCTTCCATGGATATTTACATGTATGTATCTAGTTTCGTTACCACAAATGTGAATACTAACTTTTCTTGTTATTCCGGTAATATCATCTGAAAGACGTGTGGCTATTTCTAGACTTTTGACTTGTGATTCTGATGAGGAGTCTAACTCGTACATCATTCTGGCACCTATACAGAAACAAAACATTAAAACATTACACATGATAAAGTACATGTACATGTAGTAATATTGTGACTGCAAATTCATCCCATCTACATGTGTATTCATAATTTTCTGCATTTTCTTGTTTGACCAGGACTGAGGAAAAAGCATCTTAACAGCAGCTAAAGTTGGATTGTGATTCAATTTATCAAATTCAAGAGTTCTAAACACGCATTCAAGTGTACAACCATGCATCAATGTTTCTGGCTGCTTACAGTATCTTCTTTATGGAAAAGTAACACAGACAAAAATTCAGAATTTCATTTTGTGCACAGAAAAGATAACAGAGCTACTGTTTATTTTTTTTATATCTAACATTATCATATACTCTAATTTACGTAAGCGTTTATAAGCTTTCCCATTGGCCAAAACGCGGTCACATGCAATGCGATTAATCGTCGTATTGAACCGAAAGAAAATGACAATCGTCATAAAATGTGTGTTGCTGACATGATTGATCATGATATTTGGTTAAATAAAAATAATAAAAGATGAAGATGAGTAAAACCCTTCACTATAAAACAAAATGTTTATTTGAAAAAATTGAAAGCGAGCAGTGCTAGAGAAGCAAAACATTGTAGTTACCCTTTTCCTTTCCAGTTTTCATGTATATGATAAAACAGTTATAGCACAGATGATTAGGTCGATATTGGTTTTATCACTCCATAAATCATCATATCGACCTCATCACTGTGCAATAATTGTATAATATCATAATACAAGGAAATTGACAATTGAATGCAGATCATGGGATCCCACATTTAACTTATAAGATAAGTAGTTCTCGAGAATGGGGCACATCCACAAATTTTTCATGTTATTGGAAAATATTGTCAACAATGGAACTCTTCAGAAATTAAATTAATTATACATGTGCATTGTACATTACATTCCACGTCCATACCTGCTAATCTATGTAATAATGATTTATTATTGCGTTCCAGGAATTCTGTATTTAGGGATTTGGCATCCTTCCCATGGTGAATCTTCTCTATCTCTTTCTTCAATACTTCTTGCACAGTGTCATGGAGCTCACCTTTCTTCTTAACTGAAATAAATTACATATAATCAGAACCAATATCATATCCAAAGATAATCAATAATTCACTCCAGTCCTGCCTGTCCAAATATTATACATAAATGTACACTTATCGTAAGATTTGTCTTTTGAATCAAATAATACGGAAGTGTTCCAACTCTATACCTTCGTGAAGAAAATTTCAAACCAAGTTTTCCTGCACCAGACACGTGTTTTGAATATTAAATTTTCATCAGTGATGCTTCCAGCGGAGCCACCAATTTTCATTTCAGTAGCGCCCTCATTTATTTTTTTGAATTTAGATTTGTACATGTACATTTACTTTGCAGAGAGTGCGCGGCTCCAAATTTCTTGGAATACCCCCAGACTTGTTGTCTACCATGCTGTTCACAAGAATCCAAATACACACAAACATACTACGGACACAGAGTAGCAAGGCATGACAACTTCATGTAATTCAAAATGTAAAGAAACTTCTATGTAATTATGAGATGTACTACATACCTAATTGTAATTATGAGATGTACTACATTGTACATACCTAATTATGAGATGTACTACATACCTAATTGTAATTATGAGATGTATTACATACCTAATTGTAATTATGAGATGTACATTGCACTACATACTAAATTGTAATTATGAGATGTACTACATACATGTACTAATTGTAATTATGAGATGTACTACATACCTAATTGTAAAAATTTGAGTAAACAGACGTGCATCTGTGGACTCTCTGGATCGAGCTGGAATCCTCGTTTTAATGACTGTAACATTAATAACGGCTTATCTACAAAAAATATAGTGGCGAAAAAATTAGTGACTAACTACATGTACATGTAACTTCTGAAATAATGTGTGGCACATAAATGCTGATTTTAGTTCACAGACCAAGTTTTCCTGGAAACCCAATTAAATGACTAGATATACAGATGTCATCATATTCATGGCACAAATGTAAAATCAGAATCTAGTTATCCCAATTTCTATGCAACCTTTTCATTTCACAAATAGAGAGTAAATCAAAGCTCTGAAGGAACTGATGGCGAGTTTCGTTTATTCATTTTAGAATGATATCAAACTATTTTATGGGATTTTTAAATATTGTATTAGCAGATAGAAGAAATTCATTTTCCAATGTTCGGAAATAAAACATTTATGAACCGCAGGGACGGAAATTGGCGGTCGCCCAGTCGCCCATGGCGACCAAATTTTTAGCTGGGCCCCAAAAACATCATGTCCTACTCGCCCATTTGGCGAATGAAAATAAAAATACATAGTCCATATCTAATTATAAAAAAAAAGGAATTTCTTTCGCTTCTATGTTAGGCCCCATACTTCGTCAATGAAGCTCTTTTAAAATCAGGGGCTTATATTAATACATGTACGTACCTGTTTACATACGCGAAAATTACGTTTTCTCACGTGTCACTGCGCGAAGCCCTCGTTCAAAGTTGCTATTAAGATAATTGGAATTTGGATTACCGCATGGTGTTCGCACGACACAGCCTTACTGCATGTACAATGTACATGTTTTCGAAAGCATTCGTGTACACGTTTACCGATTTATTGAAAGGTAGTGGTACTTTGCACGGCCGAAATCAAAACTAATTTTCTTAATTCATTTATCGAAAATCTTTTAAAGTCGTTCGCCATATTTACGCCCAAAATCTCACTTCAACTGATTCAATCCATGCCATAGGGGACGGTATAACGGCGCGAATATATGTAATGAATGTGCCGATCAGAAACTCACTTTTTACATCTCTCTCTCTTATGTTGACGTTTCAAAAATATCTATATGAACCATGTATTGTTCTAGCCCCTCTCTCTCTCTCTCTCTCTCTCTCTCTCTCTCTCTCTCTCTCTCTTGTTCTATTAGAGGCTATTAAAATGTGTAGAACTCGACACTGTACAAGAGTATCTGTACCTGGAAGAAATAAACTTATCTTCTTTACAAGTTTAAGATTAGATGTGTTTTTTTTCTGGGCCCCCAAATTTTAGCCTGGGCTCCTAAATTTTAGAGTTTAGGGGCCCAGTTGGCTCCTAGGATATTTTGGTAAAGGTTTGTCCATGTGAACCTATGTCAGCATGACTGCTAGTCAGTGACAGATTCAAGGGGGGCATAGGGCCCCCTTTACTTTTCCAATCATGGGTAAAACAATCATTTTAAATCAAGAAAGAGTGAATATTAGTGAATATTACTTACATTTTAGTAAATATAATCATTAAATGCATCAAATCCCATTCTTTAATTAATTTACAGTCACAAAAATCCTAAAAAGGCTGAAATTCAAGAGATTCCAGGAGGCTTCAACCCCCTTAACAGGGCTCTGCCCTGGACCCGCTGGGGATCTAGGAAGTCCCCAGACCCCTTGCCAATTATTTACGTCCCCCCCCTAAATAATAAGGTGGATCCGCACTGATAGTACAGATGTTTATTTTTTCTTCATGTATAGCACAGGGGTGAGGTATTATTGCTTGGTCACAAACCCTTTCCTCTATACGTACCCTTTCTTCTATATGTCTATATTAAAAAAGTTTTATATATGTAGACAGAAGGGTTTGTATTGAGGAAAGGGTTTGTGACCAAGCGATGATACCTCACCCCTGTGGTGTATAGATCTGTATATCTGTTCCACAGGCCGTAAAAGTGCCTGGTATGTGTACGACCTGTGTACATATTGTTTAAGGCTAGTATCTCGCAGATACACAGTTATGTCAAATTTCTAACTTCAACCATTGCAAAATTCGCTATAGAGGTTCCAATAAGATCATACTTTCTACGATTGTACCTATGTATTTTATCTACTATGTCACCAAATTTCATTAAAAAATTCCCCGTACTTCCAGAGATATCGTAAGTACCATTTCTTCAGTGACCTAGTTTTGTTTACTCGAATTTAGCTGTTCAGCGTGTCCGTTCCAGCCCTGGCTCGGTGTTCAGTGAGTCAGGGCATTCTATTTGCAAGATGCGACAGACCAATGCGCTATGAACGCTTGATTGTCTGTGAATTCTAAATTGATTTCTATACCTAGAAGTGTAATGTATGACCGTAACTCCTCGTTAATCGCTTAAACACTCGAACTGCTACGACTTGAACATCAGCGCCTTCCATTTTATTTACATAGTGTCACGTGGTACAGTATACTAGGGTAGTAGGAATTACCGAAAAGACAGCATTTACCGAAAAGACAGTGGTATTTACCGAAAAGACCCCAAATTGTATCGAAAAGACACTTAAATTTCAAAACTAAACACATTTTATGATTGGAAATGTGTTTATACAATTAAATGTATCACCAAAACCCAAAAAAAATATATCTGTCTATTCGGTAAATATCACTGTCGTTTCGGTAAATGCTGTCTTTTCGGTAATTCCTAGTACCGCAGTACAGCCCAATCTCAACACACGTGCACACGAGACAGTTGATGTTTACTGCATCCTAAGTATCCTTTTTAAAATAATCTCTAACTTTTTTTAAACATTATGAAACAACTGTTAAAACGCGGAATGCAATGTACACTGTCTTAAATAAATATGGTGAATAATGAGGTCCAGGGTCATCGGGCCACACGATCGGAATTGAGAATATTTATCTTCACTCAATTTATACATTTTGGGGCCCGGGGATGTCACGGAAGTGGTGTGACGTCAAAATCCTGCGATCACTATAGCCGAGATCGCTACGCGAAACTCGCCTAAAAAGGACGTTAGAAAGTATGCTCTCCTTTTTTGACCAAACAACCAATGCAATGAAATACATTTTATCCATGCTGCATTAGAATTATTACTAGATAATTGATATTTCTGCATCAGATGCATATACAGTATATGTACACACACTAGAACGGTTAAGTTTTCAATTTGGAAAATCTAATACATAAGCATAAGTGGGATAAATGAATAAACATGTTGTCATAGATGTTTAGAAAGTGTTCTATCTTAAGTAATATTCAGTTACTGTTTAAGTGACCTTACCTTTCCTATAATATATATCAAATGCCATAACATGAGTCTGTATCCTGTTTCCCAGCAGTGTTTGTAATGGTTTAAGGAACCTGATGGCTTGTTCTAATGGATCATCAGCCTATAATATCAAAAGTTACTGTATACATTAATTACAGCAGAAAGTCTCTTAAGTAATACATTCAAACATGATAGCTATTCAAAAGGTCTAGATTAATCTTTTGATATATACATCTGAAATTTGAAGAAATTTTGTACAGGTAAAAATACAAAGAAGGAAGTATCCTCGTTTGTGATTAGATCAACCATACAATGGTAGATCTGGGTAGATGCTGTTTTTTGTATTGGATTAGACAAGCATACATGTAGATGTAAGTTTAGAAATGTGTGTGTTACACCTCACACATATGCACATCCTGAAACTGTATATCAAAACTCCTAAACATGACTCAAAAGTCCTTCCAACATTAAGTTTAACAACTGATGATTAAAAGTCACGAAATTATCTTCTACAATAGACAACTAACCCTTGCTAGTTTATCTGGTACTAGTTCCTCTTCCTTAGGGCCGTCTAATTCTCCATCGGGTTGTTTCTTGGTGTTTTGATCTTTCTTATCCTGCTCGGCTTTCTGTTTTTCTTGAGCTTGTAATGCCTTCTTAGCTGCTTTCCTTTGCTTGTTCTTTAACTTCCTCAGCTCACTTGGTGTAAGATTCTCTGTATGACAATTTTGAAATGTTCAGTGGCGTATTTACTATACAAGTGCACATGCATGCACATGTATACATGTATGTATTTACATGTAGTATACATTTGGTCAGCCTAAATGAAACTTTTGAGAAAGGTGAGAAAGGCCTATGATTTGATATCTATGAGCATGCAAATTACAAACTAATCATTATCCCTGCATTTCATTTTTGCTTTCTCATAGATTAGCAGATTCAAGTTAAATTATACCGTATGATTAAACATCTATTAAATACATGTACATGTAATTATTAACCTGTATTCTGTGAATTGTCTCCGTCACTTTCTGATAACGGGTGATCATGTAAATGGAGATATATCTAAAATGTACAAACATGTAAAATCAAGTGATACATGGAACAAGAGAACTCACTTCAAAAATCAGAAAATTGTGAAATTTTACAAGAAAAAACTTAAAACATAGGGTAATCAAAGATTACATAGCTCGCCTATAAAGGCTTTTGTCAGAAACCAGGTTAAAGTTTTTGAAAAGTAGGTCAAAGTCCAAGGTCAAGGTCACTAGGTCAAAGTCTCAAATGAAAGGCCTCGTCACAAGGTATCTACATGTGAAATATCAAAGCCCTACCCCTTATAGTTCAAGAGATATAGCCCAGGTTAAAGTTTTGTCTACGGACAACGAAGACGACAACGACGCCGAGGGTATGGCATTAGCTCTCCGGAATTTTTCGTCCCGGCGAGCTAAAAAGTGGTGCACATCTAAATGAAAAATTTTCAAAATAAAGTTGACAAAGTCGTAATATTTCAGTATCTGAAGAGAAATTGCTGGATAATAAATATACTTTAAATCAGATAACAGCAAATTGCATTTCCTATAAATTGATTAAATTTCACTGGTTAAACAATTATGAATACGTACTAAACAATGAAGACATCCTTAAAGTAAACCTACATGTACGAGGGTTGTTTGAAAAGTTTGTAGACAACCCCAATATTTCAGAAATGCGTGACAGTAACCTTACAATTTTCTTACAATACATTGATGAGGTTTATTATTATTAATTCATACAATGTCATGGTGATTGAAATATTATGTCATCTAGATCATTGTCCCAAATTATGTGTTGTGACGTATAGCGGCGCAGAAAATTGAGATATCGAAATCGTGTACAGACGCACATAATTCCTTTTATTATTTCTAACTGCGGACGCTGAGAAAGTCGATGTATATTATAATTATTATTTCATGGAATTTGAAAATTATCATACTGAAATTTTACGATACATTGGTATTTAGATATCACTGTTACAAGAAGCACCATCAAGAAGTATGCTTGGAAATAATGACGTCTTCCTGCAATTTTTTACACAAAATGAAATCATATATCTTTTATTCGAGCTGATATAAACTCCACAAATGACATCATACTTTTATAGATGATACATATGGAATGCAAGAAAATGTGTTGAGCTCACGTCAATATGCCTATAATTTGCAACGAAGGTGATAATTTGATGAAAATCTTTTAAAAAGAATGATTTGGACAACATGAGAAAACAAAATGAGTGATCCCTACGTTCTAAAATGAAATTCTTTATGTACCTATTGTGAACATATTTAATATAGAACCAGGGAATAATTTTAGCACATGGTTGCCTATTTTAATGAGTATGATTTATTTTTGAAGTGACTGACATACATTAAACGAATTATGCCTCAATATGATTTCAAATTTAGAGACAGAAGAAAAGGATAGAATGATAAGTACTCCGTAATTTACGTGGCGTCGTTTTGGACGTAATTCACTGCGCCGCTTTCCGAAGTCACTCCTAAAGAAAATCATCATATTTCTTTCTTAATTGACCGATTGCTTTCAATTTTGCACAATAAGAAAATGAAATCTTAAGGAATAAATTTATGTATGAACAAAATGCTTGACGTTTACGAAAATTTTTAAAACTTGTCTACGAATTTATCGAACAGCCCTCGTATATAAGCCTGTAATATGATTACTTACATCTATAGCTATCGTAGCAGCTGTTAAGTAGAAGTTGTGATTGCGTAACACATCCTCCAGCCTTAGTAACCCTATGTAAGCTCGTAATGTCATCTTTCTCATACAATATGTGTGGAAGTCAAACTGATCTTCTATAATCTCTGTAAAATGCTGAAATATAACATGACATTCGTTTATAAGCCTTAGCCATACCTATCAACTCTCCCCCATTTCTTGGGAGACTACCGCGTTCGAACCTTATCACCCGCGTTCGCATTTTTCCCGCGCGGGAGACCAAAATCTCCCCCCTTTCAATCATGCCACCTGATTTTTCCCTAACATAAGAAAGATAACTCTAGCCACTTTTTGAACTCTATTCTATAAAGGTTCGTTGAAGTCAACAAGTAAACAATTACAATATAGACGCAATGCCTGTTGTTAGTACAACAATTAGAACACGGCGTGTGTAGATGATGCCTGTCAAAACTGATCAATTACACAAATTAGAGGAGCCATAAAGGACAATTGTAGACTTGGGATATTTTGTGTGAGCTCTACTTATTCTGCCCATGATATCAATTATGCACACACTGAGATATGAGGGCTTTCACAATGTATAAATCAAAGCACTGAAGGTACTGAGTGTGAATAGCCAGAAAATATCACTTACAATATATGACAAAATATTGTGTTTTCAAAGTTATATTTGTTCCTGATCACCTTCGTAAGTATGTAGGCCAGTTTATGGACGAATAAAGACAGAGCTAAAGTGCAAATCCATAATGTTGTCGTAATGAATTGAAAGATGAAAATTAAATAATATCACATTAAATCTCCCCCCTCCCTAAAAATACAACAATCCAATATGACTATCGATTGATGATACCATATACAAGGAAAGAAGAAGAATCTTATTTTCTAATTTGATCTCAACTCTCTCTTTAAAGTTTCATGTTCAATGTTAGGTGTGTGCTAAGAATTTGAAGGAAAATTCACTTCTTTTTTAGTATATAAAAACATAATACATCCTAAACGGGAATGTTTTGATCTTTTATTTTTCATAATTATTAATATCATATTTCATGAAGTTCCAAATTTTTCCGTCGTATACAGATTTTATTTTATGAAGCGGCACAAAATAAGCCTACTTGAAGTTAGTTTTACGTTTCAATGATTCAACTTAATATCTTTATCGATAGCACTGTTTCATTTGTATATTGTCCACTAAAACAGGTAATGGAAAGGGGTTCCAACACACAGCCTGTGTTCATCTCAGTACATACAGATGCAACTTTTCATTAGGCCATGCATGTACATAACACGACAGCTCGATTCATACAGATAATTCATTGATTCAAACAGTGATCAGACTTTATACCGATCATGACGCTGAAGCAGTCCCAAGCTACATGTAAACAGATTAACATCGTTTATACATACTCAGCAGACGGGGCACCCATGAGTGAAGAAATCAGGCAATCCCTATGTGCTATTCGCACAAAAATCAGACTGACTGAAGGTCTGATTTATCAAACGACATTATATGTTCTGTCATGAATGTAATGATAAATCAACTTCTAATTGCAGACTTCTACCACCCCAACCCTTCCCCCCCCCCCAAAAAAAAACCCCTTAGCCTCAGTATGTCCAATGAACAAATGCAGAACAAGAAGTAAAGTGCAATGAATTGTTTACATATTTGTTATTTTTCTATACATTTTCTTAGACTTGGTATGGTTACAATCAATAAAATTTTTTGAAAGGTGTTTTGCACATGTTGCAATTTATAAAAAAATGTCGAGAAAATGGTTAACGCACAATCTCCCTTTTTTTCATCTGTCAAGGGGGGGGGGGGGGGGGGGGGGGGGGGGGGGGGGGGGGGGGATGGAATCTCCCTCTTTTGAGAATTTCAAATTTGACAGGTATGCCTTTGCTACATGTACACTGCCATCCATAAATAAATATACAAACAAGGAATTCATTCTAAATTCTTTGTAATTCTATCCTAATTCTTTCCATCCTGAACTTGAAAGATTCATAAAAGTGGCTTCAATTAATTAAACATTATGTATTGTTATCAAAAATGCACGTAGAAACTTTTTTCATTGGCACAATTCTCTTACAAAAATCAACATTTTTATGTAAAAAGGATGAAAATTCAAAATATGTAAATATTTTATTCAAGTTTGTTGCAAATGATTTCTTTAAGGTTCAATTTTAGAATTATACAGCAATGACTTCCAAACTATTCATTTTCTAACAGCCTCATAAATATAAATGGTGTATACTAATTTATGGATGGCAGTGTACTTACCCTGTCTATTTCATGACATTTTTTGAGAGCTTCTCCCCACTTGCCCATTCTTTTATAAGCCTCAGCAGCCTCTGTCTGGAACCACATACACTGCATTTCATTGAGATTATCTACTGCCGGAACACCCTCCTACAAATAGAAAATGCACACCTTCAGTCACAAGTCAAATAGATGTGGATGCACAATCAAATATCTTTGAGAGTCTTATCTGTGTTACATTTATATATTTAATCATTAATTCACGAGGTCAAAGAAATTTCTAATGACGTTTACAAAATTTTATGAGGTGATTTTAGCAAATTTTGATGAATAGAAGAAAAGCATGTTAATCAACTCCAATAAAAAGCCAGTACATTAAATTCATTAACGGCAATAGTAGACTATTACGACAAAGACAACTGATTCTGTTCACTTTCTAATATAGATAATAAAACATTTTTTGTAGATAAAGACTTACTCGAGTGAACTTTGAACACATATCAGCTGCCTCGCTAACTAAGTTAGCTTTAAGCATATATTTGGCACACTTTGAGTTGATGTAACGGTCAGCTGTGTCCAGTGACTGGGCGTCGTCCATTAATCTGACCGCCTCCTCTATGTCACCAGCATGCTAAAACACAAAATGTTCATACTTGTAGACGTTTATATAGAAGACATTTACATACATCAATATTGTGAATACAGCATGCATTTGCAATTCAGCTTGGTAATGATTCATTAATGCATCTACATCTCAATTACTGATTGCAAGTTCAAACCATATACATGAACATGTACAAAGTGTTCATACATAGCAAAGAAATTGCTTGACAATGTGTATCTTAGTAAGGGTTTAGTGAGCTCATTCAGTATAAGACTCGATACCTTGTCAATTTGATTTTAAAGACAATTTCATCAGTGTAGGACGTCATATGTGTACCTTTAGCATTGTAACCTTGTAGATTTTGGCCTTGAGCACAATGATTTATACAGATATAGGCCCCTACATGTATACCATGTAGATTTGAGCTGTGAGTACCATACCTTGTAGATTTTAGCCTTTAGAACAATGATTTATACAGATATAGGCCCCTACATGTATACCATGTAGATTTGAGCTGTGAGTACCATACCTTGTAGATTTTGGCCTTGAGCACAATGTTTATACAGATATAGGCCCCTAGATGTATACCATGTAGATTTGAGCTGTGAGTACCATACCTTGTAGATTTTGGCCTTGAGTACAATGATTTATACAGATATAGGCTCCTACATGTATACCATGTAGATTTGAGCTGTGAGTACCATACCTTGTAGATTTCAGCCTTTAGAACAATGATTTATACAGATATAGGCTCCTACATGTATACCATGTAGATTTGAGCTGTGAGTACCATACCTTGTAGATTTTAGCCTTGAGTACAATGATTAATACAGATATAGGCCCCTACATGTATACCATGTAGATTTGAGCTAAATACCATGCCTTGTAGATTTTAGCTTTGAGTACAATGAGTTATACAGATATAGGCCCCTACATGTATACCATGTAGATTTGCACTGCGAGTGCCATACCTTGTAAATTTTAGCCTTGAGTACGGTTAGTTCTATCAGTGTAGGGGTGTGTTGTATTGCTAAGTCTATGTACTCTAAGGCTTTCCTTGTATCCCTCTTATCTTACAAATAAAGACGCCTTTATCATGTAGATTGTAGGATTAAATACCTTGTAAATTTTAGCCTTGAGTACAGTAAGTTCTATCAGTGTAGGGGTGTGTTGTATTGCTAAGTCTATGTACTCTAAGGCCTTCCTTGTATCCATCTTGAAGTCATAATGTGAGGCGAGGAAGTAATACACCCAAAGTAATGTGGTAGGTGGCTCCAACATTAATGGTTCGTCTATAGAAATAGAAAAAGTATCCTCAGAATTATAAGTGATTACTGGCAATTCTTGCTTATTTCTTGTAGATGTTTTAAAAGAGAATATCAGGCTTTAGAAATGAGATGTCCAAATAAACAGATTAATATTTCAAACATCGAATCCTTATCTAGGAAATAACTAGCTCTTAATCTGCAATATGGGACAAAATGATGTAAACAATACCAAGAATTTACTGTGGTAAATTTGACACAACATACCTGATTCAGCAAACTTTTCACATTTCTTTAAGCTTTCTGCATACCCTGTTACAATCTCCTCCATCATCTGAACCTGAGAGAGAAAACTGGATTGAGCAGATCTTAAAATCACCAATTCCAATGCAATAAATACAAGTAATACTTAAACTATATTAAAAGTACATATAAGTACATGTATCTACATATATACAGTCTTTCTATTTATATTTTTCCTCTGTGCCATGCATTCTTAAGATGAATATGAATTAAGACTGGAAATTCAAGCAAAATATGGACAAGAAAAAATTCCAACTAGATAAAATTACATGATCCTATTGGCTTTTTAGTCGATCACTGTTGCACTACTCACCCTTTTGGGATCTGCATAAACTTTTTTCAGTGTGACAAATAGTGGTGGAACACCTTTGTGGAAAGCTCTCCGCAAGTACACATCCATTAACTTTCTGAAGGTATCACCTAGAGGTATGAGCATCCAATGAAATTTCAAACAAAAGTGTATAATAACAAACAGATGGTAATATGAGACTTTCATCATCCCCTTCTTTGAGCAAAATGACTCAATGACTCTGATCTAAGTCATGCTTAAAGATGGGCCAGATATGGTCATGTAGAAATTGTATTATCTTATTGCTTCCATTAGAAATAGGCCAGACGGCCAATAAAAAAATGTAAAATTGGGCATTTCTTGTTATTCTGTAAGAATATTGACCATATCACAAAGCCCAACTGTGAAATTTTGAATTAAATACATGTACTTTTGGATCTATATTTCCATGTAAATAGAATGACTAACTATTTGTACAATTTATACCTTATAATGAATTTGTCATGTATAGTGTATACACACATGTGTAATATAACAGGACCTTACAAAGTTTACATGTATATTTGTAAATGCTCAATTACCTTCTGTGAAGTTAAGAGGAATTCTTCTAGGTGCAGATGCCCTTGGGAACATTTCTTCATAGTCTGTGTAAATTTTCAATCTCTCTTCCATACTTCCTGAATGAAGATTCAAATTATTCCAAATGAAGGTCCTCAGAGATCTAACAATCAACATACACATACATGATTGCTAATACAGACGTGACACTGACACAATTCATCATGAAATAATATTGCAAACAGAGGGAAAAAGATTCTACGATACGATATGATGCCAGAAAGACTGACAATGCTACAAAAACTACATGTATATGCTGTGCCCTTTCTGAAGATGGGCATTCAAAATTTGACAATCATCTACTTACTTGTACATGTACATGTATAATACATGTTGCTACATAAATATACATGTATTTTTATCAATATTGACAGAATTGTCCGTACCCGGTTTACTGGTATCTTCCAACATTTTATAATACTGCCAGTTCTCAGGATTTCTGTTGATCAGGTCCTTGTATAGATCTACAGCTTGTTCACTTCTCCCAACTCTACATAATAAATCAGCTGAAAAACAAATAAAATAGAATTTCAAACATCTGAAGAAATTTGAATGTTTAATCTCTATTGTTCCTTTTAATTTCATGGAGCCTGTGGCAATATTAGATCTATCAACGAAAAGCCTCTTGTCCCTCTACCTGCAGTATAATGAACCAATTCTTAAAATTCTATCTGACAGTTTTAAACTTTGAAAACTAAATAAATGACAATTACCTTTAGCTTCTTGTAATCCTAGTCTATCTACTATTTGTTTGTCGTATCTGTTTAGGTGATTTAGTGATTCCTCTAACATTCCGGCTTCTGACATGACCAGGTTCTGATACATCAGCAGTTCACTGTGTTCATAGTCTAATGGTTTGGGCTGCAAATTAATATTTACAATTTTTACATGACTAGAAATTTTCCCCTCAAAAATTTTCTCCAACTAATTCACACAGTTTAGTACTCCCCAATTACTCACTGAATTTTAAGCCACAAAAGCATGTGCATATGCCGTCAAATCTATATTATAACATAAACAACTAAATAGCTGTGTACATGTATCATTGTTTAATCATTCTACTCGTTAAATTCACCAATCAAAATCTCACCTTACTGCCTCACAGCACAAAGATACATTTGTTTCATAAATGTTACTTGGGGAATTATATTATGTGTAACATCAACTTCTTTGTTTAGTTCAAATAGAAGAGAAATAAAGAACTACTATAAAGCAAATAACACAACTTTATATATGTACTAGAAGTGTAATATTTTCAATATTACCGATTTACTATCAACAATACATGTAATTGTTATATGTTTGTTCTCACCATTTGAGTTTTTCTGAATTCTTCTAGGATGTTAAGTGCCATATCATAATCCCCTAGTAGATGATACGACATAGCATAACCGATCCAAGAGGCTCTTTGTCCTGGACGTAATACCAACAGCTGGTACCGTGTGTCCTAGAATAATTTAAAATATGAACAATTGTCTGAATTGATAAATGTGAGTCCTGAAATAGTACAAAATATGAACAAGTAGACCATATATTTTCTACAATATTCACAGAGCTACCCTGAAGAAATGAGCAAAATAACAAATCAATTATTCACAGGGGGTGGATAATATTAGTTATTAGGTTTATAACTGACCTATTATGGAAAAATAGGGGGAAAGTTGTGATCACAACTTACCCTATGTTTCAATGGTAGGTCAGTTATAAACCTAATAACAAATTTATTGCATCGAGGACAATTTCTATTTACAAATAGAATAAAAGTGAAAGGTATTTTGAATAGTAAACGCTTATCTGGTACTTTGGGGCGCATTTCCCTCAACATCAGTGACGTCAGCATTTGACCGTGGAAACGTAACATTATACACCAACAAAACGTAGACAAAGGTAAAGATGTACGATGAGAAATGAAGCATCGGTTGTATTATTTTCAATTAAGAAAGGAAGATGCAATTCTAAAACCATTAAGGTAAATGAGCGTCTTCTTGTTTGTGTCTTACACGATCTGATATGTTGTCTACTCTATGTACAGGTTAGCCATCTTGTTTTCCTCGCCTCGAATTAAGCCACAATTGCCTTCTATCAGGATGAGGGGTAGGCTATGGCCTTGTACGAGGCAATCACTTGATGTGATATGGGCAATCCTAAGAGACTAGTCGAGGTGCAGTAATAAGCTATACATGCAAATGTTAACATTTTCTATGACAGAATAAATGCATTTGGTTGCTTCTGCTAAAAATCAATACAGCATGTAAGCTTAACCAGACTTACCCTGTATCCCTCTAAATCTCTCATCTGAATTTGTAAAAGAGACAAATCTCTAAGGATCTGTAGGTTATCCTGAAATACACATAAAACAATGATTAGACCTATGAAATATCTACATCAATTAGACATACAAATTTCAACAATCCATGAATTTACCTTGCGTCCACTAGACAGTTCCTGAGGCATGTTGCCTGCTTCATGCTTGACCCTGGTAAGTGACCTTGACCCAACCTGGGGTAAAAAGTCCGAATGTGCTTGACCATACCTGGCAGTTGGGTTGAAGTAGTCATGTATGTCTAGTACATTGTAAGTTGAAGCAATATATATACATGTAAAAATTTGGCTACCATTCAGGTGTGCAGAGAGACAAACAAAAAGCAATGTGATCTTTATGTATTGCTTTTTTCTGCATAATGAAAAAGACACATCAAATCAAAGCTCTGAAGGAACCGATGGCGAGTTTCGTTTATTCATTTTAGAATGATATCAAAATATTTATGGGATTTTTAAATATTGTATTAGTAGATAGAACAAATCCATTTTCCAATGTTCAGGAATAAAACATTTATGAACCTAAGTCCGTATAGTCAGTATAGTCAGTGGCAGATTCAGGGGGAGGGGGGGGGGGGGGGCAATTTTCCAATCATAGGTAAAACGATCATTTTAAATCAAGAAATAGTGAATATTACCTACCTGTTAGTAAATTTAATTGTTAAATGAATCAAATTCCATTCTTTAATTAATTACAGTCACGAAAATGGGTCCTAAAAAGGCTGAAATTCAAGAGATTCCAGGGGGGGGGGGGGGGGGGGGGGGGGGGCTTCGACCACCCCCCCTCCCCCTCCTAACAGGCTCTGCCCTGGACCCGCTGGGGACCTTAGTGGTCTCCAGACCCCTTGCCAATTTTTTACCCCCCCCCTAAATAATAAGCTGGATCTGCCACTGATAGTACAGACGTTTATTTTTTTCTTCGTGTATAGATCTGCATATCTGTTCCATTTGAAACTGTTTTAAAATCTTGCATCTTGCAGGCCTGTCATTCAGATTTTTTAAATCAACGATTTCCCAGGTACTGTCGATTCTCTGACAAAAAATATGCATGAATCATCTATCATAAATATAAAAGAGAAAGGAAAAACCAAAATAAAGCGAATAAACAAACACGATCGGCATTTCTACATTAATTTTCATCTTAATGGGCTGGTCATGGATCACGCCGATTGTTTTACAGCTTTACGAAAAAGATATTATTTCTTTTAATTTGGCAAAAACTCATATACATCTAAGACATCCCTACACTTTATCATATTTCCCTTTTTGCACGAAATTATAGAAAAACCGAACGTTCTGTGTTGCCTTGCCCACTGAGAACAATTTTAGTTTTCATGCGGACGTCTTGGTGAGCACCTACAGGATCGTGTCACGTGGTACAGTTATAAGCAATCTCAACACATGTGCACACGAGAAGTTGATGTTTACTGCATCCTAAAGTATCCTTTTTAAATAATCTCTAACTTTTTTAAACATTATGAAACAATTGTTAAAATGCGGATTGCAATGTATGCTGCCTTTATATAAATATATATATGGTGAATAATGAGGTCAAGGGTCATGGGGCCACACGATCGGAGTTAAGTAAAACTGTGTGAATATATATTTATCTTCACTCGATTTATACATTTTGGGGCCCGGGAGTGTCACGCTTTTCAGGTCACGTGATGCAAATCTGAGGTCACGTGGATCCTGCGATCACTATAGCCGAGCTCGCTACGCGAAACTCGCCTAAAAACCTTTAGTTATTACAATTATAAAATCTATCGAAAAATCTAAATTGAAAAATAGTCTTATACAAAATTTTCAAACACTTTTTTTCCATCTAAAGTTTTCAATTTTTTTCAAATTCTAACTGTACATAGAATCTTAATAAATATAGAAACAAACTTACTTTGTCCCATCTGAGAGCATTCCTGTATGCTTTGATAGCTTCGTCATATTTCCTGTCTGATCTTTGTAGTAAACCATACACGTGCCAACCTTACTCAAAGTTAAGGAGTTAACACTTTCAAGGGAATAAGCCTTTATAATTAATTACATACATGTATGTGAATGTTAAACTGAACGATTTTCATAAAGTATACATGTAAATAGGAGCTGAAATTCACTGCACTTCATTAAAATGTTTCTTCGTCTATAATGAAAGTTTTCTACAACGACAACTCATTTTGAAAGTATAATGTGGAGTTAAACACCCCATGCAACCATATGATAAGCTAAACTTGAAAGTATTGCTAGTATACCTAAAATATCCACTGTATAAATGGTAGTGATCTGCAAGGACTAAGAACAGGTGCCATGGCTTCATTAATTTGAAATTATAGAAAATCATGAAAAATGTTTGATTCACAAAAATACCTTCCCAATCATTGAGATTGAAACACAAGAATAACTATACCTATGTGTATATCTCTTACACACTTTTTTCATCATCAATCTACCTGTATATCAACGTTATGGAGACACGCCAAATATTACCCAGATAATGCTGACAGCATAGCACTTTTAAAGTGAACCTAACTTCTGAGAAAGATTTATTTGTACAACAAATATGAAGACAGTTAAATTCAGATATTTGTTTCCACCAGGAGTCATTGTACAATCCTTCTTATCCAACCTTAAAAGACACAAACATGGCTGTTTATGTTAATCCTGTACATACAAGGATACAAACATGGCTCTTTAAGTCATTGCGTAATCCTCTCCTGACATGGTCGTAAGCTTCCTCCTTCCTGCCCAGGCAGTTTAACGTCAGTCCTTTCATGGCAAGTGTCTCTAAGAATAGAAATTCAATGATACACATACCAATTCCGATACATGTAAAAATCTTGACTACTTGATATACATATACAATGATGGATACGCAGAAAAACTTTAATATCTATACACAAATGATGCAGAAACTTGATCATTTTGATATCTTGTATGTACTAACTTTTTCACACAACAACGTAAATATGATAAATGTGCATATACATGTATACTACATTAGATAAACACTCACCTCCATGTTCAGAAAACTTTGGATTTGACAGAATCTGTTTGGCAAACTTTAATCCATTCTTATATTGTTTCTGTTCATAACATTTCTGTGAAATAGAAAATAAGAATACAAAACTATCAATAGCTGAAATGAATTCTTACCTTAATCATGTTAATTCATTTTCTGTGTTTATCATTGCACATTATGTATTTTGACCAGAATAAGATTTATTGTAGAGTTTTTCCTATTATAATAAATAACGAGAAAAAAAAAAACTCTATTTGTCCACAAATTTATGGCCTCCTGGCTTGTGTTGTAACAATAATCCTTATCATCAATGCTATCTTCCCCAAGATATCCAAGTTGCTGACTATCGATTCTAATTAATCTGAGTTAATCTCTCTCACACAATATGATACTAATCAAAATGTATCAGTATGAGAGGCGTGACTACAGACACTAGAACATACATGTAAGAAGAGTGACATGTATATCTCTAACCAGGAAAATCGAGGTGGATTTTAAGAAATTTTATTATACTGCAGGACAAATCAAATGTCCTGTGGATTGGTCTCATTCGTAAACTCTGATTTTCCATTTGGAATGGGGCCGAATAACTGCCCCAAATCAGGCCAATTGCGAGCCCTGCCTACAAAGTGAACTATCCACAACACGTAGATTAAACAGGTCCAGTCCAAAGCCAATCTCAATCGGGCTATATAACTGTACAAATCAAGCTATATATACATTGTACTTAAAGCCCAATCGGGCTGATTTGTGAAAAATACATCTAAATTTAATAATCCGTCTTTTAATCGACTTATGCATCGCGCAAACCTGACAGGAAACTTTAATGATTGATGTCAAAAACTGACCAAAGCGGATAGATCAACTTTTCACAGTGGATAGAACTTTCCCTATTTCACATGATATCTCTTAATCAACATAATTATATCAACCAATTTTACAATTTTTTTATGCATTTCTTGTCAGTCTGAATCATGCAACTTGATTCCTTTAGATGTTTAAGTTGTAGACTATAAGATCAAATAGCAGATATATGCACGCAAGACTGATTCAAAGCACCTTTGGTCAGTTGATGACATCATGATCATTAGGGTTTCCTCTGTTGGGTTGGCGCAATGCACAAATTGATTAAAAGACGGACATAATGTATTTTTTTCACAAATCAGACCGATCAGGCTATAAGTATATAGCCTGATTCACAGGCAGAAAGATCGTCCGGGTATGCGTATGCGCTACTAAAAATCAAGGCTACTAACACTGGTTTTACACTCTTGTCAGAAAAATTCTTGGAAAAATAGAAATTATCAAGTTATGATTACTATTATTACTTGAATCGACGGACAAAAGGTTAAACTAGATACTGACCAAGTTTGGTTGACCTGGACCTCAGAATAACTCAATAAGGGAAAAACTGCTAATGCAAAACGGAATCTAGCGATATATTTTTACTCGACATTAGCTGGTCAATTCTCTATGACTGGAGATATAAATGGCTGCTTTCATTGAAAAAGTGATGACAGGCGAACATTTTGATTATATGTAATAGGGAAAAAATAGCAATCCAAGGAATGCTTGTGTCGCCTGCGAAGCGGTTTGATTATTATTCTAGAAAGTGAATCAAATTATTGGTATCAGTAGAAAAGTCTTGTCAAATGAAATTCATTTGAAATATCAGACCTCTTAATTACAAATTAAAAGTTATGGTCATTCTCAAATTTTCAGAAAAGAGTGTCAATCATCTAGGTCAAGGTCACTACGTAAAAATTGGTCACAAAAAAGTCTCATCATAAGAAATATTAAAGACCTATCACCAACCAATTAAAAGATATATACAACCTTAGAAAAGAAGGTCAAATAGCTAGGTCAAGGTCAAAAGGTAAAAAATTATGGTATGTGTAGAATGGCATTGTTACAAGGAAAATACACGTGAAATATCAAAGCCCCATCACCTAACAATCAAAAGATATAGCCAATATTACTTTTCTTGAAAAGTAGATCAAATATCTAGATCAAGGTCAAAATGTCAAATCTTATGGTATGTGTAGAAAGGTCTTGTCACAAGGAATACACATGTGAAATACCAAAGCCCTAGATTCACTTACCAATCAAAAGATATATCCATTCTTAATCTTTTTGAAAAGTAGGTCAAATATGTAGGTCAAGGTCAAAAGGTCAAAAATTATGGTATGTGTAGGAAGGTCTTGTCAAAAGGAATACACATGTGAAATATCAAAGCCCTATCACTTACCAATCAAAAGATAAAGCGGATCTTATCTTTTTTTCAAAAGTAGGTCAAATATGTAGGTCAAGGTCACAAGGTAAAAAATTATGGTATGTGTAGAAAGGTCTTGCCACAAGGATTGCACATGTGAAATATCAAAGTCCTAACACCTACCAATCAAAAGATATATCCATTCTTAATTTTTTTGAAAAGTAGGTCAAATATGTAGGTCAAGGTCACTAGGTCAAAAATTATGGTATGTGTAGGAAGGTCTTGTCAAAAGGAATACACATGTGAAATATCAAAGCCCTATCACTTACCAATCAAAAGTTATGGGCTGTGACACCCAAAGTGTGACAGACAGACAGACGGACTGACGGACGGATGGACAGACGGACAACGTGATCATTAAGTGTCGCTATGCTTCGCAGGCGACACAAAAAGTAAAGTAAGTAAGTAATCTTTATTTAGAGTCAGATATATATATACATATAACAAGTAACATAAGCTCTGTAGAGCTTTTTAACCGACTATAACCTTAATTAAGACATGCTAAGACATATCAAATAAAAGTACAAAATATAAATCATGCTGAATAGGGAGAAACATCAAGTGAATTAGTGTAAAAACAATTATGTTTTGTTGATATAAGAATCTAATATGCAATGCAGTTGACGGAAGTATTCTAGGCAAAGCCATTCTATTTTATCTTCAGCGTTAGAGAGTGGACCAGCTAATGTTGAGTAAAAATAAATCAAGGGATTCCGTTTTCATTTTGGAGTTTCTCCCTTATTCTGTGGTCTAGGTTAACGAAACTTGGTCAGTACCTAGTTTAACCTTTTGTCCGTCGATTAAAGTAATAATAGTAATCACACCTTGAGAATTTTTATTTTTTCAAGATTTTTTACGACAAGAGTGTAACAGGTCCGGGATTACTCCAGAAATGGCTATAATAGCTAAATATGGCTATAATAGCTATAAATGGCTATATTGGAGAAATAATTTTAAGTACTAAAAAATAATTTTTTTGAATTTTTCTGTCAAACTCAAAATCGCAAATGTTTATGACCATCTGATCAAAGTTTACAAAAGAAGTTGGTATGCAAAACTTACAATTTTCAAGTTTTGACCAGGATAAGTTATCAAAATTTGACTCATTCAATCTCAAAGATGGTACATTTTACATGTCAACTTCTTTAGTAAACATTGTTCAGATGGTCATAAACATTTGCGATTTTGAGTATTAGCTCAAAATTCCAAAATTTACTTTTTTAGTACTTAAAATTATTTCTCCAATATAGCCATTTATAGCTATCATCAGGTGGGGCACACCCCCTGATTTGCGAGATCGTCTCTATAATGCGGTATAATCCCTAAATTGGGTCATGAAAATATCTCGAAAATGCGAGATGATTGTGATCTTAATGAGAATAAATCTGAATTTTGCGGAAAGAACGCAAAAGCGCATGGCGTTTCCTGTTTGGTCCGAATTTCCTCTGCCCAATAAACATAAAAATGTTTACCGTCAACGTATCGGATGCTGCAATGAAGCAGGAACTTGAAAATTAGAGATGCTTCAAGCTGAGAATCTTACCTACCCCTGACTTCAATGTTTATTTTCACCTTGATATAAAATTTCTTTGATGGAAAAAGCCAACTGAGATGGTTGTGACATCTTTGAAAAACGTTTCTATACACTGACCCGGATATGACATTTGTATAATAAGCCAATGAGCATCAATCTAGTTCACTGTCCTACTTTCGTTATCAGTTCCTGTTATCATGTATGGAGAGCAATACGTAACATAAACTTGTGCATATTGAATGTTCAGCAACATTGGAATGCTCTATCATATTGTCAAATTGGTATCATTTCAGACTACTGTTCATTGAATTTTATTCACCATGTTTAAATTATTTTATATATTTTTTTTTCAGAGAATAAACGTATTTGGGAAAAAATAAAACTAATTATCAGGAATGAAATATTCAACTATTTCAATTATTTTCTTCTTCTTGAATGTAGAAATGGCATGTTATGACATAATTATTCAGGTTTTTTATTATTCTATGTCAACATCACTTATTCATTACTAAACATAATGAAATCTGGATAAAACGATTGTTCTTGTGACAAATGTTGACGGTTTGGAAAGACAACTCTTACACGATGCATCTCTGATGAACAATAACATTGAATAATTCATAACCCTAATGGGCCGCCATAGATTATTGACCATGCACTATCTTGTGACGATGATTTTGCCTCCATGCGCAATCTAATATGCGCAATAGATTGCTGAAATGAAAGTAGAGAACCTCAGCTCATCACATGTAAGTAAGTTTGTGGGAAAATAACGAAGTTTGCTGGAGAAATTATCAAATTTGTTATGTGAATAGGACACGGAAATGCAGAGGAGCTGATTTCAATTTAGCATATTTCAAAGTTGCATCATTATATTGCATAAAACTTGATTTGTCAAGAAGGAATGTGATCTAAATATTCATGTCATTGGCCGACAATGCTGCGCTTTTTTATTTTTTCAGACGAAATTCACAAAAGTAATAAAACTGAACCAAAAATCTCGAATAAGAGGGATATTTTCGTCTCGATAATGCGACACCATCCCTCATTATAGAGATGATCTCGCAAATCAGGGGGTGTGCCCCACCTGATTATAGCCATATTTAGCTATTATAGCCATTTCTGGAGTAATCCCGTACCTGTGTAAAACTAGTATTATTAGCCTTGATTTTTTAAGAGGCACATACGAATTGCCAGGTGACCTTTCGGCCTGTGGCCTGATTCGTACAATATACCCAATCGAGCTACAGTTATTGGCTTTGGACTGTACCCGTTACAACATGAATTGTAAACTGTTCAATAAATTCATGCACAGTACAGAACTAACATCAATTTGTACATGCTCAAGGGCATCCTTTTGGGAATATTTGTACTTGACGTGATGCCTTGCTTCTCAAATACTTACAGGAAATACTTTCTTCAAAAAAATGGCCTTTTTTTTTTCTTTTATCAAGTTTTAACACTTAATCAAGTTTAGTCCGGATTATCAGGACTCTTAACATATGAATATGTAGAGTCCTGACCGGGTCCCTTGTCTCAAAGTGCAGTCCAAGTCGTGTCAAATTTGCGAAGTAAATAAAAATACTTCAAGCACTATCATGGACAATTCTTTGGTACATATCTATTCCAGAGGCTCTCAGCTCTTACTTTGCATGGATAATTTATTCCAAATAAGTCCACATACTTTAATAAACACTTTTCTCACTGGCCTCTCCTCTTTTGTGTCAAATTTCCTCCATTTTTTATGTTGAGACAACTTGACCAAATGTCTAAGTCACTCCATCCTTGTTTCCGGTGGAATGTCAGTAACCCTGCTGTTTTGGTGGAAGAAACCGAAGTACTCAGAGTAAAACAACCACTGATCCTAGGGGAATGACCAAAAACACCTGGGCAGTCCGTTTGGATCACACAGTTGCACTGTCACCTGACCGAATGTCAGCCGATGCAACACATATGGTACACTGGTTCCCGATTTCCTCTGACCAGGTACTGTAGTCCGACAAAGCCTTAAGATATGGTTATAAAATGTCGAAATAATGTTCCAAGCGAATAGATGGCGATGTCTGGAGGAAATATATACTATTTTATCCAAAGGATGGATTGAAAATTGGCCAGTATCACACAGATTGCACAAAGAAAATCTGACAAACTGTCTACATTGGTTGGGCAACCGGAAACAAGGATGGATTGACAAAGTAATCTGGTCGAGTTGTCCCAACATAAAAAATAGAGGAAATTTGGAGAGGCCAGTGAGAAAAGTGTGTATTAAAGTATGTGGACTTAGTTGGGATAAATTATCCATGCAAAGCAAGAGCTGGTAGCCTCTTGAATAGATATGGACCGAAGAATTTTCCATTAAAGCTCTCAAATTATTTTAATTACTATCGTCTTCAATTTTTTGCGCAGATATACTTTGAGACAAGGGACCCGGTCAGGACTCTACATATTCATATGTTAAGAGTCCTGATAATCCGGACTAAATCAAGTTTTAACAGAGTTCAATAGATACTAGCTTAAATCTATCAAGTTTTCTCCAGTGCAGTCACTCTAAAATTCTCTGAAGGCAATATTTACTGCTCAAGACTCTTGTTTACATGGTTGGAGCACAAGAAATCCTCATGCATTTTGTGTGAAGTGACTCTGCAAGTTTTCTAAGTGTAGGGCAAATTACCAATATTCTTTTAAATAGAGCATTCTCTTTTGGGGGTAATGGGTTGCTAGTTGGCATTTTTATCTGCAAATTGGGCTCTTCTT
Source organism: Pinctada imbricata (assembly GCA_033119305.1). NCBI lineage: Eukaryota > Metazoa > Mollusca > Bivalvia > Pterioida > Pteriidae > Pinctada > Pinctada imbricata. The sequence continues at coordinate 60,786,604 of VSWD01000006.1, read as the reverse complement.
ATTGCCCTGGGCAACAAAACCCTATGAATCAACAAGCACAACCACGAGGTGATATGGTCCAATATGGAGGAAGCGAATTCGCATCCGTCGACACGGACTTTCGGGATTTAAAAAATTTACATTTTAATAATTATTTCTACGAAATGTTCAAAATTTAATACTTTCGAAGCGAAATCATGTTTCAGATTAAAAAAATAAATTAATAATTGAATGAAAATAATAGTTGTCGCCTCGTCAAATCACTAGAACGCTTATAGAATAGCTAAATTTCATGAATGAATCAAGCATTAGATTGACGTAGAAAACTTATGACGACCATAGAATTTGCACAGATGCACAGTAAATATTGGAAAATGATGATGTCATTCGCATTCAGTGATCTTTGATAGCTCCTGTTTCCAAACTGAAACTGTAATATAGATCTGCTAATTGCAAGAATGAGCTGATTCTGACAAGACCAGCAAAGTTGACGAGAAAGACGCACCTGCCAATGCAAGTCCCAAAGTGACAGTTATTGAAAAACAGACACAAAGGAGAATCTTCAAGATAATTGTCATCGGTGATTCCAATGTTGGGAAAACTTGTCTTACTTATAGGTTTTGTAGTGGCAAGTTTCCAGATAAAACAGAAGCTACTATAGGGGTAGACTTTCGTGAAAGAACGATAGATGTGGATAATGAACAAATAAAGGTAAATGCTTACTGACACTGTCCACACAGCTTACTTCAGAAATTGGAAAAGTGAACTTTTCTCTACTTTGTCGGCATATTTTCCGATTAAAATTGATATAGGCAAATAGATCTGAACCTCTCATAACTAACGTAATGTATGAAATATGTCTGTACATGCTGTATGACCAATACTACTATACTCACAATGAAAGAAAATAATTTAGATGGGGAGATTTCCATGTTAATTTTAGTGTGAAGTCGTCGACGTTCTCCATAGACAGTGTTGAACATCAGTGACGACGTGCTTAAATTAACATAGAAAACTCCCTGTCTAAAACTATTATCTTTCACTGTGAGCGTAGTATTAGTCTACTAGGTACACATATCATACACCGTTATAGTTATGAAAGTTTGAGATCTATTAATTCCCCCTTATAAGCTTTAATCGCAAAATTTGCCAACAAAATAGAGAAAGCTTCAATTTTCAGATTTCTGAAGTGAGCTGCGTGGACAGTAGGCGCAAGGTGACTCATTAGAGGGAGAAAAAATATCTAACAGTAATAATATGAACATAGGCAAAGCCTATCGGAGAGCTGCAGAATTACAAGTATTTAAATCTTACTTTCGCGCAATTGAAGAAATTAATAATGACAGGTTAGCATGGTTAGCTTTAATTTTTATTTCAAATCTGGACAGGCATGTGCCCTCGCATAAATACGTCATTTCCCTTCAAGATGGCATTCACTCAAGACAAAATTTAGGTACCATAGTGTACCGTAATGGCAGTACATAAAGGGGTAGATAATGGGTTTTCGTATATTTTTCCTTTTTGGAGACATTTTTATCTATAAGTTTGCTTTGCTGCACTGACACTAAAACGAAACCACTGACAATGGAAATTGCAAACATTTGAAGTATTTAATTCTTAATTACTTGTCTCATAGACTCTAACTTGTTATGAAGTATACATGATTTAACAGATACGAACAAAGATTTGGACATGAGTATACTTAAAGTTGATTGAATGATTTTATATTTCAGTTTCTTTTTACATAATATGCCAATTTTCATTTTGAATTGTCGTTTTATTTTCAGCTTCAGTTATGGGATACAGCAGGACAGGAAAGGTTCCGAAAGTCCATGGTGCAGCATTATTACCGCAATGTACACGCTGTTGTTTTTGTTTATGACGTTACAAAAGTGTCATCTTTTGAGAGTATGCCAGGATGGATAGAGGAATGTGACCGTCATAATCTTAATAAAGAAATTCCTAGAATTTTGGTGGGGAACAAATGTGACATGTCAAATCGCGTTGCTGTCAACACCAACATGGCACAGAAATTTGCAGATTCTCACAACATGCCTCTGTTTGAAACATCAGCAAAAGACGATGAAAAGGCAAACCATGTGGAGGCCATCTTTATGACATTGGCACACAAACTGAAGAATTCCAAACCTATGATGTCTCCTTACATGAGTACAAGAGGTCGTGATTTGAGTAATGTACAGGTTGTCAAGGTCGGGAAGACAGCTCAAGGGCTAGGTATAGAGGAGAACCCTGACAATAAATGTGCTTGTTAATATGTATTATTTATGCTAATTTTCTCATGTTACTTTCGTCTTATTCTTCTTACATAGTATGTTACTTCTCATACAGTATAATTGTGCTGTACATCTGTTATTCTTCCCATGATGCATCACTAAGGTTTCATCAATTTATTTTTGGAAAATGAGTACATGAATTACTTATACAACTTTTTCAGTTTTTCTTAGCCTTTTTGGTTTTCCATGTTTATGTACAGGTAAGATAGGTAGATAGATTTAACATCTTTTCTTTATATACAGATGAAAATATTACAGCACTTTAGAAGCTGGTTATAAGAAATTTATCAAATTGTAGACAGTTTGATCCAGATTCTCCATGTTCTTGGTTAATTGTTTGAAAATTTTGATCAAATTCTTTTTCAACATGTCCAACTGTAGATTGATTTTTAGTGCATTTTACATTGTGAAGGAATTCAACATAGATTTTAACATGTATAAATTTTAAGAGGCTGAAATAATAATTATTGGGAAGTACACATAGATTACACTGAGATGTCATTAAACATTCTCTATTGAAACTTGTGTATTCTTATGTTTATATTTTTCAAAAAAGTAACTATTTTTAATTATCTTGTATTATAGAAGAAAAAATACTATTCTTTTGTGCTTTAAGATATGAACCTTTGCAACTAATTATGCTTGTATTAAGTCTTGAATAGTAAACAGAAATGATAATAGAAAATATAGCACCCCAGCATTCACTGACAATGTAAATGGAAATTATTCAAGAATTTGAAAAAAAACAAGATGTAATCGTTTTATACTGACATTTTCCTTGATAAAATGTATACTTTCAATTTAGTGGGCATAGTATGTATATATGTAAGTTTATTGATAGATCCAGCTTTTATACAAGTCAGACTTGTATATTTGTTTAGCGTTACATAGATATGGTAGATCTATTATTTGGTATTTTATAATTAATTGCCTCACTTTATTGCACAGCTATTTCTTTGTAGAGAAATGTATGATAAATCATAAATATCTTTTTATTGCCGTACACAAGGGGATTGTGCAAGATACATACATGTATATTTATATCAATTATATTTATTGTACATAGATCAGAAGCTGTTGATATTGAAATTGTAAGTGCATGTACAAAAGTAATTTATTTGTTTTGCCATGTGATGTCATGTGTACTGTAGATAGCTCATAAATGGATCTATGTGTAGATGTGTAGATTTTTAATCATGGCTAACAATACAAATTATAACTGTGCAGTACGCATGTTTTATAAAGGATTGTTAATCATGATTAAAGGTAATTGGCCTGTCATTTTTACAAGCAGTATATATACATGTACATGCACACTGTTACTTGTAGAATGCTCAGAGTTAAGACAAATATATTTACGTTAAAATCTACGATAGAGTGCAAAAGAAAAAAAGTTATGACCAAAATCTGATCATAGTGATGTACATGTAAGATTATTTATATATCATGTGTATGGGAATAATAACTCACAATTTTAGACATGATTACATTATGCAGACTACTATGTCTAAAAATACTGACACGTTTTATATTGCAAAAAAGTATTGAGGAGTTTCATTAATTGTCACTGTCTCTGAAAGTAGCATGTTGTGTATTAATGTTATGTTCTTCTGCTTTTTTTGTGTAGAAATTTAGAAATTTGACAAGCATAAATTGCTTAAAACGTGCTTAATATTTGATTCTATTTTCTTCTTGCATGTTGAAATTCTGTGGATTTCTAAGATTTTTGTTTAGATGTAATATCTCTTAGTGATTAAGAACACTGAGATGGGAAGACAAAATGTACATGAATGTTTTCTTTAATATTTTATCATTCATTCTTTTTCTTGATTCTGTCCGATTCAAAACTATTATGAGAGATTTACAAGTATTTCTGTGTTCTTTTGAAACAGTGAATTACACAAATTACAATGTATGTATGTGACCACCAAGATTGACAGCATAGAAGTGTTATATTGAAATACAACATGTCAATTAAATATGTGATCAATTGTTGTATCATCATATGTGGAGTAAAGTTGTTATGTAATTTTTGGCCGGATTGCAAAGCAATTCCGGTCTATAGATTGACGATGTCCGTCCGTCCGTCTCTCCGTCCGTCTGTCCGTCTGCCGTCAACATTTTGGTTAAAGTTTCTGGTTGAGGCAAAATCTAAGGAACTTTATGCAGTAGAAACTTTATATTATACATGAAGGTTGCCCATGACAAGACCTTTCAATTTATGCCGTAACATTTGACCTAGTGACCTTGACCTTGGACTTTGACCTAGTTAAAGATTTTGGTTAAAGTTCCTGGTTTAAGCAAAATCTATGGAACTGTATGCAGTAGAAACCTTATATTGTACATATAGGTTGCCCATGACAAGACCTTTCAATTTATGCCATAACATTGGACCTAGTGACCTTGACCTTGGACTTTGACCTAGTTAAAGATTTTGGTTAAAGTTTCTGGTTTAAGCAAAATCTAAGGAACTGTATGCAGTAGAAACCTTATATTATACATATAGGTTGCCCATGATGAGACCTTTCAATTTATGCCGTAACATTGGACCTAGTGACTTTGACCTTGGACTTTGACCTAGTTAAAGATTTTGGTTAAAGTTTCTGGTTTAAGCAAAATCTAAGGAACTGTATGCAGTAGAAACTTTATATTATACATGTAGGTTGCCCATGATGAGACCTTTCAATTTATACCGTAACATTTGACCCAGTGACCTTGACCTTGAACTTTGACCTAGTTTAAGATTTTGGTTAAAGTTTCTGGTTTAAGCAAAATCTAAGGAACTGTATGCAGTAGAAACTTTATATTATACATGTAGGTTGCCCATGATGAGACCTTTCAATTTATGCCGTAACATTTGACCCAGTGACCTTGACCTTGAACTTTGACCTAGTTAAAGATTTTGGTTAAAGTTTCTGGTTTAAGCAAAATCTAAGGAACTGTATGCAGTAGAAACCTTATATTATACATTTAGGTTGCCCATGATGAGACCTTTCAATTTATGCCGTAACATTGGACCTAGTGACTTTGACCTTGGACTTTGACCTAGTTAAAGATTTTGGTTAAAGTTTCTGGTTTAAGCAAAATCTATGGAACTGTATGCAGTAGAAACCTTATATTATACATTTAGGTTGCCCATGATGAGACCTTTCAATTTATGCCGTAACATTGGACCTAGTGACCTTGACCTTGGACTTTGACCTAGTTAAAGACTTTGGTTAAAGTTCCTGGTTTAAGCAAAATCTAAGGAACTGTATACAGTAGAAACTTTATATTATACATGTAGGTTGCCTCTGACAAGACCTCTCAATGTATGCTGTAATATTTGACTTAGTGACCTAGACCCAGTTGGTGACAAAAACTTACTTTGCAATCCGGCCATACCGTCTTTAGCGGTGTTTTATTCTTGTTTTCAGTCATGTGATTGTCATGTGATTGTTGTAACCAAGGATCAAGAGGGAGAGAAAAGATTTTAAGAGAATTTATTAAATTGTTATCAACCCTGAGTATTAATCTTGTTATTACTGATGACAACAGGGATGTTTTCTCTCTGTATTTTACTACATGTAATAATAACTATATTTTGAATGCATTTGGAGACAAGAAAATGGAAAAGGGATTGACACAGAAAAATAGGGATCTGTCTCGTCCTGCTTAGTTTATTAGTACAGTATTTTGGTTTAGTGACTCACAGTATACATGAATACTAAGTACATGTCCATTACTTTTTTCCTATATATTTATTTACCCATAAACTGGTGTATGAAGTTTCAATTTTTAAAAGCAAATGAAATTTGGTCCATAGTATTCTTTGGCTACCCCCATCAGTCTGTGATAAGTGAAAGGCTTGTTCACTTCTAATCTAGATAGCCATATGCACCATTTGCTGTATCAGGTCAGTTATGGTCAAGTAGCTTGGTCTTAGTCCTCATCTGTAGTAAACACGTACCTATTTGAGATAAGTAAACACAACTGCTCTAGAAAACACCTTCAAGGTCAAAGTCATGGTGTATTGGATAAGTCATGGGTAAGACTAGACGACATACCTGTTCTTGAACTGTTTACTCTTTTCTCTGATTATACATTTTTTCTCCCTTCAATCAAGGAAGTTTGATCCCAGAAAGAACTTCAAAGAAGTCTGATCTCTCCTTGAATCATCAGATGCATCATCCATGCATGTTTGGGCCATCTGAAGTTTGCTCTCAATTAATCTGCAATATGACAATCAACCAAGATATGTAGGTGATGGATGTCATCTGATACTCATCACTAGACACGTAAGCTGTCATGTTTACAGACCTGCCCACCTATTTCTTTCAAAAAGTGTAATATTTCACTAAAAAAAGTGTAATTTAGGGAAGCAAAGCGTAATATAACAAATATTGACTGTATCTTTGATAAAAACATTGTCTTTCCCACTCTTTGACATTGTTACAATTCAAAATCATTTACACCATTGCATATACGGTATCAAATGCTCAACGTTTAAACCATTTATGTATGCGGGTCTATTCGTATTTTATAAATTGTCACTCTGCTTGGAAATATGTTTGAAGCATAAAATTGAGCAGCAAAAGCATATAGCGTAATTGTAGGTCCAAAATCTTAAAAATTGCGCCAAAATCATAAAAGTAGGCAGGTCTGTGTTAACAGTGTGTGTAGAAAGTGCATGTGACCTGTATTTCAGTCAAGTGACCATGTAACCAAATTAGGGCAACCAGATTTTAGTGGAAACATTACATTTTCAGATAAGCAATTATTTTTGAAATCTACGCTATTAAGTTTATCGCCATTGGGAATCCTAGCCCATAAAATAATTTCACAAACAGTATTCTCTCAGGGCCTGCTTTCTAGTTGATATGGAAATGAAGGTTTAGTATCTTCCAAAACCAGAATTCTGATGCCACTTGTTATACACATCACCCATGTCATCAATATGTTGAAGTCAGATCTTAATTCTCTCATCTGTGAGATGTACATATGTAGGTCATATGCACACACCTTCTTCAGCCTTCAATGTGATACTCTGCACTAGACCCATCATCTGTGTTTGTTTAGTCACATTAATACTGCAAGATGTTTGTGAAACATTAATGCCCTGTCCACAACTGTTATCATAGGGTCAAACTCCAAGGTCAAGGTTATGAGTAAACTTTTGGTACCTACAGAAAGGTTCGCCACAAGGAATCCTAATCACTTCCTTTCTTAAGTTATAATCAAGATAAAAGTTTTAAAAAGTAGGTCAGTTTTCAAAGGTCAATTTTGTGAGATCATGCTCTTTGAGCCCTGCACAGTACAGGAAGAAGAACATTGTGAAAGCCTTATCACTTAGCTTTCACAAGTTATGGTTATTTTATGCAGACAGAAAGACAGGCCCAAAACTCCATGCTCCCAAATATCAGATTATGGGGCATAAAAATGATGAAATCACATCTTAATTTTGGATGCTGCATCTGACCTACATTTCACGCATGTGCAACCAGGTTAAGTAAAGTGGGACAAGTCCAGTTCCATCAACCAAACTTGTGTGGGTTTTGCATCCGAGGATGCTTACTGCATTGCATATTACGGATGCTGCATCCGACCCATGCTTCACACTTGAGCGACCAGGTCTAGTAAAATTGGACAGGTTCATTTCCAGCTATTATAAGTCCCACATCAACCAAACCTGTGTTGGTGATGCAGCTGAGAACACTTACTGCAATGCAATTTGGTTACATATCACTTCTACAGCCTACATACCTCTTCCATGCATGTCCAGTTGCTCCAGTACCTCTGCTTACTGAGAAAAACTCAAATCTTTTCAAACATGGTCACTCCCATGAAACACAATTTGAAGCACATCTTAAGAGACTCAGTTTAGTCACTTTCACATCAATCAATAGCTAAGCTTACATGACAACATTTCAATACATTTATACTATTGAAAAGGATGCAATGGAGTTTGTAGCTTTAAACTTACAGACGGCAACTAAATGTATTAGCTTGACATACAATAATGCTAGACAACATCAAGAGTAGCCTGACCTCGTAAGTTTAAATGGTAACCTTCAACCAATAAATTTTTCCTTGAAAAGTTTTGACTCATGACCTTGAAAATCTTCACAAAATGAGTACACCATGTACACTTACAGTATACCATGTACACTTACACATTGCCATTGATATATCTCCCCAAAAACTGTACTTTGACAGGATAAAAATATACACATACACATGTATGTACAAGAAGAGAGACAGTGTTGTTTGCACACTGAATAATCTTTAATATAAAATATTAAGCTGTAAAGTTTATTGCATTATATTTTATTTTTATTCCAATGAACGGAATATAGCCGATATAAAAACGACATTATGTATGTAAGAGGCAACATAATAAATACATAGACATGAATGGAAGGATGGCATTGTACAAAGTACAAATAAGTTATAAAACAAATCAATATTAATTAGCTTTTATCAACAAAATAAAATATATGGCTTTATTGTGTGATTTTTTTTCACATGTAGTAAGAAAATATCTTGTAGACAATACTAGGAACCACAAAATCACAACTCAATAATTATTAAACAGCACTAATATCAAGTACTGCATATACTGTACATATATTTGCTACCTGCAAATATTTTCATCTTCCATAAATATATTAAGGAAATAAACTCTATAGTTATGTTGAATCTAGTTCAACTAGAAAAAAAATGTTATTGGCTGACAAATCAACATATGGAATGCTGAATCTTTATCATTATAAACATAACTGAGAAAATATTGATGTAAAAATATGTCTATGTAAGCAACTGCGATATTGATGAAACAATAACAAGAGACTTTTAACCACAATATCTCATTCAAATAGATGTGAACTGTAAAAAAAATCAACATTTATGGGGCTTGAAAGATCTCATTTTCAAACAACACTCTCAATAAATTGCTTCTTTAAATATCAAATACAGGAGACATCATATTAACACATTGTGAAGGGAATGACACAGAATGAGGAAGATAGCACATTAATGTATCTGAGACAATGTAATACGTGTGTACTAGACACCATAATGCATGGAAAATACAACTGTCATAAATAAATGAAAGCACTTGTCATGACTGATGAATAATACCCTAGTATGTCAAGTATAATTTCTGTTGGCAGTTTACATGTATCACATGAGATTCACGTCTCCTCTTTCTTCTCAATGCTTTCTACTGTTTTACTCTCGCTATCCTCTTTCCCCTGACTACTTTCTTTTACCTCGCTTTCTACCTTACTTTCTGTTTCTCCAATCTTACTGTTCTGACTAGATTGGTCGGATTTTGCTTTATCAGTTTGATCAGATTTTGTTTTATCATTTTCTACAGGCACATCTCGACTTGGTTCAGATTTTACACTCTCCTGTGGTTCAACTTTCACTTCTGTCATTGCTACAGGTTCAACTTTCACTTCAGTTGTCCCTACAGTTTCATTTTTCTTTTCAATCTCTGACTCCATAGGAAATTCGATTTCTACTTTCGGTTTAGGTTTCACTATCATACTGTCATCATATTTAATTGTAGTATCCTGAGGTAGCTGACCAAGTTCCTTTTTAATCTGCATTATGAGTGGATTATTTTCAGACGTTTTGGAGGGGGTGGGGGTGGGTGTGGCTTCTATTATACTTCCTTCTCTTTCATCCTCAAAACAAACAGGATGGTAGATCTGAAATTAAAGAAATGCAAAATTCTGTAGAGATGTGCTAGTTTATTAAACCAATTTTATCATTAAATGTATTTAATACAGATAACTCCTGTTGTTTGGATCTAACCAATGTTCATAAGATAATGTACAAACTTAAAACTGAACTAAAACCACAAACATGTAGCTCAAAACGAATGATTTTAGATTTTAATTCTATGGTATTCACGTATGTAATCTGGTATGTAATTAACGTAAGGGGAGACAAACCTTTCCGTCAGATTTGATAGCGTCTTTGAGATGCCACACCTCCTCTTCATCATCAAAGTATTGCTCAAATGGATCTCCACAAATTTCACACCTCTGTAAAATTATAATACATGTATAAAGTTACAAATCCATATTTTGCTTTAAATGGAAAAATCTAATTTGAAAAAAAAAAATCAATTGAGTACATGTAAAAAGTTACGGTATATTTTGTATTGTCTTAAGTAGTATTTGTTAAACATGATAAAAATATTTGCACAGCTTCCATAACCTCTTCGGTAGACAGGCTATACTGATTTAAAGAATGAAGTAGTGTCCTCCGTAGGGAAGTTTAATATAATAAATAACAATGAACACTCTATATCCACTTTCAAAGAATGCAGTAGTGTCCTCTGTAGGGAAGTTTAATATAATAAATAACAATGAACACTCTATATCCACTTTCAAAGAATGCAGTAGTGTCCTCCATAGGGAAGTTTAATATAATAAATAACAATGAACACTCTATATCCACTTTCAAAGAATGCAGTAGTGTCCTCTGTAGGGAAATTTAATATAATAAATAACAATGAACACTCTATATCCACTTTCAAAGAATGCAGTAGTGTCCTCTGTAGGGAAGTTTAATATAATAAATAACAATGAACACTCTATATCCACATATATGTGGATATAGAGTGTTCATTGTTATTTATTACACTGATTTATACAAATATGGAATATTTTTACAGAGATTTCAGCAAAGGCATGGTATATGCATAAATTTCGACAGATATATGTAATACCATAAAGGATTTAATTTTACATTTTCAGATTAAAGGTTTTTTATTGGTACATGTAAATAAACACATTTTCAACTTTCTATTTTTATATGTTCTTCAAAAGTAAGCCTTCTTAGATTTTATCAGTACAAACATTGCAGACTTCCAAGTAGAAAAGCCTCCGGTCTTATCTATACATTTTATCTATAGAATGACAACTTACGTCGTCCCCTGTAGCTGCCGGACAACGCTCTATATCTGTACCCTCTGGTATCGTGAAAGCTGGCTGGTTTTGAGATGACCCCTGACCTGTTTTCTCTTGCTCAAACACTTGACTTCTCACTATAAATAGGAGTAAAATAAATCATGAAGCTACATAAATCTTTTTTTGTAAATTAACGAGGTGTGTAAATGAACACAAGTACTCCATAAATGGCACGAGTTACATTTAAATTACAATCATAAAATATCTATCTCAAATGGGCAGCATGAGCACGATAAAATGTAATAGGTTTAATCAATGATCTACTTGTAATCAATGGCCTACATACTTATTGACCTACTTTTAATCAATGACCTACTTGTTATCAATGACCTATTTGTACCGTTATACGTACCTCTGTCCTCAGATTCATCGATTTCTTCAAATTCAATCCATTCCTGTCAAACATAATCAATCACTGGTTAATTTCCATGTTACTTATTTAAGGAATTAAAGGAAGTGTGATGTAGCACACAGTAGTAGACAGTACAGAACTACTTTACCATGTTTACCAAGTTGTGAAGTTGGTTTTTTTTTCCCCATTTTTTTTTTTTTAATATGTTTGCAACACTTAACTATGGTTCTCAATTAAACCACGTTTATGTTGATGATTTGATTAACAGTACAGCAGTATTTAATTCTGTGATAAAATAAAGGTAAGTACATGTATAAAGAGCAATAATTTGAAAACTTACATTCATACTGTAGAACCATGACCTATTCTTGCTGATTTTGGAGCCCTGGTTTTCTCTCTTATTTTGTCGGAAATGCCAGTCAAGATGTTCTCTGTACCTATCTGTCTGTTGGCTGGTAAACCTCATACCACACGTGGTACACTGTATACCACAATACATACGCTGGACAACCCCTTTATGTTGGCTGAAGTAGGTATAAAATCATCAAGTTACTAATTATACGAGTAATACAAGACATTCTTTTGTCAAAAATAGTCTAGGGGTATGGCATGAAAAATAGTCATGTAATAACTTCATCAAGTTATTGAGGTGAATTAAAAAGAATTTATGATCAAGAATAACATTCAGTAATCAAAGTGTCAGCCTCTAAAACAGGTTTTTTCCCAAAATTATAAAGAATCAAATTCCAATGTTCTTCCTTATACATGTATGCATAAATGTATTGAAAAACTTACACTTTCAACTCGTCGGTCTTAAGTTCTAGCAAGTCAGGTACTTTTTCTATCTTTGTGCTCTGTATCACCTTTAAAATGAAATTAAAGTACATGATAAGGTAAAATTACAAGCAGAATTAACTTTTGGATTTGATTACATTTTTAAGAGCAATAATGCTCAGATGTGCTATAATATTATACATACCTTCAAAATTTGACTGTTAAATTTTAAATCAAAATAGGAATACCAAAATCATTGTAAAAATGCTATGTGTTATTTATAAAGTCGAAAGAAAAAAAAATTAAAATTCAGTAAAATGCATGAAAGTACACAGACATCTGCATTTACAAATAATATTAAATACTTTCTTATCCTAACATTGTCATGCAGTTGCCAAATCATTCTTTTACGAAACGTATTTTTGCAAATTAAGTGAAATATGTAATTTCTCCTTGAATAGTCCTGACAATTCTTAATTCTCAAGTCAAAACAGATTTGAAGATAAATACTGCGTCATCAACTTACCGGTACTTTGGTTTTGTCGTCTTTTTCTTTATCCTCTTTGGGCGTGGTTTCCTGAGCAGTGGCGCCCTCTGGTTTGGAGATGAGACCGGTGGCCAGTAGTTTCTGGAGAAGTGAACCAACGTCTAGTGGTCCCGATGGAGGTGCAGCTATCAAATAAACACATGCTATTATATATACAAGAAATTAATACATGTATTACAAACAAGTATTCTACAATTCACACTAAAACATGAGTTGTACATGTACTTACACAAGTTTAAAATGTTACAAAAGTAATAATTCCAACAAGATATGAAGGAAGTCTGCCAGCTGAAGATAGGACAAATCAAAATCGAGGATTTTACTCGTTCAATTGTACCTTGAAAAAAACCCACACAATCTATTTTTATAATTATATACCTTGTACAGGAGCAAGGATATTTGACACAGCACTGGGTAGACCTGGAGCAGTACTTGGCATTCCTGGAGCAGAGATTGTTGGTGGCATTCCCATCCCTGTAAAGTATCAGCACAATTTACTATAGAAAATAACCACAATTAACTCAGTATTGAAAATAACCATTTTAAATGATTTTCAAATATACAGTCTGCCATAGCACTTCTTTCAATTCTACATGTTCAACAAAAGTTGAGTAAGCCTTAGCAATGTACTCCTTTATGAAACATCTTTATTTTCTTTTCATTCAACAGAATGAACCAAAATCATTTGAAAGAAACATGCAAAAAGTGCTAGATCAAAGTCACTAGGTCCAATGTTACGGCATAAATTGAAAGGTCTCATCATGGGCAACCTAAATGTATAATATAAGGTTTCTACTGCATACAGTTCCTTAGATTTTGCTTAAACCAGAAACTTTAACCAAAATCTTTAACTAGGTCAAAGTCCAAGGTCAAGGTCACTAGGTCCAATGTTATGGCATAAATTGAAAGGTCTTGTCATGGGCAACCTATATGTATAATATAAGGTTTCTACTGCGTACAGTTCCTTAGATTTTGCTTAAACCAGGAACTTTAACCAAAATCTTTAACTAGGTCAAAGCCCAAGGTCAAGGTCACTAGGTCAAATGTTACGGCATAAATTGAAAGGTCTTGTCATGGGCAACCTTCATGTATAATATAAAGTTTCTACTGCATATAGTTCCTTAGATTTTGCCTCAACCAGAAACTTTAACCAAAATGTTGACGGCAGACGGACAGACGGACGGACGGACAGACAGACAGACGGACAGACATCAATATAAATGACAGGACAGATAACACGACAGAGGCACCTTGGATATCTCCATCCTTTCTTACGTACCTGGTAAAGACATAGGTGCTGACATTGAAATAGGTTGTTGTGGAGGGATCATAACACCAGGAAGAGGCCCCATTGTTGATGATGGAATAGGATTCATGCCCATTAACGGTGGGATTTGTCCAGCCTGAAAGATAAAACATCACATTGAGACATTATTTTACACCAACAAGCTCAATACAACACATTATCTGTCGTACCAAGTTTTTATTGCTGTTAATAATTGAAAAAAATTATCAATTAGAAAATTGAATGGAAACAAATTTATGCTAATTCAAAAGAATGCATGAAAGGAAAAAAGATGAGTTAAGTCTTACTTGAGTTCCAGGAGGTTGAGGTACACCTGGTCCCATAGGTCCAACAGGTAACATTACTGGTCCTGGGGGGCCTCCCATCACTGGTCCAGGTGGACCACCCATTAATGGCCCCGGGGGACCGCCAAGCATTGGTCCTGGTACTGAACCTTAAAATATCATAAAAATCATGATTCATTTCTGTTTTACTACATTATTACACAATGATAAAGCTTATTGTTCTTTAAAAATGTAAAAAAAAAAAAAAAAACGCAAATTATGTATTAAAATTTAATAAAACTGAAATCATGACAAAGTTTTGTCCATACCTGGCATTGGTGGCCTTAGTTGATCTGGTGCCATTGGCATCATGGGCCTCTCTCCAGGGGGTCCAGGTCTGATAGGCATGGGGACCTGTGGGAGGGGTGGAGCATTGGTCCCCAGGCCTAAGTTATTGACAGGTGTCATCAGGGATTCATCAGTGATAGGATCCAAGATCTTCACATCAGGAGGGGGGCCCTCGAGACAGATTTCTATATTCCTATTTCCTACATTGATAGTCTTCGGAGGTCCACCAAATTTAACCTCGAACCACTTTCCATCAAAGATAATCTCATGAGCTGGACCACCAAAGGCAATGAAATGTGGTCTGTTATTTACTCTGATCTTTCTAGGTCTGTCCATATCTACTAAGTACTTTTCTCCGTTAACTCGTATCGCACGTGGAGGTCCGTCAAACCTGATGCCATGAGGAACATTGTTTATCATGACACACGGTATCTTCTGATCTAGTTTGAGTTCACACAGATTTCCGTCAATAAGAATCTGACGTGGCGGTGGATCAAATCGTAACTCACAGCGATTGTCATCAATGAACACAAAACGTGGCTCCCCTCCAAACTTCCCCAGTTCTTTATTGTCCAATAAAATCATTCCATCTCTTCCATCGATCTTTATTGTGTGTTCCTTGTCCTTGATCAGAATTGTCTTAGGTGGTGCATCAAGACGCAACTCGTGCATGAAAGCATCGATCCAGAGAAGTCGTGGAGAGCCATGGTAAAATACTTTATAAGTCTGTCCCTCAATCATCACATCTCTGATGTAATCTCCAAAATTATACACAGGGAGTCCATTAACTTTAATACATCGCTCGTTGGGGTCTGCATATATTGAGAATGGTTTATTTCCAACTTTCACAACTCTTGGCGGTGCTCCAGTTTTCACAGTGTAAGGTACAAAGTCTATCACAAATTCTTCTACATTTTCTGAGCCATGCATTCCACTAAGGTTAAACCAGCGAGGATCCTCATTTTGAATTTGATGACCCCTATTTTTGGCAACCTTTAATGACAGATTTTGATCCCTCTCATTTCTTCTCTCATTATTTGACTGATCAAATGATGGACTATTTCTACTACCACGAGGGCCTCGGGGCCGGTCCTCAAATCTCTCTCTGCTATCAAAGTCCCTCCCGCCTCGACCTCTGCCTCGCCCACCTCTACCTCGAAATCTTCCTCGTTCACCATGGAAACCATCTCTATCATCATTGAAATTAGGTTTTCTGAAGTCCATATCCTCCCTATCATCTCTGTCCCTCGGTGGACCTCGAAACCTCTCATTTTCACCTTGAGGAGGTGTACCTTGACGACCTCTCTTATTTTTGTCAAAATCCTCCATGACTGGACCTCTCCATCCAAAATCATTACCGGGAACTCTATCAACATTAACCTTCATAGGAGAGCCTTTGATCTCAGGTTTTTGAGGTCCCCTTTGATTTTCAGGTCTGTCTCTCCGGTTGAAATCTCGTCTTGACCCAGGAGGGCCGTCCCACTGTTCCTCAGGGTTGTCACTGAAATCTGCCCTTGGTGATCTATAATCATTATCAGCAGGGCCAAATCTTTCTCTGTCATTTCCCTGCCAATTTTCCCTCCAGTGTTCTGGAGCACCATCCCCAGGTCCTGATCCCCTATCTCTGGGAAATCTGCCTGGTGGACCACCTTCCCTTCTGTTAGGACCAAATCTGTTATGCTGCATTCCTCTATCATTTCCTCTGTCTTCATACTGTGGACTCCGGTGTGGAAAAGGTCCATCTCTGTTGTGAGGTCCATCTCTATTATGTGGTCCATGAGGACCTTCTCTGTTATGTGGTACATCTCTGTCATGTGGTCTTTCAGGACCTTCTCTGCTATGTGGCCCATCTCTATTATGAGGTCTATCTCTATCATGTGGTCCATGAGGGCCCTCCCTGTTCCGTGGTCCATCTCTATCGTGAGGTCCATCTCTGTTGTGAGGACCATCTCTGTTATGTGGTCCATGAGGGCCATCTCTACCACGCGGCCCATCTCTGTCATGAGGGCCTTCTCTGCTACGTGGCCCATCTCTATTATGAGGTCCATCTCTATTAGACGGACCATCCCAATTAGGGGGTCCATCTCTATTGAAAGGAGGTCCTTCTCTCCTGAATTGCCCTTCTCTATTTGGTCCATCTCTGTTGAAAGGCCGATCTCTGTCATGCGTCTCATTCCTATTTGGCCCCTCTCTGTTTGGTGGTCCCTCTCTGTTTGGTGGCCCGTCTCTGTTAAAGTGTCTATCCCTATTTTGTCCCAGGTCTCCAAAGAATTCATTATTACGCTTCCCATCTTTGTCCAGTAAAGGTACACGTCTTGGACGGTCTTGTTCTCTCATTTCTCCAGGGCCATCTCTAAAATACGGCCCTGGGCCTTCCTCCCTCCTCTGAGGTTCATTCCATTTACCACGTACATTTTCTCTATCTCTAGGATCTTGTGATGGTTCCATTCTTTTATCCCAGTCCCTTGTAGCGTCATCCTTTCCCCTACCAGACCACACCCCCTCTCTGGGAGGAGAATCCCCATTCCTTCTCTTCATCTCCTCTATCTCTTTTTGCTTTTTCTGTATGACATCTAACTTGGACAACTCCCTTAATAAATCTTGCTGTTGTTGATAGCTCAGCTCTCCCGATTTTCTTCTTTTCTCAATCTGCTCAAATATCATTTCCCTATTTTCTAGCGATAATGCATTCGGTACATCACCAAGATTGACATCGTCTTTGGCTGGTCTTCTATCATAACCATGTCCCTGCATGCCCGATCGTAGGTCAAGATCCTCCATTCTGTAAATTATATGTCGTATGAATTTTATGAGTTTATGGGCAACAATAGGAAAAATCGAAGGCTGAAGGCCCTGAAAGATACACCACTCACAACTTGCTGTAACGTCTTATTTCAATGTAAGTGTTGATCATCAATGTCATAATATTTGATTATACGCATTGAAATAGCCAGAATTGCAGCATATCAATAAATATTAACATTGCAAGCTAGTTGACGCCTATTTAATGTATATTTAAATTGTGTATCAAAGGATCCAATGATATTCACTTTGGGTTTTAATTTTTTATTTTTTGTGTAATTTTTTATGTGAAGAGTAGTGTCTATTAGTGATGGACTACTTTACATTCGGGCAATATCGAGCAAACACTAGTTTGAAATTCATGCGCGCACCTTATCTGATTCGGATTTCTTACACTAACAATTTAAAAAGATCAAATTTCATCTGTCAACTTATCTAATATTTATTCTATAATATCTCAAAACAATTGATGCTGATAGAATTTTTTCCACACGCAAGTTTTGATATCGAGAAACTGTTGACACAATCTGGAACTACATGTATTTTTCCACAGTACACCGGAAGTCTACACAAAGAGCATACAGCTAGAGTTGTGAAAACAGTAAGATACTCCTTGAGAAAGTAGTATCTTAATAAATAAATATACTGCAGGCACAAGCCTGAAAAAGTTTTACATATATAAAGTATAAGACCCTTTCACATTACCTGCTCTACTAAACTTGATGACCAGATTATAGATAATGGAGTGATGAAATCAGCATCACATAACAAACAAATGACATGACAGATTTTCTACTGCCGAATATGTAATAATAGAAACTCCTCATATTAACAATAAACGTATTCAGCTTGTTACATCAACAAGATAGTCTTTGTATCCAAGAAATACATTTACTTTGGCATTAGAATATACCTTCGATGATCCATGTCAAGTGGACTTCTGTGGTCAGTATCCATCCTGGACCTATGGTCTACGTCCCTCCTCTCCTGGTGCTCTAGCTCATAGGCAAACTCCACAGGTCTATCAGCCTTATACTGAGCCCAGCCTTTCTGATTGGGTGTCTGCTGACCGCTACTCGCTCTCTGGTCAATGTCCATCATACTCCTGTAGTCACGGTCCTCCCCACCAAATAAATCACTGTGTGCAAGATTTAAACATGTCAATACAATGTTGAATAAGAATATTCATACATTTTCAACACACTTTAAAAATTCATATTTTAGGAAGTATGCCCACAATTTGTCAAGTTTAAACTATTGCGCTTTTATCTCATAATTCTTCAATACTGACAGCAAAATACACGTAAGTGAAATTTAATAAGTCATATTCTAAGAAATATTTCACTTAAATTCTTACTTACCTTAGATCTTCATCTAGCTTGGCAGTGATTCCTTCCTCTAGTTTGACCTTTTTATTTTGACTGCCTTCCGTAAGTGTGTCGTCTGCCATCTCACTGAGGTCTCTCTTTGAGTTTCCTCTTGGCATCGTCTGCTTCACAGGGCTACCTTCCTTATTCTGTAGTACAGAGGAGCGCATTCTCTCGTCTCTGTCATCTCTGCTACTCTGATTCTCTGTAGATGGTTCCTTCTTTGGTATTTTGTATCCAGCCTGTAGTATGGGCCTTCTCTCTTCTTTGTCCTCCATGGCTTCATCACTTGGCTTCTCTTCTTCAGTTACTTCTACTTTAATGTTCTCCTTTGCTATAACTTTAGGCTTCTCATTATTTGGTTGTTTATCTTGTTGCTTGTCAAGAAGCTTGCTAGCAGCTTTTGACCTTGTCATAGGTGACCTTGACACAGGTGACCTGGACCTTTCCTTCTGTACTGGTGATTTCTCTTTGCTGGCACGTTTTGACGACCTGGTCTCCCTGCTTTCCTCTTTGATCTCCTGTTTTTTCTCCTCCTTGACTCTCTCTGATCTAGCACTCTGATTACTGTCCTCATCACTCTCCCTTATCTTCCTCCTCTCCTCATCAGAATCGTGACGCTTCTTCTTTCTGTCCGAGTCCTCTCTGGTCTCTTTAGATTTTGAATCCCTATCACTACCATGTTCACGTTTTGGACTACTTCTCCTACTGGACTTGGAGTCTCTAGATTTACTTTCTTTCGATCTATCATCCTTCGACTTGGAAGAAGACTTTGAATCTCTTTTCTCCTTCCCATTCCTTGAATCATCACGTCGGTCTTTATTGCTTTCCCTACTCCTTGATGATCTAGATTCATGTCTGCCCCTTCCATGACTATCACTATCTCTACTTTTCATATCAGAATCACTTCTTGATGAGGAATGTTCATGACTAGATTTTCTATCCTTACTATGAGATTTGGATGATTTGTTATCACTCGGACTCCTATTATCATCTGTCATTGCTTGACTAGTATACATGACTTGTGCACTTGTTGTATTGACAGGCGGCATGGGTGGTGGGGGAGGTGGTCTGTTCATAGGCATGAAGGGAGGGAACATCGGTGGAGGATGGCTCATCATGGAGGGAGGTGGACCTGGCATCATGGGTGGTAACATCGGAGGCATTGCAGGGAAAGGAGCTGGCATTCCCATTCCCATACTGCCAGGAGTTGGTATAGGTGGCGCAACTGGTGTCTGACCTGAAATAGACGTAATCGTTGGCTGCTGGAATGCAGATTGACTAGTGGCAGTAGACGTTGCGGAGGGTTTGGTACCAAGACGAGGATCTCTAGTCAGCAGACGAGGGTCTCTAGATGCCATCCTAGGGTCTCGTGACTTTGAAGCTGCTGTGGAAGGAACACTGGGTCCTTGATTTTGCTGTAGTAATGTCTCATGCTCCTTGTTGATCTGAAAATAGTGAAGTTTTTATGATGTACACAAAACATCCCAGCTCAAAAATAAACTGTTACATAAACCAAGCATTCCCCTTACACGTACATTGTACATGCACTTATTGTATCATGAAATCATAATTGCTTTCATTTCATTCCTTTGTCTGGCAAGGAAATAATTTTCTTTGTCTAGCATAGAAATCAGTTCCATTCTTGGAATGGAATTTCTTATTTACATACCTTTTCCTGAGCCTCTAATTTAGCCCTGGTTTCTAGCAGTTCCATCTCCAGCTTTTTCTGCTGTAGCTTTAGTCTCTCCTGTGCCATCAGTTGCTGCCTGATTTGAACCTCCACCTCTGAGGGCTCTGACTGAGGTTTGGACTCCAGCTGAGGTTTGGGATCCGGGATCACAATCTCCTCATCCTTCTGAGTAGTAAAATGTGTAAATTTGTAATATGGTAAAATCATATTTCATGAACCTTCATTCAGGCTGTGGTTAAGATTAGGACTATTACTTAAGATCACAATTTTCTCCTCCTGTGAAGTTAAAATAAAATGTACCCTTGTTTAGAAGTATGAGAAATGGACTTTTTGCATTTAACAAATAAGAGACTTTGTGGATTGTCAAAAGCTAATGGTCAGTCATAGTTACCTACAATACCATCTTTTATCAGAAAGTTTTTGCAAAAAGAATGCCAAAAGTAAAATCTATTGTATCCTCTCCTTATTCCCCATCAGTATAAAAAGAAGCAATAGAATAATAATTATGTAAAAGATGATCATAGATTCATACTAATATTGTAAGTGTTATCTAATGAAAAATATATGAAATGATGAACACAATGAATAAAGTAATACGAAGATAATTCTAAAAGTGAAACACATGCATAGAACATCTAAACTTGTTAGAGGACATAAACTGGTGAGAAACAGGTCTAATTTCTTTATAACTTTTTGTAAACAGAACATCATAAGCCAAATTTGTTGGGGGATGCCGCTTTAATACCTCTTGACAGTCTTCTTTCATTAATTCCAGTTGAAATTTGAAAAATACTGCAAAAAAGGTAAAATCTACAATGAAAACTTAGCAAATAGAAATCTTTAAAACCTCCCCGACAATTATTTCTGCAAGCACTTTGTTGTACCATATACAGCAAATGTAAGGCATCGCACACACCTATGCCAAACATAACTAGAAATGTCCTACATGGATAAATACCCTCCCATATGATGCCAAGTTTTGACCTAGACTTTTGGATTGGCTCTTGAATTCCTATGTGATTGAAAATGTATTTGTGAATTGTGGTGTAGGAACACTGTTCTTAAATCCCCAGCTGACCTTTGAGCCCAAAATCCTTGTAAGGTTTCATCATTTAGGTCTGGAATTAGTTCCCAATATTCCCCAATTTCAATTTGACTTTCAACGTCCATCTCCCCCTTTATACAAAAGGGTTTCTTCTTAGGTTATGAGCAACCTATGCATTAAGTATAATCATCATTGTCCATAATTTACTCAAGTTATGCTGAGGAAACACTATTTTTCATACACACAAAGTTTGACCTTGACCTTTTGTTCCCATAATCACTTGGGAATTTCTTGGGGTTATAGGAAAATAAATGAAATTTCAGTAGTGTGGATCAAGAATGACTCAAGTTGTGTAGTGGAAACACAGGGTTCATACATGCAAAGCTTGATCTTGACTTTTTTAAAGCCAGTCTTGATTAATAAGCAAACTATGTACCAAGTTTCATTTGCATAGACCATCTTTAAAAATGAGTTATGAGAGGAAATGCTATATTCTATATATACCAAGTATGAACTTGGACCCCACAGTAAACAAAATGACTTTTTATGGGGAATCTACACTGCCATTCATAAATTAGTATACACTATTTCTACTCATTCTGCTGTTATAAAATGAACAGTTTCAAATCCATTGCTGTATGAATCTAATAATGAACCTAATAGAAATCATTTGTAACAAACTTGACCCAAATATTTGAAGTTTTTGAATTTTTAATTTTTTCATACAAAAATATTAGAATTTTTGGGAAAAAATTGTGCAGATGAGAAAAGTTTCTATTTACATTTTCCTTACCAAAATTCATAATTTTGAATTATATGAAGCCAATTATTATGATTCTTTCAAGTTCAGGATTGAAAAATTAGGATAAACTTATAAAGAATTTAGAATGATTTCCTTGTTTGTATAGTTATTTATTATGGATGGCAGTGTATAAGGTGCCATGCAACACTGTTGGTCAAAAATTGATCGATATTGTTAATGGTGCAGGAGCAGAATTTGTGTTGTGAACAGATGAACAAGTGGCAGACATAGTGAACCTGAAAACCTCCCTCAGACAATGTATACAGGGGTATAACTAACATTTCATGCAGGCATACATGTAGCTTGAATCCTAGAAACCCAGAAAATGGCACGGGACAGCTCATTTAAAGTAACAGTTCAGGAGACTTTCCACATCATAATTACCTTGTTGGCTAGGAATCTGGGATTGACATGAATACTTGCTTCTGTAGGTGCCTTTGCTGTGATTGGCCAAGCTGGATCAATCAGATTCACCCTTACATCTATGGTATACAGCTTCCTATTGGGGAATATATCATTCCACGTCTGTCGTAATTTGTAGAGATTCTGGCGTGTTTTCTCATCCACCTGGGGAATATTGTTAATGTAAGGATATGTGAAGAATTGCAATAGATAATGTATGGCATGTAGACATCATCAAAGTTTTTCTCATTGATCTCTCTCCAACTTCCAAGAAAGCATTGCTTGTGTACTACATGTAGTATCTTACTTCACTGTAAATATTTCTATTCAAGGGACGAAACTCTCAGTCTACCTGAACATAGTACTACATCAATGTTTTGCATAAATCTTTCCTTCATCATAACTTTAGCCTTGGTATGATGAGCTCATGAACCTTAAAGTTCCAATAGTACATACTAAAGCAGCGGCAAAAAGCTTAGCACGACCTTCCAAATAGTTATCGATAACAACTTAGAAGACCTTGACCTCTGACCTTCACAATATTCATCCTCTTATATATCTCCAAGAGAATTAATATTTCCCAGGTAGTTTTTATTTGCAAGGATTGACCTTAAACAATGACACCATGTACAGCATTCACACAACAGCACATCACATTTCATTTCACTTAATCTCGGTGAAATTACACACAATTTCTTTTCAACTGCTTCCCACAATGATGTGCACCTTTGCCTTTGATGTGCACCTTTGCCTTTGATAGCCATTAAGATCTTTAATAGGTTCACAGACTATACATTTGTGTTTGCAAAAATTTCTGTGTACTTTGACTTTTGACCTTGAAAATGGGATTAACCTATCTATATACAGGTGATTCTACACAGCTTAGTTATTGAGTTCATAAATTCCTATAATGTCCACAGAGCCTTGACTTTCTAACTTGAATATAATCTAGCAATCACCAATAAGATGTAGATTGGAAACTCTTGGTCTTGTTTTGAGTTCACAAAATTTACACTTACCAAGAAATACACTAACGCACGGCAGAAGTTACTATCTTTCCTCAGAAACTTTGTAAGTCTCTGAAAAGTTGATAATTTGTCATCCTTTTACCATTTTCTAACCTTTGATATTCATAAGTGGATACCCAAAAGTATCAACACTCTGTATCAATAGGTCTGTATATGTATGTACTTATTTTAGAGGTGTTAAGATTTTAGCAGAGTTAGTGCATGTTGTTGAAAGTGGGCTACTTCAAGACTACAATAATTCCACCATCTGTAATAGATCATCCCATCATCAGTTATAGATTATAATTGAAAATAAATCAAGTGCGTTAATTTGCAAAGTCAATTTGCTTAATTTTGTACCATTTCCTCCAAAATATGATTGTGCTAAAGTAAGTAAATGCTTCCAACTTAAAAGTTTGCATTTATTTATATGCAATTTAATCTATGCAGAAAAAATAGGTCAGATGTATCACCCATAGCATGGGTCTATGTAAGCTTGGACTGCCAATGTCAGTTTCCTCTCTCAGACTGTGACTTAAACTACATTTACTTACCAGACGCTGGAGGTATAGCATAAGGTCAGCTTACAGTTTGAGTTAGACAGTATTATAAACTGTTAAGATTTACATCTGCAGACAAAAAATCTGATTCCAGTAAAACAAACCGGAGTATTTAGTTTATTTAATAAGGACAATACTCAACCAGAAATTAGGCATATGGTTGATCCTTGTGCACAAGTATCCCAATTACACTGACTATGACCTCCGTTTCACCTCCATTTTGGTCTTCTTTGAACATTTTAAAGTCCAATCAATACAGAAGCTCAAAAAGATGTTAATAATGTTGGGAGTCGGGATACAACCTTTCCAAAGTTAAATCACTAATCACTCAACCATTCAGTTGATAACTTTAAGCAATTTTTTGTGCAGTACCAATTGTAAATACTGATGAATCCAAGACAGAGATGAGATTATTGTAGCCTTGGATAGTAGAGATAATGACAGTCTCCTTGCTTCTTATATATTTCTCCTCCAACTTTAATACAATCATGTATTGATGACAGACTACAAGTTACCCTTAACCTCATCAGTTCAAGTTATGACAGATACCTAGACCTTTTCACCAAAAACTTTTGAAGCATCATCCTCAGATCATACATAAAATACTTGACTGTTTGAGAACAGGCATGTTGCACCATAAATATATGGCCTTGACCTTCAAGGTGACCTTGATCTACACAGGGTGTTTATTCGAACCATGTAAGACCATCTCTGCTATTCTGATTGAAGCATAATGTATATCAATTACATAATAACCACTTATATGAAACTGTGACTAGCAGACGGACAGATGACAGTTATCTCTATATATATTGTGTAGCAGTTGAGGCGACAGAATAAAGGCTTATTGAATATTACATCCACATGTCTAAATCCAAACAACAACTTTGATCTTCTCACCTCACATCCATTCATCATTATAACACTAGACATACAGAATGAAAGCCGAGACTTCATACCTACTCAATTCATTGTGTTATATCAGGAGTATTGACAGACAGACAGACAGACAAGGTGATTCCTGTCAGTTTACCAGTTTATCAATATCATGCTCCTACATTTATTACATTCTGACTATTATAATTATCTGTATCTGTCCGTTTGATACATATAACATGTCCATGAATCAGTCCAGTGTTAACTTCAGACATGCACTCCAACAGTTGATTGAACACCTCACCGAGTTGTTGTAATACTCATGCAACCAAAAGTAAAAGCCTTTACAGACAATATACATATAAAAGTCTGTGAAGATTTGTTCCTTCGTTGTTCTTTCCTCCTTTCCTTTTAAAGGATCATCAGATTCATAAAGAAATATCAAATATAGCAACAAAATGAACAAGCTAATTCAGAGAATCATTGTCTCCTACTTTTGGGTGTTTGTCACAAAAGTAGGTTATTTTGTTACAAGAGAAAGGTCTTGTCACAAGGTATACACACATGAAATATTGAAGCCACATCACTTACCATTCAAAAGTTATGTCCAAGATTAAAGTTTTTGAAATACAGAGACAGACTGACTAACTGGATTTAATGTCCTAGAGCTATTGCAAAAGCCAAGGACAATAACTACAATCTAATGAGAAAAACTTTGATGTCCAACCAATAAAATGATCAATAAATGACAACTCTTTATAAATTATACAATTAATAATATTTCAAAACATCAAGCATAATCAATACAATCACTGCAATTAACACTGATTTAATGATAAATAATTATTGTATTTCATTAATATTTCATTGCAATTTTTGGGGGGCTGTTCCAGGAAACCAGAATTGTAAATTCTTCCTGTGTATGCTAACCTTTTCAAATACATGGCAAAAAGTACTGGCTATGTTATGAGCAAATAGTGAAGGGTAGGTAGATTTGGGTAGATTCTTGATGACGGAATCTATAAGGTACATGCCTGGGAGCTTTTTAGGAGATTCAACCTGAAACGATAAAATAACAACATTGCATATTTTATACACAATTTCTGCACTCTCCATGCCATCCTTCTTCTCTGCATCTACCTCATCAAACTGGTTCATCTTCCATATTCCTGTCAATAGTATCAATATGTTAAAATAATGAAGTCTCTTCTTTTCTGCAAAATTTCGAAAAATTTACGCAACTCTATGATGAAATAAAATATTCAATAAAAGATAGTTTGTATATTACATGTATTTGTTCTTCTTTCATATATGATTTGTTCTTATCTTCTCTTAGTCTTACCCTTTTTTATGAAATTGAGTGGCATACATAACAGCAAGAATACATGAGTAAGAAATTGCTAAAAGAGAAGAACATATATGAGCAACAATCAAACAAAACATAATGCATGAAATATGATTGAATGTAATGATGGCTGGCTCAGGTTGAGTGGACATGTCATCTGTTTTGCCAGTGGTACTGTCATACTGCACATCATATTAGGCTGTAATGGACCTGCATGCTTGCAGCAAACTTCAATAATGGAATTCAATGTTTCAGCAAATAAACTTTGCTCTAAACTTCAACAGCCAACTTTTTCCTTGTACATTGTGTGTCCATCTGCAGTCTTCCTAACTGTTGCAGAGAGAAGATTCTGTTTGGTTTCAAAATGACCGATGTTTTCTTAGAGATTGATCAAACAAATAGCTTAATTAATCTGTTAATCATGATAGACGAGCAATCTGTATGCTATACAAAGTAAGTCCCCTTCTGACTGGTCCTAATGTAAACTTGTTGATAACAAAGGAAAATAACATCAGTCATGAGATGAAATTAATTTCTCATTGTCTTTACTCAGTCCAAAGTTGGCAAGTCAGTTCTCAAGTCTCTAGTTTGAAGTCCATAAATTTAAAACTCATTTTTTCACTGCTTGTTGTTGTCAATGACAGTAAGTGTTTCATTCAAAGCATTAATTGTACAGCAATCCAATTCATATCTCAATAAGGTCTGAATGCACATGTGGACATCCAAGGTCAAAATTGATTGAACTCAAATTCCATTTTTAGTCGTTATGAGTTGAAGTTCAGCATTTATACATGAATAAGTGCTGGAGAATTGTCAATTGGAGTATGACTGGGTATGACAGACATTTACAGAGAGGAAACAAATTATATCTTTTTTAATTCCCTTTATCCGCAAGAAACAGATGCATGTATGTATATTTCTTTAACTATTTCAATTTGAAAGTAAAGAACTGCACGACACTTGCATTTTTATGAACGGCATAGAAAAACGCGAATGATAAGTTTTCGTGTTTATGCACAATTAACGCACTGTACTGTATCAGATTTGAGGAGATGGTGCCTTACATTATAACGATCTGACTGGCAAGTCCTTGCCTTTGAAAACATTGAGATCTGGGTAATTTTCATCAACGAACATTCATGGCAGGTCTCCATCAATGAAAATGCAATATTTCATATATTACATTTTGAACTTTATGATTAGCTTGGTGATTGGTCACATTGAGTTTCCTGTACATAATGCAGTTGTTAACATTTCATTGTTGCTGATTTCAGGATACAGCCCTGTACATCATGTTTCTATTTAAGGTCAGATTGACTAACACCTGATAATGAATTATAACATTTTAATCTTTGATGATAAATATGCAAAGTCAATCAGGTTATTTTGAGTTTTCTTTTCTAATGCAGCTCACTGCTGTTAACTTAAAGCTGCAGGACACAGCCATGGATAATGACTTTAAAAGATCGAATCATCACATCAACAAGTCTCTTACTGTCATATCCAAATACTTTGTCTCCTTGATGTATAATTCATCTGAACCTCACTTTTTTTCTACATTCATGTGGTTTTGGTCAACATAAATAAACCAATTCTGATCCATGTTGTCAGTACTGATATCTTGTGATGAACAGTCCTTCTAAAATCTTAAAATCTTGTGGAATGTGAAACGGTAAAAGAATATACCAGTCAAAACTTGAATACAAAATTAATTGAAACAATGAATTCTGATGAATTCTTTTATCAACTTTCATCAAAAGTGTAAAGCAAATTCTTAGTTTTAAACAGAAAGATATTCAAGTGACCCTTGGTATTTCCTTTCACAGTATTTCACATACCATCAAGATTTATAATGAATTCTACCAGTAATATATCTATCCAATATCTACAGTGAACGTGCATAGATAGCCTGTAAAGTGTTCTTTAATTTACTTTTACTTCAAGGTCAAAGAAAAGAACAAAATTAGTGCATGTAAGAGACCATTTCATTTGGTGACCTTGAGTCATTGACCGGCAATCTTTCAAAGAGCTTTAATGGTCAAAGTACATAGCACTTGCAGAAACAAGGTCATTTTTGAATATTCTTCATTTCAATCCCAATCTCCAAAATTTGTCAAGTACTTTGCATATATAATCAGTACACAAGTACTAAGTTAATGACCTTGTCAGTGTCATGCATGTGACAGACTATATTCCAACAATGTCCATACTGACTGAAACTCAATAACAACTGAATGCCTTCAGCACTTATATGTTCCTATGTACACATGTAGTAACTCCACGAATAACAGAAAGTCTAAATATGACCTTCATCAAAATTTTTTTAATAAAAATTCAAAAATTGATTTAAAATAGTTTATTTTGTGATTTACATCAATTCATTGTCCCCATTATATATTAGGTCCATAGATGTCACTGCACAAGGCGCATCAAGCTAGACTCTTCCTTCATCAATAGTACAATGTTCATCATAACATGTAAATGCTGTTTCTCACTTTTGGTCACGGCAAAATGAACTTTGTAAAAATTCCACTTCAGTGTCAAATGTACCAATAATGAAAAAGCATGCAAAATAGTAAAATTATAACAACACAATTCAATTGACCCTTCCGATTGCGGGAAAAAATGCAAAATTTGGTGACAGTCACAAATGCTTTTACCTTGGACAAACAAGCTTCGAACCTCAGGTCAAACATCGAAATTGCATTGTGAAGTCATGGAATTTCTCTAATTTTTCCCACGTTCCGAAGGGTCAATTACTCATTATAGTCTGTATACCTATTGATAGTACACATAATATTGTAGGATATAACCATGTATGATGTCTGTCATCTTCTTTGTATTCGGGATTTTCGTTATACAGAGTTACTTCCCGTTCAGGGACGGTATATGACATAAACCTATTGTGACGTCATTACATTCTATGGAAACTCAACATTAAATTCAGGGAAAGTACGCCACAAAAACGATGTTTCTATAGAAATTTTATGTCATTATGCTTTTTTTTTTTATGTCAGATACCGTCCCAAATCAAACACAAGTGTCGCTATGATCCGCAAGCGACACAACAAGCATACACCAACGAAAAGACGGAATAAACAGCAGAAAGAGATGTGATGTAGGAAAACAAAGAGATCTACAGGTAACAATATACAATACATCTTAGTGTGGAAGACAATGACCATGTTAGGTTAGAAAGTCAAGAGAATTCTTTTTTAATTATTAATTTAACACATATCACAGTGAGAGCGGCCTTGACATTGCTTCCATGTTAAAATGCTATTTTTTATGTTTTTGGTTATTTTGTATAATGTTGTAATGTGATACCAGAAACCCCAAACAGTGACATGTGATTAAAATCTACATTTTAATACATGTAACTAACTTTTGGGGGAAGTTTTTTTTATGTGAAAAGTTTCATCACAGGTGCTTATATATTTCATATCGAATTTCTTTTTATGATCCTTCAGACAGTTTGTCTGTTTATAATGGTTTTTTTGTACATTCTCTGTTGTCAAAGCAACCAAATTCTTATGATGATGGGTTGTATAATTGTTACTTTTAGCTCGATCTTTGGATATTATTTCATATGTTGCATAGTGTACTGAAAACATGCATGGAATGAATGAAGTGTTTGCATGTACAGGTATATTTTGTAAAAGTTTTTTGTTTGGTTTTTTTTATGTCTGATATTGTATTGACTCAATTTTAATGTCAATAAAACAGCTCTTGGTGTTAGCATTTAATCTGATCTTTGTTATTATAGTTGGTGCAAGTATATTCTGTTATAATTACATAAGAAAATGAAACAGTTAGGCTGATGTCCCTGCTTGAAGTATGTTTCATCTACATGTATCTAACTTACACAATTATAGGTGATATAAAATGAAAGGTTATCATTGTGCATTTTGACAAGTGCTGGTTTACTGGTACTAGTACCCATAACTCTTGGCTGCCAGGATAAAATATACAGGCTTGCAATATGATGTGTATCACAGTACTTTGATTCTTCAACAACAAATGAAATCCAACTTAAGTTTCAGTCTTGAGTATTTTATAAAATTCCATTAATTTTTTTCATACTGGTAAAATATG
This sequence comes from Pinctada imbricata, assembly GCA_033119305.1. Lineage (NCBI taxonomy): Eukaryota > Metazoa > Mollusca > Bivalvia > Pterioida > Pteriidae > Pinctada > Pinctada imbricata. The sequence continues at coordinate 60,755,784 of VSWD01000006.1, read as the reverse complement.
ATCTATTGATATGGAGGCAACCAATTGTCTGATGCAGACAATTTATGAGCAGGTTTTTTTTTCTTTTTAAAATTCTTTTGAGAAAAATTAAGTAGTAGAAAGCTTTAGCAGAACTGTAAGAAAATGACATTTAAATAGCTTCTTGTTTGAAGCGTTGACCAAGCTCTGTAATTTAAACAGTGATTTTTTTCAGTAATTTGGGAATGGGGTCTGGCCCGTGCAATTGGGAAAATTAACGACGTTTGGGAATATTTTGGGAAGTACTAATATAAAACAAAGTAAAAGTGAAATGACAGTTTATACAATCTAGAGTTCAGAATTGAAAGTTTAATCAAATAATATTCTTTTCAATATGATTTTATTTCTTATGCTTACAAAAATATGGCAAATAATTAGTAAATTCGCTACTTTTGAACCAGTAGATTTCACTAATTTTGGTGATAATTCCATCTATATGTGATTGGGAAATTTTAGAGCCACAATTGGGAAAAAAGATACTATTTTCATTGGGAATAGGGCCGAATAACGGCCCCAAAAAGTGGCAAAAAAAAATCCCTGTTAAATCTGAATTCTGGTCAGTTAACTCTACTATTAAAGTATTGAGTTTTTATTAGATTGTTGACCTTCATCATTTCATATGGTTTTGATACAGTAATGCCACCAGAACTCTCGTTGTGTTATTTAAGGTTTTTTTTTTTTTTTTTTTTTTTTTTTCGCAGTAAATTTCATTGCTGGAAAATGCACTTGATAAACTTTAAAGACACTTAGGATAACAAAAATTGACAGCAAATTTTATGGAAACTCAGCAAAATCTTTCATACGAGTATACATACTGACCTAGGTCAAAGATATATCAGTTGACTTAAATTATTGGTATGACGTATGAACTGTTTCTCTAGCAGTTTGAGTTTAATTATGCAAATACATGTATTTCATTCTTATAATGTTTTCAATTTCCCCATTATAATGGAATATATCAAAATCATCATCCATTATCGAAATCAGAATTATATAGGGTCTGGCGATGATGTTGCCGATGTCGGCGATAATCGGCACATCACTAGTATTTTTATATGTATTTACGAAAATTCGGCCAGGCTGGATATTGTCCAACAAATTTGTATTCAGGCTAGTAGTTCACAGAAGTCTTTGAGAAGACTGAGTTATGGCAAAACTTGAGTTTATTTTAAAGAAGTTCAAACCTGATCGTCACAGAAACAATACTGTCCATTTTAGAGAAAATGTTTGTTGTGATACACATGCATGCTTAAATATTATGAGAGCCCATAACTTTACGTCTAAAGTTTCAGGTGTAAGACTAATAATGAATATAAGAACAGTCGGATCAAAAACAGTATGTTCTCCAATCTTCAAATTGGGGAGTCTAATACAGATTACATATTGGAAAATAGATGAGCTGAGAAGCCATAGAAATTTCCCATACATGTACCAAGTACAATGTATGAGCGAGCATGATGGCTGTATCAGATCCTGGGATTTATAATTTTTTACTGCCTTTTTCAGTTCTCATTGCTGACAACTTTGTCCAAATAGGAGAAATTAATCATCCTTAACTTCATCCAAATAGAAAAAATTAAATAAATTAAAACATGGTATTTTCCCATGATTTCTCAGGTCTTCTATTCTAATTTTCCAATCATTTTCCTTACATGTCCCTGAATACCTATGCATGTAGTTGTAAAGTCATAGTTGTAGTAAATGTCAATCACTCTCAACTTTTACAAGATTCACCTTCTGCTTTTCAAAGTTTGGAGAAGCATTAATACATGTGGCACAACATATATGACATGTATAAAGACTCTTGTTGTGGTTAACTAGATCAAAGGTTCTTGATTTGTACTGAATTTCTGTAATACATGTACATGTAATACAGAATTGTGAATTAAAGGACTAAGTTCACCGACTCATGTAATTAACATTGTACTTATAATTACTTAAATATTCATGAAACTTCAAAAGTTTCTTTCATAAGGCCAAATGATAAAATAGTCTTGTTTCCCCCAACATGCTACAAAAATTGTCTCAGTAGCTTAGGTACAATGTAGGTGTTTCTTTCAAATTTTTTTTTTCTTTTCTCAGAAACTATCATGTTAATATACCTCAAAATACTTTAACATTTCAGGGATGCAATATAAAATACTTGAGAAAAATGTTAATTTGCTCATACGAGGTGCTCAAAGGATCCACCTCAAATCTTAAAAACCTGAATCTGTCATTAACAAAATAACTTGGGACATTGTTTGGCTGTTTGGGGTTTAATTCGGCATATGACATGTGACATCTGGAGATATAAATGTACACCAAAGCCTACAAAGTTAAAAGCTCAATGAAAATTTCATGAGTAAGTGAATATTGTCCTTCCAATACAAAATCTATCTAAGATCATAAAATGTCCAAGACAGTTTTCATGTCGAAGTGTGTACTTTTTGGAAAAAAAATGTGTACATCAGATATTCATTGAAATGATACATTTGTACGCATGAATCATGAGAATGTATTGAACATGTTGAATCAAATCCAGAGGAAACCAGCGTAAAATTCAGGGTAAATGTTGCTCAAAGACACTGTTTCTAAAGGAATTTATAGGTAATATCAAAATGCTTTTTTCTGATGCCGTTCAAAATTAGGAGGAAAGACTTATGTATACTTACAGAAGAACATTAAAAAAATATATATAGAATAACTCTTTTGCAAATAAATACAGTGTTTTTCTATCTAAAATTAATCGGAGATATTCGGCCCCATTCCCCCCTGTCTGGAGTATATATTTTTCCACTCCTGTCACAGAAATTTCCCCCTATATAAAAGCAGTGATTTTTTCAAGTAATTTGGGAATGGGGTCGGCGCCCATGCAATTTGGAAAATTAACAATATTTGGGAATATTTTGGGAAGTACTAATATGAATGTAAAATGACAGATTATACAAAATATGAATGTAAAATGACAGATTATACAAAATGTACAATCAAAAGTGCAGTATTGAATGTTTAATCAAATAATGTTTGTTAAAATATGATTTATTTCTAATGCTTACAACAATATGGCAAATAATTAGTAAATTTGCTACTTTTCAACCAGTAAATTTCACTAATTTCGGTGATAATTCCATCTCTATGAAATTGGGAAATTTTAGAGCCACAATTGGGAAAAAAGATACTACTTTTCATTGGGAATTGGGGTCGAATAACGGCCCCAAAAAGGGGAAAAAAAATCCCTGAAAAGATTTTTTCTTTGGCAAGAAATTGTTTTAAAATAATGTGTAAAATTAAAAGAAAAATACTGTTTTGGCAATAATTCTAATTTATTAAAAAATTCCCCATTTTAATAGTTCACGCACACATTATCCCCCATGTATCGGCCCTGAACAAAAGTGCGAAAAAACACTGAAATAATAATTTCATACAAATGTATATGATGTACACATTTTTTTCCGATAACAAATTATCATCTTATTCATATGACAGACTACAAACACATCTGGATATCTTCATTTAATTCAATGCAGATAATGTTTACATATTACACTTGGTGACACCTGCTAAAAATCTAGGCCAGGTCACGTGGCAAAGTCACATGACAACTCCATATGGAGGGATGAAGGATAAAGAAAAAAGAAAACACAATAAATCAGCATCAACCTTTTTACCTCTACCAAAATAATTAGAAAACTAAAGATAAACCTGATTGATATGTGATTCTATCACTTGGACAATCTGGGAAGCAAACTGTTCGTTATCCTCGGCTAACATGGTGAGCATGTTGATCAATGGTTTACTGTTCAATGTCAGATCTTTTAGGGATGACCTGTAATCTTCTATCACTTCTTCCTCCATTTTCTTTTAAAATTCACTACACTCAAAGGTACTCTCTTCTCATAATCGGTTAAATAAAGACATTTTCTGTGTTCAATTCCTTCTTCTCGTGATTGCAAATGGCGTCGGTAAGGTCCTAAACAGGTCCGAAAATGTCAAATCCATTCTGATTGGTTTATTCCAAGGTCGTTGTAAATTTTCAACCAATGGCGAGTCAGGTTCCATTTTCTGAGATATGACATCATTTCTTTGCTGTCATTAAACAACCCTGAGGCATACCGAAAGACTTCCTTGTGCGACGTCAATATATTTGCACCCCCAGGTTTTGAACAAAATAAAGTTATTGGTGCATGGTAATCACTTTTCCATCATTGTTAAATATGTTGTCTATTATGCAGAGCTTTTTTGAAGTAGGTTGATTCGGTGAGAATTCTGTCTTTGGCCTGCACTTAGTTGACCCAATGACATGCAACACTCTGCAGAAGGCCCTATTTGAACCTGCATAGGCCCTCCTATTTTACCTTACCGTAATATTTTACTAAGTGACCTTGAGCGGTGTATTTTATTTCAAATGTTTTTCTTAAGTAATATGGTATATCGCAAAATACCAGTATTTATTTAATATATCGCGACATATTATCGCTGAGGGACATATCACTATATTATAAGCAGTTATAAATATTGCACACCTCTACTGTCTGCGCACCTCACTTCAGAAACTGGATAAACGAGATTTTGATAACGTTGTCATGCAACAATTAAAATAAAATCTATATCATTGAATAGTCGTAAATTTTGGTATATGTTACATGGTCGAGGGTTTATATATAATGCAATCATATTATAAAGACAAAATAAGTTTTAGGCAGTGATTTTTTTCAGTAATTTGGGAATGGAGTCAGGGCCCATACAATTGGGAAAATTAACGATGTTTGGGAATATTTTGGGAAGTAGTAATATAAAAGTTAAATGACAGTTTATACAATCAAAAGTTCAGAACTGAATATTAAATCAGATAATTTTCTTTCAAATAATATTTAATTTCTTTTGCTTATAACAATATGGTAAATAATTAGTAAATTTGCTACTTTTGAACCGGTAAAATGTCACTGATTTCAGTTATTATTCCATCTCTATGTGATTGGGAAATTTTAGAGCCACAATAATGGGAAAAAAAGATACTATTTCTCATTGGGAATGGGGCCGAATAACGGCCCCAAAAAGGGGCAAAAAAAATCCCAGTTAGGTAGGGGGTTTTCAATGTTAAATTTTAGCGTGACGTCGCCGAGTTTAACATTGAGCCTATGGAGAGCGTCAAGACGTCACGGGAAAAATTAGCATGGGAAATGGCCCATCTAAAATTTGTTTTGTCTATATAGTTTGATCGGATAATATTACTCACTATCATATATATAGCACAATTACCAAAATTTACGACTTAGCAAGATCTATTGAATGGTATCAAGTTCATTTAAATTTTTGCACCATGAAGTAGTCAAAATTGCGTTTATTCAGTTTCCCAAGTGAGCCGCGTGGACAGTAGTTTGAGTGTTTGTTTACTTCCTACCGAATTATCCGTGAAAATCTACCCTTATTTACCCTAACTTAAGTTGAAAAATCTATGTCCTTATTATTTTAAATTCGTAATGCCCATGCGTAACTTGGAGTTTTTCCATTAATTTTGTTGTAATTATTGTGAGCCAGAAATATTTACAAGAAATTAAATTTATATTTTGATATCTTGGAGGGTTTGAGTGTCATAATTGTAATTAATGGAAAGATAAGGTAGTTGACCCATATATAATTAAAGAATGGATAGTGTGTAAGTACCTTCTCCACCACATTACAATTTGTTACATTCATGTAGCAAAAATTGACATTGATGTTACAAAAGTTGATGACAGTGCGATTAGGAGATTCCCCAAAAAATTGGCATCTAAATTTTATGAATTAGTTTTTGGAGAAAACCTCATTAATCATATGTATTATACTTTCAAAAACGGTCACTTTGATTTTTTTTTAATAAAATCGCACTTGAAACAAAAAAGTCATTAGCAACAGTGGCAGATTCAGGGGGGTGCGGAGGGGGCGTCCGACCCAAAATTTTCCAAAAAGCCCTATATTTTGGCCCATTTTCAGTAAAAATTGGCAAAATTCGCCCTTTTACCGCCCGGCAAAGGGGGCGCTGGATCCGCCACTGAGCAAATAGAACTTAGATGACCAAAAAATTTAATTATACAGATACAAAAGCTTTATTTAGTGTTGAACATTTGTAACGTTACAACATAAGCTCTGAAGAGCTTGTATTTTGACAAACATAGTAAAACAACAAAGCAACAGTTAAATATCACAGACATGCACCTGAAAATAAAAGCACACATAACGCTAAAGCATTCACATGTAAGACGTGTCACTTTAATTCTAAGCATGTTATCGGAGTATTGTAGTCATGTTTATTATCAAATGAATTAGAATGAAGCCCTGCAGATGAAAATGTAAAGAAAATGCAAAAAAGAAAAAAAAACATGTGTTTGTGAAACACGGATGCCCCCGTTTGAATCTTTGTTGGTAAAACAGCTGAAAAGTAGTTCACATTTTGAGGTCAAGGTCACAAGGTCAAATTTGGTATCCATGGAAAGGTCTTGCCACAAGAAAGTCATGTGTGAATTATGAAAGCCCTATCACTTACCATTCAAAAGTATGGCTAAAGTTTAGATTTTCGAAAGTAGGTCAAATTCTAAGGTCAAGGTCATAAGGTCAAAAATTTTGGTATCCATGAAAAGGTCTTGTCACAAGGAATACACATGTGAAATATGAAAGCCATATCACTTACCATTCAAAAGTTATGGCCAAGGTTTAAGTTTTTCAAAAGAAGGTCAAACTCCAAGGTCAAGGTCACAAGGTAAAAAATGTTGGTATCAAAGAAAGGTCTTGTCACAAGGGATACACATGTGAAATATGAAAGCCCTATCACTTACCATTCAAAAGTTATGGCCAAGATTAAAATTTTTCAAAAGTAGGTCAAACTCCAAGGTCAAGGTCACAAGGTCAAAAATGTTGGTATCCATGGAAAGGTCTTGTCACAAGGAATACACATGTGAAATATGAAAGCCCTATCACTTACCATTCAAAAGTTATGGCCAAGGTTAAAGTTTTTCAAAAGTAGGTCAAACTCCAAGGTTAAGGTCACAAGGTCAAATATGTTGGTATCCATGGAAATATCTTGCCACAAGGAATACAAATGTGAAATATGAAAGCCATATCACGTACCATTCAAAAGTTATGGCCAAGGTTAAAGTTTTTGCAGACAAACATACAAACAGAAACAGACAGACAGACAGACGGACGGACAGACCAAAAACTATATGCCCCCGAATCTTTGATTACGGGGGCATAAAAATGTTAAAATAAACAATTTGTATTTTACAGCTGAGTTTTTCGGTACATCAAAGATTTACTGATCGTTGCCGAATATTAGTATACCTTAGCATATCATCAGTCATCGGCAAAAAGCGTAGTTTTGAGGGGAAGTAGGCAGTTATGGGTTTATAACCTTATTAACTTTGGTAATGCTAAAAAAATACAGTTTGAGTTCAACATTTCAAATTTTATCCAATTTTAGGCGATTAACTTTAAATAACCAATTTTTTTTTATTATTATCATTGTAGAATGACAAAATCATAATTAAACAATGAGAGATAACAAATTTATAAATCAAATCATTGAAAAATAACTAAAGCATTGAAATTCAGGCTGTATTTGTAATTATTGTGGAACAACCAAATCATTGTGAAAAATCCAAATCCAAATCAGTATGTTAATAACCAAATACATCTGGCCCTCACCTTTAACTTGCATCTGAGAAATTGTTAGTTAGGATATATCTGCTGTAGTCTAAGAGGTGCATGCAGAACTCTCATATTTGTCATGTGTGTTCTTTATGACAATAAACCCAAATTTTAATCATGCGATTTGACCTACATTTGAAAACTGTTCATTGACCAAAAGTATTTTGCTGAAGATGATAGATTTTCTGACAGGTATCATTGTAAATAAGTATTTTAATGTTAGAAAATACTGTTAGTATAATATTGTTTGTGTTCATGGCCCATATTGAACAAAACTTCATATAGGTATATATACATGTATTATGTTATCAGTTGTGGCCCTTTCTGACTTACATACCTTTTTTTCAATTTTCTTGTTCTATTTACAGGCAAATATCAGCATGTAGAGATTTAAGTTCAGCTAAACTTGTGTGAGATGGAAGATTACAAGTATTTGTTTAAGGTTGTACTGATAGGAGAGGCTGGTGTAGGAAAGACTTGTCTTGTCAGGAGATTTACTCAGGTAAAAATGTTTTTATTTGTAAAGAATTTGCCTCGTTTGTTGATTTAAACAGGTTAAAATCTGTCTTGTCCTATGATTGGGAAGGCCAGAGGCTATATCAAGCCATGCACCATAGTCCCACCAATTTGAAAGATGGTAAATTGAAGTGTGTGTTTATTCTTTTAAAAGAAATGACCATGGTCATGGCATGACCATTGAAATTGTAGAAATTCATTGAAAATGACCCAAGCACAAAATTTCCTTCCCAATCTCTGTTTGTCTGTAGATTTTACTCATGTAAAAAATTGTCTTTTTTGATAATTTAAGCAAATTAGACTTTGTCTTGTTTGTAAAATTTTGCTTGTTTGTAGATTATCTGTCATCTCTAGTGATTGGAAATTTTACCAATAATTTTAAAAGTACCGGTATACACCATGTGCCATAGTCCCACACATACGTGTAAAATACGGTAAAATAATGCATCCTTAATACAGGTAAATTCTCATTCCTTTATAGCTGTCCTATGTTATGTTATGTAAAAGTGTTTAATTTCTTCCTTTCAGGGTTTATTTCCCCCTGGACAAGGTGCCACTATAGGAGTGGATTTTATGATTAAAACTGTTGAAATCAATGGAGAGAAAATCAAAGTAAGTACTCACTGAATGTCATCTCTATGTTAAACTGGTGTATGTAAAGCTGCTACCAGGTAAATGCTATTATATCATGAAAATACCAGCAAGATATGGTAATTTAAATGAGAGTGTTTATAACGTCATTTTCTCCCGATAACGTCGAAATGACGTCGTTGTTTGCTGATGGATAAAAACACCAAAGTCCAAATATTCTAAAAGTGGCATAGTTTCTAATTTTAAATTTCATTAGGGGAGTCCACTTCATTAATCAATCAGTGTATTAAATGTTTTAAGGAGGTTAAGACTGTGCTTTTCTTAAGAAGTGAGAAAACAAATAATGCCGCCCCTAACTTGATGTTCAATCACTCCGTAAATTAAACATTTTGTGTCTTTTGAATAGTAAATGAATTTTGCCCATGAAATGTAAAACACTTTTTAAAATTGTTCTTCTATATAAGCTTCAGATATGGGATACTGCAGGACAGGAGCGGTTCCGCTCAATTACACAGAGCTACTACCATTCAGCTAACGCCTTGATTTTGGTGTATGACGTGTGTAGTCAACTGTCATTTGATAGCTTACCTCACTGGATACATGAGATAGAGAAATACGCAAATACTAAAGTACTCAGTTACTTAGTAGGTAAGACATGAGATAGAGAAATACACAAATACTAAGGTACTTAGATACTTAGTAGAGAAGACATGAGATAGAGAAATACGCAAATACTAAAGTACTCGGTTACTTTGTAGGTAAGATACGTGAGATAGAGAAATACGCAAATACTAAAGTACTCAAGTACTTGGTGGGTAAGACATGAGGTAGAGAAATACACAAATACTAAAGTACTTGGTTACCTAGTAGGTAAGACATGAGATAGAGAAATACGCAAATACTAAAGTACTTGGTTACGTAGTAGGTAAGATATGAGATAGAGAAATACACAAATACTAAAGTACTCAGTTACTTAGTAGGTAAGACATGAGATAGAGAAATACGCAAATACTAAAGTACTCGGTTACTTTGTAGGTAAGATACGTGAGATAGAGAAATACGCATATACTAAAGTACTCAAGTACTTGGTGGGTAAGACATGAGGTAGAGAAATACACAAATACTAAAGTACTTGGTTACGTAGTAGGTAAGACATGAGATAGAGAAATACGCAAATACTAAAGTACTCAGTTACTTAGTAGGTAAGACATGAGATAGAGATATACACAAATACTAAGGTACTTAGATACTTAGTAGAGAAGACATGAGATAGAGAAATACGCAAATACTAAAGTACTCAGTTACTTTGTGGGTAAGATACGTGAGATAGAGAAATACGCAAATACTAAAGTACTCAAGTACTTGTTGAGTAAGACATGAGATAGAGAAATACGCAAATACTAAAGTACTCAAGTACTTGGTGGGTAAGACATGAGATAGAGAAATACGCAAATACTAAAGTACTCAAGTACTTGGTGGGTAAGACATGAGATAGAGAAATACACAAATACTATAGTACTTGGTTACGTAGTAGGTAAGATATGAGATAGAGAAATACACAAATACTAAAGTACTCAGTTACTTAGTAGGTAAGACATGAGATAGAGAAATACGCAAATACTAAAGTACTCGGTTACTTTGTAGGTAAGATACGTGAGATAGAGAAATACGCATATACTAAAGTACTCAAGTACTTGGTGGGTAAGACATGAGGTAGAGAAATACACAAATACTAAAGTACTTGGTTACGTAGTAGGTAAGACATGAGATAGAGAAATACGCAAATACTAAAGTACTCAGTTACTTAGTAGGTAAGACATGAGATAGAGATATACACAAATACTAAGGTACTTAGATACTTAGTAGAGAAGACATGAGATAGAGAAATACGCAAATACTAAAGTACTCAGTTACTTTGTGGGTAAGATACGTGAGATATAGAAATACGCAAATACTAAAGTACTCAAGTACTTGGTGAGTAAGACATGAGATAGAGAAATACGCAAATACTAAAGTACTCAAGTACTTGGTGGGTAAGACATGAGATAGAGAAATACGCAAATACTAAAGTACTCAAGTACTTGGTGGGTAAGACATGAGATAGAGAAATACACAAATACTATAGTACTTGGTTACGTAGTAGGTAAGATATGAGATAGAGAAATACACAAATACTAAAGTACTCAGTTACTTAGTAGGTAAGACATGAGATAGAGAAATACGCAAATACTAAAGTACTCAGTTACTTAGTAGGTAAGATACGTGAGATAGAGAAATACGCAAATACTAAAGTACTCAGTTACTTAGTAGGTAAGACATGAGACAGAGAAATAAGCAAATACTAAAGTACTCAAGTACTTGTTAGGTAAGACATGAGATAGAGAAATACGCAAACATTAAAGTACTCAGTTACTTAGTAGGTAAGACATGAGATAGAGAAATACGCAAACACTAAAGTACTCAGTTATGTAGTAGGTAAGACATGAGATAGAGAAATACTTAAGTACTCAGTTACTTAGTAGGTAAGACATGAGATAGAGAAATACGCAAATAATAAAGTACTCAAGTACTTGGTAGGTAAGACACGGGGGTAGAGAAATACACAAACACTAAGGTACTTAAATACTTAGTAGAGAAGACATGAGATAGAGAAATACGCAAATACTAAAGTACTCAGTTACTTAGTAGGTCAGACATGAGATAGAGAAATACGCAAATACTAAAGTACTCAGTTACTTAGTAGGTAAGACATGAGATAGAGAAATACACAAATACTAAAGTACTTAGTTACATAGTAGGTAAGACATGAGATAGAGAAATACGCAAATACTAAAGTACTTAGTTACATAGTAGGTAAGACATGAGATAGACAAATACACAAATACTAAAGTACTTAGTTACATAGTAGGTAAGACATGAGATAGAGAAATACGCAAATACTGAAGTACTTGGTTACGTAGTAGGTAAGACATGAGATAGAGAAATACACAAATACTAAAGTACTTGGTTACGTAGTAGGTAAGACATGAGATAGAGAAATACGCAAATACTAAAGTACTCAAGTACTTAGTAGGTAAGACATGAGATAGAGAAATACGCAAATAATAAAGTACTCAAGTACTTGGTAGGTAAGACACGGGGGTAGAGAAATACTCAAACACTAAGGTACTTAAATACTTAGTAGAGAAGACATGAGATAGAGAATTACTCAAAAATTAAAGTACTCAGTTACTTAGTAGTTAAGACACGAGGGTAGAGAAATACACAAGTACTAAGTTACTTAGTAGGGAAGACAGAGAAGTACATAAATACTTCAGTACTTAGTTACTTAGTAGAGAAAACATGAGACACAGAAATACACAAACACTCAAGTACAGTTACTTTGTAGGTAGGATAGAGAAATACACAAAAAACTTACATTTACGGTAGTTTATACATGATAATGTTATGAAGAGATGAGAATAGCAAAACTTAAAGTACTTAGTTACTGTGTTTAGTCAGTAATGCTAGGTTTACACTTGGCCACGATCGCCCCGATTTCGTAGAGATTGTAAGAAAGCGTGGGATTGAATCGTGACGATCGTAAGAGAGCGTGGTGGAATCGTGATGATCGTAGGAGATCGCAAAGATCTTGGCAAAATTTTTGATTCTCAAAAAATTTGCTACGATTGTCCCGATTGATCCTTACATAGTGAGAGATCTTAGTGGAGCGTAGTGAACGTGTTGGAGCGTAGTAGAGCTTAACAGATCTTGACAAAGCGCAAATATGCGATCGTAGGAGATTTTGGTGAAACACGTTTTCCTACCATCCACTACGATTTCACTCACGCTCTTTGACGATTTGTTGCGGTTTCCACGATTCAGTCCACGATCTACAAGATTCATTGCGATTCCAAAATTCCTATAATGAAAATTATAATAAGACAACCCGGTTTTGATGGATTACAAGGGTTTTTAACATCCGCAACAATTTCTAACATATGAAGAAGACTAAGAAATGAAGTCTTGATTATCAGAGACGTAGTGCATTAATTGTCTTCGAACGAGTTAAATATATACACGCATTCAAAAATTTGAATTGCTCAACAAAAATGTTACCTTTAATAATCGAAAAAAAAGAAAAATCAAATAAGGTTCATTTCTAGCGTTTTGCGATATAAAATCTTCATCTCCTGGAAATTAAGCTTAATCTTGTTCGGATATTGCAAATGGTATTCAAACTGGTTGTCTATTTCATATCAGATCGTGTTAAATCGCGGCAAATCGTAGTCCTGCATTGTAACAGGTCGCAACAAAACTTGATAAGCGTAGGGAACCGTGATAGAGCGTGGCAAAGGGTAATAGCTCATCGTGGTAATCGTACGGGAATGTAACAAAGCTTGAGAGAACAGGATGCAAATCGTAACAGATCTTATCAACAATCGTAACAAATCGCTACAGCGTGTATCAGAGTGTGATGGAGCGTCGGAGATTGTGTGAAGACCAATTTTATTGATAGAATCGTGTAGCTCCACAATTTTGCTCAATCGTGGACATCGTAGGGCATCATGGCTAAGTGTAAACCTAGCATAAGTGAAATACATGTATGCAATCCCTTGAGAACTAAGTGGTTATGCCTTTTTGACGCGGTTGGGCTTCACAACCACTTAGGTTTTGGTGTTCACATAAATATAAATCTGCTGCACAGTAAAATACATATTACATGCATCCGAGAACGAGCTTTGTATCAAATTTTATTTTTCAGAACTCTGCCTATTGCAAATATGTCCTGAAAAATGACATACAGAAAGACCTAGATTAAACTAACAGAGAACAAAAACAAACTTGTAATGATTTATCTAATTTGTAGGTAACAAGATAGATCAGATAAACAGACGGGAAATTCCAGAACACATAGGAAAACAGTTTGCCAAACGATACGAAATGAACTTCATGGAGACGTCCGCCAAGGAAGCCGAAAATGTAGACACTCTGTTTTTAGACATTGCCATGGAGCTGACGAAGTTAGCACGGCAACAAGAACTTGATACGGACAAATCACCAACATTTAGTGCCGGCACTACTACCGTAGTATCTAATTGTTCCTCATGTTTTAGATTCTAACGGTTATATATGTACGCTACAGTGATGCTGACGTACATTTAAATGTGAGAATTTCCACATCATCTGATTACAATGTGAAACTTTTTTCCGATTATTATTACACTGTAATGGATGTCCTTTTGTTTATGAGATTCGTTGTATGTGACATTCCTATTTCTTGCCATGGTAGAGATATTGCAGTTTTATACCAAAGCATTCAGTTTCACCATTATTGTGTGCCATGATATATTTACCTGTGTATTGACCCAAAGTTCTTTTTTGGTTTTATTTCTAGATATATGTAGCATTCATAACCCATATTTTTTGCCAAAATTTGATAAATTTATTGAAATAGTCCCAGTATCACATATTTACCATGTTTAGATTTTATTTATATGTACTGACATCTACTATTTTCCGTGGTATTTTTAAGGCCCACTTTAAAAAATTGTACATTGTACTTTATAGTCTTTTTATTTGCGACATCTTGTCTGTATCAGATCGTCTGCTGTTTTCTCCTTTCACAATTATCAATACCAGAAAATAAAGGTGGCAAATGAAAGGGTATTATTTGAAGTTATACACCTGGGTATCAAGATTTGGATGGGACTCATTTCTTGATTAGGAGAAAATCGATGGGGATAAAAAATACCTAGTTGTGCACCTTATACCAATAAACATCACAGATACAAAAAATTAGGTTGCATATGAAGGTGTAAGTAAGTTTCCTCAAATTAGCTGATTATTCAAAGTTGTTAATTATTTATGTACACTTACATTGACAAATCATGTTACATGTACATGATATATGGTATACTTATTATAAGTTATACAGTGTTTTACAGTGGGGATACAGAGAGATATTGGGTTGATGAAAAAGATTGTATTGGGCAATGGCCTTTGGTTTGTGTATGCTACGTCAACATATTTTAAAGCATCTTGGTGACGTCAAAAGCGTAAAGTGTCTTGGTAGATGCAGGATATCAAAATAATATCCTGTCAGTAACGTAATATAACATAATATTCGGTTCTTCTCGACCAATCAGATTGTAAGAAATTTGCCAGAGGTAGGATAAATATCTGATACATCTCCTTTAGATAGTAGTCATGGTGCATCAGATCCAGAGTCCTCTACTTACCAGAGATTAATCTACAATTTGATCTTAATGTTTCCTCTGGACGCAATGAAACTTGGCCAATGGGTCCCCCAGCCAAAACAATGGGTCCCAGCAGAAATTAATGTGCCCCAATTTCTACAAACCCTCTTTTTTTCGCGGCGTTTTACGTTCGCGAATACAAGTGAGCTGACCTGCTCGCGGCATTTTATGTCCTTGAGATCATTATAATTTTTATAATTTTTGTTCCACAAAAAACGTCTAACTCTTAAAATTGTTTGTTAGCGATACTTCGTACAAACGTTATCCAACCAAACCAATTCCATACGGTTTGCAAAGACGGTACAATGATGGTGTGAATTAAACGATTTCAATAGATTTCATAATGTTATGTAAAGTTTACAGTGGAGAAATTTTTCATAAATATATATATCTGTATCCGAATGATATGGATAAGTTACCGGTAGACTCGCGTCGGACTGCATATACCTTCTAATTAAAAAAGAAAAGATGCTCCGCAATGATTTCCCATACGATACCACAGATCTGTTAGGTTTAAAGAGCTGTCAAAATATAAACGACAGACATTTATACGTTACATAGCTAAATGAATAATGTTAATAAACTTTCTCGACTTTGAATGTTTTTAAAATATATGTAAACATGAACTAAAATGGACGCATTATACGACAGTGAACAATGCGCACTGTGGGACGCAGCGATAGGAAATCAATGGGTCCTGGGCGATTTTTATGCGTCAGAGACGCAGGACGCAGAGGTAGATTAATCCCTGCTTACAAGTCAGAATAAGTTGTTGATGTCTTTAATTTTTTTTTTTGAAGTATTGAGTTTGGTTAATATTTAATGACATTGTATAATATACAAAAATGCTTGTTTTTGATTATCTGTGTTTTGATCTGATAAATATATTTCCGATACAAAAGTATCACTTTTATTGCCTGTTTGAAGATGGAAGATTTAATAAACCAGTGGATAGGATTTAATATAACTTGACAAAATGCATTTTTTGGGCTCATAGGCCATAGGCTAAATGATGTTTAGATGATTTTGGAAAGTACAGATGGAAAGGCGTAAATCATAAATGTTAAGATTGTGCAAACAAATACATTTTTGTATAAAATTTATTTGGATCCCTTACAAAATGAAGGATCATGATTTCAAAATATAAATGAAAAAGGTTACCTACCTGTAAGGTTATACCCAAGTGTCATACAATAAAATAAAATGTAACATGTAGAAGTACTTGAAAAAAGTAGAGTGCTGCTAATCCAAATCGTCAGTTTAACCCTTTGATTTGGATGATATATATACATGTATGTACAATCTTACATGTATCTTAATATATTTGCTTCTTTTTGGGATATATTCTTCCTGTTAGGACTGTTTTCACCACATCATGTCAATTTTTTATTTGGTCAATCATTGTTAACAGCATTACACATATATATTATCCTCTCTGATTATAGCCTTATGAGATTTCTTTTAATTATTTGTAACGTATGAATACTTTAAAAACTGCAGCATTCATAAAGTACATGTATGATATAAGTTTTACTTCATCTGAACCTGCTTTTTTAAGAATTGACAGTTTGAGGGTATGTGTGTACCTGGTAGATTGTATGTAGATTTTCTGAGAAGGGTACTAAAACTCAAGGAGTTCAAACCATATAGAAGTGTTAACCAATGAAAACACTAATAGAATTACCATATCTTTAATATGTAGATATGGGGCAGTTCCAGCATTTTACAAGCTTTTATTTTTTTTTTACAGTATAAAGTTGATTTCCTTTTGTCATACACAACCATTCATTTATATACAAGTAGTCCCATGTTTTTTTTTTCATTTTCATTTTCAAGTATTTCTTAGTGCAATATTTTTTTTCAGTATTATGTTGTATATTACAGTTGACACACAGTTTACAAAAATATTTTTCATTATAAGGGTCATTTACTTTGCAAGAAATGCTTTTATATGGATTGATATTTTTCATGTTCAACTGCTAAAGTAGAATACTCAAATAGGCGAATCTCTCTTTACTACACCAGGAAATAAATATTGATATACATAGTACAAATGTACCTGCAATGAACATGAATAAATTCTGATATATAAGGTACCTCCAATGTTTTTATTCTTTTTATGATGTATGAACATACTGTTTGTGTACTTATTTTAATGCAACCAAGTTTTAGCGTAAACAAGACAAAATTTGGCAAATTGACCTATTAACGTAATCATGAATTGGCGCACTTGACTTATTTTACATTATGATGAATAAGAAATTTTCGTTTGGTGTAGTCGTGAATTAAAGCAGTCTGATCTGTACTAACGCCACTATAATAAATACACATACAGGACATGATGTTGTCATTAGTAGGTGGCATAATGGTAGAGAACGCGTGAGGTTTATTTATTTCCAATTTTGATCATTTACAAGAAAATACGAACCCTAAAAAGGATAACATTTTAATTGATTTTCAAGGTCAAGTTACATTTGTACATGCGGCCAGTCTGTGCTGGCAAGTAAAACTTTGTGGGCTTAAAACTTCTAAAAACTAACCCATTTGTTTTCATACTTGATACAAGGATAAAGTTGACAAGAAGAGGAACTTAATTTATTTCCAAGGTCAAAGGTGAAGGTCACAGCTTGTGAAATTGTCTATAATGGATGTTTATTGTGCGGTATATACCTATGATGGTTAACAAGGTCGTTCTTATAAGTCATTCAATATGATTGAGGTCAATCTCTTCTGCTTGGAGAGGATTAACCACTTCCTTTTGATGGAGATTGATCAAGCGTGGGTTTACATGTAGAGAGGGGATGGATTTAGGATCCTTACTGCAATGCATGGAATGGATGCTGCATCTGAGTTTTTTTTTCATGATTGAGCAACGAGGTTAAGTAAAATGGGACAAGTCCATTGCCAGCCTATCATAAGTCTTAGACGAACCAAGCTTGTGTGGGTGATGCATCTTAGGATACTTACTGCAATGCATGGTGTTGATGCTTCATTTGACCTATATGTCACGCTTTAGGTAACACTGTTCAGCAAAATGTGACACGTCCATTGCCAGCCTATTATACAATACAATACAATACAAAACACTTTATTGCCAAAAAATTGGGCCCCGAGAGGCATACATGTCAGAAGATATTACTACAGAACAACAATGTTATAGATATTACTACAGAACAATTATTATTATAAGTCCTAGATCAACCAAACGTGTATGGGTAATGTACATAAGGATTCTTACTGCAATGCATGGTAGGGATGCTGCATCTGATCTATATTATACGCATGAATGACCAGGTTAATGGGACAGGTCCATTGCCAGCCTATGATAAATCGTAAATGAACTAAACTTGTGTGGGTGATGCATCTTAGGATGCTCACTGCAATGCGTGGTACATATGCTGCATCTAACCAATATTTCACACTTGAGCGACAAGGTTAAGAAAAATATGGGGCAGGTCCATAACCAAACTTGTGTGCATGATGCATCGGAAGATGCTTACTGCAATGGTAGTATGGATGCTGTGTCTGACCCACATTATCCGCTTGGGTGATCATCTTAATTTCCTGCTAACTTTAAGTCCTTTATCAACCACACTTGTTTTGGTTGATGTATCATCTGGCGATACTTTGTTTAATGTATGCATGTGCAGACGCTTGTCAGGAGGAAATGTTCTGATTGCATATTTACACATATTGACGTTTGTGGCGAAATCTATGAACATAGATATAGGTATATATACGTCAAAACAGGATAAAGCAGTGTTTTGGGAAAATTCGAGGAAGTGATGTCCTGAAACTCTTCAATCTCATGATCCTCAATAGTTCTTGATGGTACCAAGACAATCAACAAAAGAAATGCAAATCATCTTGCACGAACTATTGGTCATTAGTTAATAAGGCGAGAACTGCACGCCTTTTGTTTCATGTCATTTCTGGTTTCTTATCAGTAACTTTAACATGTGTAAATCACAATGAAGTCGTTGGTACAAATCTTCGCCGTATTGGTTGTTGGTTTTATTTACAATACTTCATGTCAACAAGGTAGGAACACAAAGAATTTTAGAATCAAAGATTAATTTTGCCAGAACAAGTATCTCGTATCGGTTTGTTTCCGTTTCCCTGCATTAGAACTATAGTTTCCACAATAGCCATGTAATTTGTACTTGGTAGTAAAATATTCTTATCTTCATTACCATGTAAACATATGAAAAATGGAAACATGAATCAGTATTCAATGGTGTTCATCTAACAAATTCATTCATTCCCTCTAAAGTACACGAACAATTACATATTATCGTTGTTTTAGGTATAAATTTTAGCTGTCCCGGTGGATACGCCTTACACTCGCCCTCTTGTTATAAAGCCTTCAGAACTACGGCCAACTGGATACAGGCCAAGGTTTGCTGATTTCTAGTATTTGAGCGTCTGAGTTTAGCCAAAGGCTCAAATTGAGCTATTGACATACATTATACCGGCGTTACCTTCCGTTGTCCCTACGTCGATCTGTCGTCTGTCTGTAAGCCTCTTACGTTCGATTTTTTCAGCTAGCTAATACTATTAATTGGTTTAGTGCATCACATGACTGTTTAATATTCTTTATATGCATACTAGATTGTTCTATTACTTGACTAAAAATCATAACTATGATTTTTAGTCAAGTAATAGAAAAATATATGCATACATAGGATTATGTGTACTGACGCTCGGGCACTATTCCCTCCAAGAGCAACACTATGAGAGACCCACACAAACGGGCATTGATAAGTAAATAGTAAATTGTCCCTGGCTTGACGGTGATGTTCCTAGATTACCGTCATACGGTGTCTACATTTCACATCTCATCCAGTATGCTAGAGCATGTGCTGATGTTTTGAATTTTCATAGTAGAAATTTACAAATTACGAAGAAACTTTTAGGTAAAAAATTTCGCTTTCACAAACTAGTAAAGACTTTCTGTAAATTTTACAAAAATTATTGTCAACTTCTTTTGAAATTTGGACCCATTCAAGCAACAGAGTATATATATTACTTTGGGTATTTCACAACCTACATTTTATGGTGACATAATCAACAAAATAAAGAGGAACAAAGGTAGACAGAATTACCATCAAAATTGTGTTAGGTTCATCGAACGCCTTTTATATCGTGAATATGATCCTTCCGTCACCAGACGGACACTTGGCTTAGTACTGGACCGGTCTACAGCCTTGTACTAGCGCATTCTTAATATAAGAATTGTACTCTGACTGACTGTGACGACAGGACTCCATGGCGGGCCCTGTCCAAACCTCTTTAGAGAAGTCAGGGTCCCGACCACCTCTGAATCTCAGTCGGACTCCTTGGGTGATCACATGCACGAGCTCGCTACAGCCGTCAGAGCACGGACTATATTTCGTTCGCCTTCTGTTTTTATATCCATTTATACATATTCATCTATGTGCGTCTTGGGCCCCTGCGTCATGCTGTCTGTTTGTATAAAGAAAAGGGAATGATCTCCAGCATGACCACCCTGCATTCACCCAGCGAAACAAACCCACAAGAAAGTGACACATAAATGACATCATACAAACTCCAAATCGCAAAAAGACATAACAATGTTTACTAGAACATCATACAAAACAATCGTCACAAACGTACAGTAACATTAAACATTGATGACAACACATAAAAGGAAGGAGATCAATGTGCACCTGGCTCCAACTTTGGACAGCCATCTGCTATTAGCTAATTGTGTTTTTATCCGGAATACGTGCACACAGCCCTCCCACTTATCCGGATACATATCCATAGACACACAATTGTTGTATAAACATAAAACTTCTCACTGTAAGGTGACATCACAAACAAGATAGTTAAACGCAGCGGCCTCTTGTAACACATATTCTATGTAAATTGATCTAAAAAATTCTATGGCATGCGTATAACAATCTGTGGCTGAAGCGAGCTCAAGATCAATCATACTAGAAGTCTGACCAACTTTCAGATAGGACAGAAAATCAAGACCAAGTCCTCTCTTACCAGATTTCAACAAGGCCCATTATGGAGTCCCGTCGTCACGGTTGACCAGTTTGCAACGTTGGGAAAGACACTGGTACAAAACTGTAGATTGGTCCAGTACCATGCCCAGTGTTTTTGTGATTACTTTAGGATCATATCCTCGGTAAAGCAGGGGACCGACTATTTTCATACATTTTTGGTTGAAGTTTGATCTGCCTTTGATCCTTCTGATTTTGTTTATAAGGTCACCGTAAAATGAAGGCAATGAAATTCCCAATGATACATACTCTGATGCTGGAGCCGTCCCAAATTTTGAAAGAAGTTCAGAATAATTATATAGAATTTACAAAAAGATTTTATTTTGAAGTTTATGATATCTAAATCCTTGACTGCTAAGTTTTTATGTAATTTGTATATTTTTGTCATGGAAGTCCTAAACGTGGGAACAAGCTCGATCTAGCGTATCTGACGAGCTGAGAAATGTAAATGCCTTACGATGGCAATCTTGGAACATTACCATCAAGCCAAGGAAAATTAACTATGATGTTCAAAGCCAAAGTTTCCCTTTTGTCGTATATCTTTGTTTGAATTTCTCCGGTATCAATTTTGATATCAAGATCCAAAAATGGTGTAGCTAGATCATTTGTGTTTGCTTTGATCAATGTTAACTATGGAGGATAAATTTGATTTTTGTAATGGTCAAAATGTGGGTTATCAATATTCAAAATATCATCAAGATACCTAGAGGTGCCGTTGAAACATTTCAATTCGTCAAATTTATTGAGTTTTTGCAGATCTTGCATGAAGTCTTTTTCGTATGTGTATAAAAACAAATCTGCAACCAGAGGCGCACAATTAGTACCCATTAGGAATTCCAATAACTTGCCCGTATAGATTGTCACCAAATCTTACAAAGATGTTGTCTAAAAGAAAGGACAAGGCCTTGCACAACTCAGATCGAGTCCATGATTAGTACGATTTGTATTCTACTGAGGAAAAGAATCCTTTTGTGTCAGAAGTACATATAAATGATTTACCCTCTCAATCAAAACACCATTTTATAATTTTTGATAAGCGATCTTTTATCTTCTCATGAGGGAGCGTGGTGTACATGTTAGAGAACTCGTAAGATGAGATAGATTCGGCTTTAAAATTAAATGATTTGAATTTGTCGATCACATCACCAGAATTCCTTATTGACCAAAAATAATTGATGTCGCTGTTGTTGAATGCAGTTTCACAATATTTTGATACTTGATCCGTAATTGCTGTTAACGCTGATGTCAAATTTCTGGATAAAACAGTAGTAGTGCAATTGCTCTAGTTAGCAATAAATCGAAATTTTTGCCAAAACTTACACATTTATTAATGTCACTTCCTGATCCAGATCAAGATATTATAAAACACATAAATACACTCTTTTTCAATTACATCTGGAATTCTAAGATAGATAGAATAGGAAGATGCTATATAACCAGAGATTATCAAGATGGGGGATTGAAAATGATTAATTTAGAATACTTCATAAAAAGTTTGAAAATAACGTGGATAAGGAGGCTAGAAAATAGTGATTCGCCATGGGAAATACTTTTAAGATCGTCAATGTTAAACACATTAAATTTTTATCCAATCTTAGGTACTGACTTCTTTAAAAAAAATTCAATGCATCTTAACCCATTCTGGAAGGATGTATTCAAACACTTGACAGATTTCAGGAATATAGTTGAGGAAGATGCTTTAGAAGTGTCAGTTTGGTATAATAAAGGAATTACAATGGAAGGAAATTCTATTTTTATATCTCAATGGTTTAATAGAGGTTTAAATTATATTGGTGATTTTATTGATAATCAAGGAGAAATATTATCCTTAAATGATGTAAATAGAAGATTTGATATAACTGTTCCTTTTACTACATATTTTATTATGATAAACCGGATAAAATCTATACTACATAACTACGAATTCAAAAATATTCAAAGACCAATAATTCTCAAGTTCTTAAGAATAATTTTATCACAGAAGAAAGGTTGCTCACATATCTATGCTTGTTTTAACACAAAGAAACAAGCTAAACCTAAACATGAAATAAAATGGGAACCTTATGTAGGACGAAATGTAGATTACAAGTGGTGGCAGAAACATTACATACTTCCTTTCACATTGACAAAAGATACAAAATTACAATGGCTACAGTACAGAATTGTTTACAGAATACTGGCAACTAACTCATATCTCTTCAGAATAGGATATAAAAACTCCGAAACTTGTACTTTTTGTAACTTAGATAAAGAAACTATTCAACATCTGTTTTGGGATTGCATTTATATAGAAGAATTTTGGAGTAACATTGTTTCTTTGATAAACAATAAACTAAATGTAAATATACAGTTGACTCTTCAAGATGTTATTTTTGGAAAAGATAATGTTTCTGACACAATTAATATGATAATTTTATTGGGTAAATCATACATATATCAGCAGCGAAATAATAGCAACAGACCAATTTTAACAGGCTTTATTTCCTATATGAAATATTATCAAAAGATGGAGAAGATTATTTATTGTCATAAAAACAAGATAGAATCTTATAGTAATAGATGGACAAATCTATTATAATACAGCATATATAGTGAATGCTTAATTAATAATATGCATATTGATATTTGTTTAACTCTATTTCTTGATCAACCACACTTTTTACAAGAGATTAGTGTAATTGGCAACATATTCTTTCTCTTTTGCATTATGCTCAATCATGTTAAAATTGGGTTAATCAGGACATGTGTACATGTGTGTGTGATAGGCGGGAGAATGAATATTTAATTAGATATATAAAAAAAGGTACTCTAGACAAATGATTACATTCTTTATATATGAATATTGGGTACAAAAAAAAAAAAAAAAGATAAATAAATCGAAATTTGACAGGAGAGTTGTGAAGTTTGGGCAGACAGTAAATAGTTGGTACGTCTGATTTCGAAATAGAGAGTTGAAATGAAGAAATTTAATCCAGATGCTTTTGTAAAATGGAAGGGATAGTTTCATTGCTTTTAATATAAGTATTGGTGGTAGAAAGTTCCGAAAGTAAAACTGTTATGTAATAGCGCTTTCAAATAATTATAGTGTTGTTTGCTGCCTTGTTTTCCAAAGCAAAGACATACTCACTGTGCAAATCCTGAAGTTTAGATTTATAAAATTTAACCGATTTTGACGGTGCTGCTGAATAAAGATGAGGGTGTTCATCTTACAGGGAGGAGCTTATTTTATACCACAATTGTATGTTCTTCGAGACCTCTGGGTAATCGGAAAAGTTGGAGGGTTGTGCGCACGTTATCCAGGATAACGACACCATCTGCTGTTTGCGTGGCAGATGGTCATCCTAAGTCGGCAATGGTTGCCCGTTGGTCTTTTTGGTTTATGTGTGGTCATTTGCGTTTCATGTTTCTATGGTGTGAGTTGATCTCCTTGGTTTATACATGTGTGGTCTTTTCTATTTCATGTTTCTATGGTGTGAGTTGGTGTTCCTTGTCCCTTTTGCGTCTCTTTCTGTGGGCGTCTGTTTTGTGTTTTTTTTATTGGGTGTTTTGGGTTTTTGCTGTGGGTTCTGCAACCGAGTGTTGTTGGAGATCCCCTCCTTTTTCTAGCTCTGGCATAACGGAACAATGGATCTCTGACATAAAGGATCATACCTGGATCAGATATGATCCATCTACATGACAAAATTATGCTATGTATCAATTGAGATATGAACACGCCATACGCAAGCAATGAAGGGATGTTGCTACTCAGAAAATGGAAGCTTGTGATGCTGAAATTGAAGTCGTTATGTTTGTCATAGAGTAAGGTGTTTAAAACCTACGCCAGTGATTATTTCTGTATAGAGTTACCGTTCTTGTTTGACTACTCTTCTGTCATATATGTAGTACGTTTAGTTTTGCATCTGCATGAATAAAAGTTTATCCTGTTAGACGGCGTCTTCATTCCTTATTGGCGTGGTGGCAGCGTTTTGAACTTACGTCTCAGAAGGAAAAGAGAAACAGTCAGCAAAGTGCATAACAGGGCAGCTTATACGATAGCTGTAAAAGTATAAACTTTTCACTAAACAGATCGTAGTACTCATCCCAAGTATGGCCGCGCATCGAGCGCCAAAACAATGGCCCCTTACAAAGAATGAAACAATCACAAGTTTCGAAGCATGGAGGCAAAATTTACAATACACTTTATCTCTTGACCCAAACTTTGCCATATTTCTTGTTGCGGGTGCTACATGGACGAAGAAAGGCCCAGCAAACCCGACCCGGGGGTTAGTCGATGACGGGGAAGAAGCACCTCAGGCAACTAGGCGTACCGCAGCCCAGAAAGTAGCACACCTTGAACTCATGCTTGGCCAGATTGCTAACTATTGTCCTATTATTTCCCGAAACACAATAACAAAGCAGTCTACATCAGTTGAAACTATCTGGCAAGCGATTCGTATGCATTTTGGATTCAAACTTACAGGCGCGCATTTTCTTGACTTCAATAACATACATTTAGAACCAGGAGAGCGTGCAGAAGATTTGTACCAGAGACTTATGAGCTTCATAGATGACAATCTTCTACTAAGAGGAAACGGGATAAGTCATCATGGGGAAATGCTTGATGCCGATGAAGAACTGTGCCCGTCGCTAGAAAATCTCGTTACTCTGACATGGTTGCGACTTATTCACAAAGATCTTCCGGCATTAGTGAAGCAGCGTTATGGACCGGAGCTTCGCGCAAAAACTCTCGCAAGTCTTAAACCCGAGATCTCGCAGGCCTTAGATAGCCTCCTAGAGGAAATCCGATGCAACAATGATGCAAAGGTTCTCAGGACAGCATTTAATTCGCGCACTCAGTTCTCCGCCTCCAACATTCCGAAAGAAGCCCGTAAAGCGTCAAAGTGTTGTCCGTTATGTAAACAAGCGGGACGACCGAGGTATGATCACTTTCTAAGCACATGTCGATACTTACCCCCGGAAGACCGACAGTTCATGAGTCGTGCTCGTCAATCAACCGCTATAGAGGAGACTACCTTTGAGTCTGACTCAAACAATTATGACAATTGCCTAGATGAGCAACAGTCTATTTCAACGGATACCCTACCGACTACAAGGCGTGTCAGTACAAAGCAATCCCCCGTCATGAAAGCATATTACAATCAGCACGTAGTCCACATAACACTCGATTGTGGCGCCGAAATAAGTATGATTCGTGCATCCATTGCAGACCATATTGGTGTGAAAGTCCAACATACAAAGCAACATGCCTTGCAAGCCGACGGTTGCACTCCTCTTGAAACACTGGGTGAGACCCATTTCGATGTTGTGCGTGACAATGTAACATTGCATATCGAGGCTCTAGTTGTAAAAGATCTGGACGTCGACATACTAGCCGGCATACCTTTTATGTCAGCAAATGACATCAGCATCCGTCCTGCAAAACACATTATCATGGTAGGAGATAACCATGTCATCAAATATAACCACAGTCAGTGCTCTCTAGTAAATCACATACGTAGAGCCCAAGCGCATATACTAAGGGCCCCGTCTGTAACTATATGGCCAGGTGATCATATCGACATTGCTCTACCTGAACACATACCGTCAGAGGGTACAGTTGCCATAGAACCTCGTATCGAACGCACTTAAGCTGCATCTGGCCGAAACCAGACATTGTCGATGTTATAGCCGGAAAAGTTCGAGTTGTGAACAACACCGATGACCCTAAACTTCTGAAGAAAAATGAACAATTTTATCAAGTACTTCCAACAGTACTTTGTGACAATACCAATAGCTCTGATCATCATAAAAATACACACTCCCCGCAGAAGTCAGCACGCAGCGAACCGAGCGTAACGGGATACCACTCGGACCTAGTAAATGTAGACCCTGATCATATACTAAGCACTGATCAACGTGAGCTATTCCGCAGATCTCTCCGTGACCATGGTAGCGTTTTTGACCCTAAGTATAAGGGATACAATGGTGCCGTCGGCAACTTCGAAGCATCAATTAACATGGGTCCTACACAGCCATCCCAACGCAAGGGTAGGCTACCGCAATATTCTCATGAGAAACTCCTTATCCTACAACAAAAATGTGATGATCTGGAATCATTGGGAGTTCTACGCAAACCAGAAGAGCTCTCACTAACAGTAGAGTACCTCAATCCATCGTTTCTAGTAGCTAAGGCAAAAGGGGGTCATAGGCTTGTAACTGCCTTTGAGGATGTAGGACGGTACTCGAAACCACAACCCTCTCTTATGCCCGATACAGACTCGATACTACGTAAAGTAGGACAATGGAAATATCTCATAGTCGCAGATCTTACGAGTGCGTTTCACCAAATTCCTCTGTCCCGGCAATCGTTGAAATATTGCGGTATTGTTACCCCATATAAAGGTATAAGAGTCTACACAAGATGTGCAATGGGCATGCCGGGCTCAGAAACAACTCTTGAGGAGCTCATGAGTCGTGTCTTAGGGGATCACATACAGGCTGGATACTTGGCAAAATTGGCAGATGATCTTTATTGCGGTGGTAACAGTCCAGAGGAACTACTTAAAAACTGGACCAAAGTAATGGAGTCTCTTGACACATGCAATCTCCGAATTTCGCCTTCAAAAACCGTAATCTGCCCAAAGTCTACCACAATACTAGGCTGGATTTGGACCCAAGGCAGACTCTCTGCTAGCCCACACAAGATTTCTGTACTCGCAACCTGTAAGCAACCCGACACTGTCAATGGCCTAAGATCCTTTATTGGTGCATACAAGGTACTTGCACGTGTGTTACCGAGTTGTTCTCACGCTCTAATTCCTTTGGAAAATGCTATAGCCGGATTACAGTCTAAGGACAAAGTAGTATGGAACGATGCTCTCTCAGAGCACTTTTACTTCGCGCAAAGGAAGTTGCAAGAAACAAAAGATATCGTGCTCCCGCAACGCAGCGACAAACTATGGATTGTGATAGATGGTTCTGTAAGCAAATGCGGCATTGGCGCCACACTTTATGTAATGCGAGACAATAAGATATATTTGGCAGGCTTCTTTAGTGCGAAGTTGAGGAAGCACCAAGTTACTTGGCTGCCGTGTGAGATAGAGGCATTGTGCATAGCCGCCTCTGTCAAACATTTCTGTGCGTATATAACCCAGTCCACTCAAAAAACGACTGTACTTACTGATAGTAAGCCTTGCGTCCAGGCTATCGAAAAGCTCCGTCGTGGTGAGTTCTCAGCAAGCCCACGTGTAACATCATTTCTATCAACAGCAAGCAGATACCAGGTCAACTTGCTACATCTCGCTGGATCTGCAAATGTTCCATCTGACTTTGCGAGTAGAAATGCTGCTGATTGTGATAACCCATCTTGCCAAGTCTGTAACTTCATTGTTCAAATGGAGGATTCTGTAGTCCGCTCCGCAAGTCAATATCAATCTCAACATGAAGCGCAGACCTTACCGTTTACTACACGCTCGGCATGGTACAACATTCAGTCAGAGTGTCCTGATCTCCGAAGGGTCCATGGTCACCTTAAACAGGGAACGTCCGTCTAGGAAGCTTACAAACATTCGCGACATAAAACGATACCTTAATGTAGCAAAAATTGCTAAAGACGGGCTATTAGTTGCTCACCGACAAGACCCTCTAGGACCATTAAATGAGCTCATCATAGTTCCGCGTAATGTGCTGGATGGATTACTCACTGCGATTCATATTCGAATGGATCACCCTACCAAGCATCAAATGCTCTTGCTTGTCAAACGCAAGTTTTATGCCCTCGATCTATCACAAGCAATAGACCGTGTCTGTGACTCATGTCATACCTGCGCTTCCCTCCAGAAGGTTCCCACATCATACATTGAGCAGTCATCAGATCTACCACCGGAGGTTGTAGGAGTAAACTTCGCCGCTGATGTGATCAAACAGAACCGTCAGTTGATCTTCGTACTTCGCGAAACTGTTACATCATTTACCGCTGCATGCATAATTTCCAATGAAAAGAGCCAAACATTAAGGGATGCGTTATTGCGCCTTTGCATGGAACTTCATCCGTTGGATGGCCCTCATGCCGTCGTACGAGTCGACCCTGCGCCAGGGTTCATAGCATTGCGTGAAGATGACCTTCTAAAATACCACCGTATCAACCTAGAAATTGGTCGTGTCAAAAATCCGAACAAAAAACTCAATCGCCGAGAAGGCTATATCAGAATTGGAAGACGAACTAGTTAGACAGGAGCCTTGTGGAGGTCATTTCACCAGTCTTACTTTAGCTACTGCAGTCGCCAGGCTAAACTCACGCATTCGATCCTGCGGACTGTCAGCTCGTGAATTGTTTACACAGCGTAATCAATTCACTCATGAACAGCTCCCCCTATCCGACAGGGACATAATAAGTCATAAAGCTGACAATCGCGACTCAAATCACATCAGTAGTGCACTCTCCAAGTCCCATATGAAAGGTCCGCTGCAGAAAGCACTAATATCTGTAGGCGACCTAGTTTATCTTTATTCCGACAAAGAAAAGACAAAGGCTCGTCCACGATATATTGTTGTCAACACAAATGATGATTGGTGCTACATAAAGAAATTTATTGGGAATCAACTTCGCTCTAGTTCCTACAAGATTAAACAAAGTGAGTGCTACCGTGTACCGTGCGAGTCTTCTCCTAAATGAAGACTGCAAATAACAAGCGATTCCGACGATGCCGAGGATTTATACGAACAAAATTGTGAAAGTGCTCAGCCGCACAACATACCAAACACCGACGTTCGCCAAGAACTACCGATAGAGCCTGACCAAGCTCTCGCTGCCGTACCGGAAATTCTCGCCATGCCGCTCACTCCGCCACAAGAATCATCAACTTCCGTCGATACTCCCGGCTCAGATTCCGAAGTCGAAAGTGATCATGCCTATACGCGCCCTCAAAGGACAAAGAAACTTCCGTCGCACCTAAAGGAATATGTGTTGTATTAGTTTGTGGTCAACTTGCTACTGTTAATAGTGTTTTCATATTTTAAATTTTGATTCATGTGAAAGTGTAAGACAACACCTTATAATATAGTATATTGTGTACCCCTTTTTTTTGTATAATTTTAAAAGTAACTCTATCAAATGGCGTTTTATAAGCACTCAGTTGTAAAACTATAATTGCAAGACATTTTCTCCATGAACTCTTAAATTTCTTAAAAGTAAAAAGAAAGACTTAAGAAAAGGAGTCACGCCAGTGATTATTTCTGTATAGAGTTACCGTTCTTGTTTGACTACTCTTCTGTCATATATGTAGTACGTTTAGTTTTGCATCTGCATGAATAAAAGTTTATCCTGTTAGACGGCGTCTTCATTCCTAATTGGCGCTAATACTTGCGTATAGGACATAATAATTTTCACCCTCTTTGGCCATATTACATTTTTTAGATTGAGGATCACTGACGAGGGTTGAGTACCCGAAACGTGCATGTCTGGTCCATGCTGCAAATTTATCATATTTTAAATGATGCTACGGAATTTAAAGACGTTTAACATTTGAACTACTTGGCGAGTGTCACTGCTGGTGGACCAAGAGTCCCCGAGGGCACATGTAGCCAAGTTCTATCAACTTTGGTTGATCGTCTGTCTCTTCAACGCATTTGAAATTTTCTGTTTCAAAATTTCTATAAAATTCTAAACCGTGGGTCCTGTAGCATCATATCCCACCCATTCTGCTACGTCTTTTGGTACATTTTTGGACATAATAATTTTCATACTTTTTGGCCATATTACATTGCTTTGACTGAGGATCACTGACGAGGGTTTAGTACCCGAAACGTGCATGGCTGGTCCATGCTGTAAATTTATCAGGTTTTTAAAAATGATGCTATGGAATTAAAAGACGTTTAACATTGCCACCATATTCTCTACCTCGCAAATGCGAAAGACATATCTGAAATCGCTAATTTCACGTCATTACTCAAGTAAGTTGATAAATATAGGTCCTAAATTATTTTCGACTTTTTCGAGACGATCCGCCGCACAAATTGATTTCAGCAGCGCCACCTACAATAAATATTCCATAATAATGGGCCAATATAACATCCTACAAAAAATAAACTTTTATGGAAATTTAAATAATACAATTAACTTAAACATTCTACAAAGAAGCAAAAGTTTATCCCCAATGGAGATGAGATTAGGTGCCAGGGGAGTAAGCATCTCCTGATTGCTAGTGACGCCCGTCACTTAGGCCGTGCAGTGATTTTGAAATATCAGCTTTCAATAATGATAATAATCAATAGGTTTGTTGAATCGTTTTAAATAATATGTTGATTACTTGTTCGCTTATTACATTATTTCAGAGTTACTGTCAGGTTTTCGGTTCTTCTTTGGTAGAAATCAACGACCAAGATAAGGAGAGGTTTATAAGAGGATATCTGAACAACACACTTAGTAACTATTTACGATACATGTACTTTATATATGTGTAAATACCATTATCATAGCTATATATAGCTATATCAAATATTGAATAAGCCAGAATCTAAAATTTATATATGGAGAAAATGATCAAA
The DNA here is from genome assembly GCA_033119305.1 of Pinctada imbricata. Taxonomy (NCBI): domain Eukaryota; kingdom Metazoa; phylum Mollusca; class Bivalvia; order Pterioida; family Pteriidae; genus Pinctada; species Pinctada imbricata. The sequence goes on along the minus strand of VSWD01000006.1, from coordinate 60,724,193 downwards.
GGATTGAAATCATTCCACCATAAAAGAAAATTGATTGAATTGATTTAGCTTTTTTTTTTTTTGGTATTCTTATTTTCACCAAACGAAGATGTTTACTTCTTGATCAGAGAGTAAAAAAGGCGTGCAGCATACCGGTAGTTATTTCTGGTGGATAATATGAATTTAAATATCTTTCTACTTATGATTCGTATACTAAAGTGTCTTGTAATTATACACCACAAGGTGACTACCCCTCCACATCGTTCTGGGTAGACGGATCAGACATTCTTGTGGAGGGAGACTGGACGTGGGTGAGGGATGTGACTCCCCTGGGTTACACGGACTGGTCAACTGGTCAGCCAAGCTACAGCGGGGCAACCAAAAACTGTATGGAAGTGGTGATGACGAGAAACGCGACGTGGAGTGACGATAACTGTGAAAAGATGCAATCCTTTATTTGTGAAAGAGAGTAAGTATATATAGTCCCATCATGTGCAATATACAAGTTTTGCAAAAATGATTTTTGTACAAGCTGAAAAAAAATTAAATTGATCTGCATACTTTATTATACAGAATCTGTTCCTTTTACTGATGATTGCCTTTAACAATTTAAGTTTTCTTTTTATAATAAAACATGAAAAGTATTGTCTTAAGTATGACGTCCTTGGTACAATGCTTAAACTTGGAATTGGTTAAATCGCATTCGGTAAAAGTCGTAAAACTTGGTAAAATTGCATAAAATTTTTATTTTTTCGATTGATGCTAACGATTTGACCATGCGACCACTTTTGAAAATCAGTGGAAATGACGTTTGATGGGAAAGTTACATTTGGCATTGTATTCTATCCATCAGTTTTTGTCAAACTTACATGGATACAAACACTTTCTTGATAGTTTTATACATTAGAGTTGAATAGGTCAAGCTTGGTACACAGTATGTAAGTATCGAACATCCCATGCAACGTTATGCCGGGACTGCGAGCGCGCCATTCGTTGTCTCCCTTGCGCTCGCAGCAAAACTCTAGAGCAAAGGGTGGCGGGCCACGGGATGGGATCGAATCCCATGTGCCGCCACATTGGCGCAACTTTTGTAACTTTTTTCTGAATACTGTACATCAGGAGGGGATGACGGGCCACAGGGATAGCGTTTCCCCGGGCCGCCGCTTCGACAATCTCTCTGGAAGTCTACTCTGTAGATGCTGGAATAAAATCCGAATACAAAAATAAGTTATTGATCTTTATTCGTTTGAATCTTGGCATGGAGTGTTGAAATATATGTGACTACTAAATCACATTCAAACTAAATATAATACAAACATGAGAAATATACAAGTGAGAACACAATTATTAAAAGATACTCAAAACTAGCGCAAAACAAAGAGCACAATTATTTTACTCCCTAAATACGTCACGAAAGCTCAAATTTAACAAATGACTCTATACTTAAAATATAATTACTTTAACCAAAAAAATAAACTTTAAACTGGAATCAAGAAATGAAAATTGAAGAAATTGTAATGGCTATTTACCTGGAATAAAGTCCGAATACAAAAATAAGTTTTGATCTTTATTCGTTCGAATCTTGGCATGGAGTGACCGATGCTTGGCTCACTCCACTATTCCCAAAAATCAAAACTTCGTTTTCAGGCTTTAACCAATCAAAATCTTCATTTTGAATTTTGACCCCAATGACCTAAAATCGTTTCCCCGAATTTGGCTAATTTTCTCACCTACCCCAAAATTGACCGTTACCAAAACCACGCCCTAATTTCTTTGTCCTCAGAGGGACACTTACGTTTTTAATCTGATTAAGACATCAAAAGCTAAAGAATGAGTGATGTCGCGAAAGTCAATTATACGAAGAATTAATTAAGTATTTACCCTAAAGTTTGGACAGTGATCTCAATTACAAACAAAATATATACAATGACACAATCGCCGTGTTAAAGGAATGTGACATGATAAAAGATGATTATGATGACAAAATTACAAAATAAAATCTAGTTTTCTAAAATTTCTTAAATATCGTTTTAAATTAAATCAATCTAGAAAATAATTCACATAATCAGAAATTTCATTTCACAAGAAAACTTTTGATACCAAACATGAACTAATAATTTGTATTTTTTAAGATAAATGAAATATTAGTTATAATCACAAACAATATTATCCATAAAATATAGTTTTTCTCCAATAATTAGAAAATATTGAAAATGCATTTTGCAAAATAATAGAATAATAAACATAACTGTCATATGACATATTTGAAATGTTAAAACATTTAAACATGCATTATGACTACTTTTTAAACATTTACAATAAATCAAAACAAAATCAATGCAAAACATGTTCTTTCTGTTCTAGAGTGCTGAATTCAACTTCTCTTTTAATCTATTTGGTATGAAAGGAGCAAATAACCCGATGAAATGTATCAAAAGATTTATCTGGCGGCCGCCAGATAATTAAGTGGCGGCCGCCACATTATTATCTGGCGAACGCCACTTAATATATCTGGTGGCCGCCACTTAATTTATTTGGCGGCCGCCACTTAATTTATCTTGCGACCGCCACTTAATTATCTGGCGGCCGCCACTTAATTATCTGGCGGCCGCCATATAATAAGTGGCGGCCGCCAGATAAATTATCTGGCAGCCACCAGATAATTATGTGGTGGCCGCCAGATAATTATGTGGCGGCCGCCAGATAATTATGTGGCGGCCGCCAGATAAATTAAATTTTAATTCATACCTGTCACCTACGGGCTTCCGTACATTTGCATTATAATTTGTTTCTTTTAATGATTTGAATAATCTTTTCGAATATTAACCCTTTAATATTTCTTTTCTAGGGCAATAGTCATGGAGTAACTAAACAAATCATCATGATGCATCTACGTACTCCTTGAGTACTCCTTGAGAGGATGAGTCATTAAGAAAATAAAAAATATGATTATTACATTCTAGTGTTTACAAGTTAAATATTCATTGAGAGTTTTGATGCATATCCTGTAAAATGGAATTATAAATCCAATTAGGGCTATTGTTACACGAGTGATCCATATACAATATACAATCGCCATAGAACATGTAGAATAGAATGGAGACCAAGAATAATTTTAATAAGTCTCGCCTGTCATTCCATCCTAACGTATCGAGTTGCCAAATTCAGCATCCAGCTTCCTGAAGTCAATTTAGCCCGTGATATAACCTTCAATAAAAGAAGATGCACTGAGATATAAACTAAGCTGCCAAATTAGGAGAATGATAAAACTCATTCGGCTATACCTATACCATTCGGCTAGCACTTTCTATATAGACATTACCTAAGACAGTGCATTCATTATAGATATTGTTTTCATTTGCGTGCTTGAACATCGACGGCGGGTGCGGCTAGTCAAACAGGGGATGCTTACCGAGGCTCCTCCCGTGCACCTGGTCATCATGTTCATGTGACCATCAGTTATGTCCAACAATGTACCGAAAGACGTAGCAAAATGGGTGGGAAATGATGCTACAGGACCCACGTTTCAGAAAATTAAAGAAATTTTGATAACAGAAATTTTCGAATTCGTTGAAGAAACGATCAACCGAAATTGATCGACCCTACAGGAAATTTAAAGCAGCGCACTCTTTGCAAAATGCATAAATTGAAATTCAAAAAATAAACCTAGGGGCGCTACTAGACATTTTTCATCGTGACGAACTTCGCACTCCGAACTTTGTACTTCGCACTTCGAATATTGAAGAAAAAGTGGCGTAGCTGTCGTTCGTGTATAAACTCATAAGCGGAGTCATCTACATTTTGATTAGTATGCTCAATGGAATGATATAATGGACTTCCTGTACACCTGGCGCGCTTTTTCGGCAACCAACTTATGAAATTAAAGTGCGAAGTTCGAAGTGCGAAGTGCGAAGTTCGTCACGGTGAAAAAAGTCTAATATTAATATACCATTGGCTATGTCTTTAAGATAGATTTTATTAAATGCCGCGAAGTGCTAAAGGAAGCTTTAGATAACTATACCAAACGATGCATGGTGTAAATCGGAAGGAGTCGAATCGCATGCTCTGAATGACTGGAAAAACCTCATTTTGGATATTACCGATATTCGAATAGATAACTACCACAAAAATCCTCATCTTTTTGAAAATCCAAGTTCTAAATCTGAAAGATATATCAAATCCAAGTTACGTAATTTACATGAAAAATATGTCTTCGCGCCTGCACACAAAGCAGCCAACAACACCATAATTATTTGAAAATGCTATTACATATCAACTTTAGTTTCGGAACTTTCCTCTACTAATACTTATATCGAAAGCAAAGAAAGTGTTCTTAATATTTTGAACGAACATAACAGTGAAATTTCTTCTTTTAACATCCCTATTTCTAAATTGGATCTCCCTACAATAAGCTGTATACCAAAACTTTACAAGTCTAGCAACTGCTCAACAACAATTTTGTCTAGAAATCTGACATCAGCACTCATGGCTATAAAGGAACATGCGGCAAAATACTGTGAAACTGTCATGAACAGGAATGGTGTAAACTTCTTTTGGTCTATTAAAAATTCAGGGGATGTGATTGACAAAATGAAATCAAGAAATTTTGAAGCAAATACGATATCTTCATACGACTTTTCTAATATGTACACCATGCTTCCTCACGACAAAATAAATGATCGACTGTCCAAACTCATGAAATTGTCTTTTGATCGAGAGGGGAAAACTTATATTTGTACATCTGAATCGAAAGGTTTCTTTTCCGCCACAGATTACAAATCATACAAATCATGGACATGTGGTGACCTGTGTATTGCCTTGTCCTTCCTTTTGGACAATATTTATGTAAGATTTGGTGAGAAACTCTACAAGCAGGTTGTAGGGATTCCAATGTGTACAAATTGTGCGCCTCTTGTTGCAGATTTATTTTCATACACGTATGAAAAGGAATGTATCCAAAATCTTCAAAAGCAAAGAAAAAATGATGATGTGAAATGTTTCATTGGTACTTCTAGGTACCTGGATGATATTCTTACTATCGACAATCCTGTTTTTGAAAAGTATAAAAATGTAATTTATCCACAAGAATTGATTCTAAACAAGGCAAACTTTTCAAACACAGAAACAGCATTTTTGGACCTAAATATCAAAATTGATAATGGAGAGATCCATACAAGTGTGTATGACAAAAGAGATAATTTTTGATTTAACATAGTAAATTTCCCATGGCTTGACGGTGATGTTCCTAGATTACCGTCCTATGATATCTATATTTCACAGCCCATCCGGTATGCTAGAGCATGTACTGATGTTTCAGATTTTCATAGTAGAAATTTACAAATTACCAAGAAACTTATAGGACAAGGTTTTCGATTTCCCAAACTAGTAAGGACTTTCTGGAAATTTTTTAATCAAAAAATATTGTCAACTTCTTCTGAAATTCCGACCAATACAGGCAACAGAGTATATTACTTTGGGCATTTCACAACCTGCATTTAATGATGACATTATTAACAAGATAAGAAGGATCAAAGATAGACAACATCACTATCGAAAATGCGTCAGAATCATCAGACGCCTTTTATACCGTGGATATGATCCTAAAGTCACCAGACGGACACTAGGCTTGGTTCTTGACCAATCTACAGTCTTGTACCAGCGCATTCTTAAAACTTGCACTCTCACTGACTGTGACGACGGGACTCCATGGCGGGTCCTGTCCAAACCTCTTTAGAGAAGACAGGGTCCCGACCACCTGTCCTCTCTGAATGTCAGTCGGACTCCTCGGGTGATAACATACATGACCTCGCGGCGGCAGAGCACGGATTGTATTATGACGCCCTCTTTTTATATCCATTAACATATTCATCTGTGTTGCTTGGGCCCCTGTGTTTTGCGGTCTTGTTTCTGTGTGGTCATCTGACAGTGAGGAGGTTGTTTTACACCACAATTATACGTTCTTCGAGACCTCTGGGTAATCGGAAAAGTGGATGGGTTGTGTGCACGTAATCCAGGATAACCACACCTTCTGCTATTTCCTTGGCAGATGGCCGTCCTAAGTCGGCACCGGTTGCCCATTGGTCTCGTTGGTTTACGTGTAGTCCTTTGCGTTTGATGTTTCTGTGTTGTGCGTTGACGTTCCTTGTCCCTTATGCGTCTCTTCCTTGTCTGCTTTGTGTTTTTGCATTGGGTGTTTTGGGGGTTTTGCTAAGGGTGCTGCAACCTGGTGTTGTTGGAGATCCCCTCCTTTGTTTTGAATTACTTAATTCCCACTGATAAGATTTTACTATCCAAAGCACATGTGTAGTAAATTAAAATTGATTCGAAATTTTCTCAAGAAGGTAAAGAGTTGGAACACTTCCCTATCATAACTTGCATCATATATGTAACATGATTCATGTGATGATTGAATATATGTTTAATCTGTACTAATTAGCACGGCAAGAAGGTACAGAGTTGGAACACTTCCGTATTATTCATATGAGGAATATAAACATGGTAAAATTTCAACAAGAACTGAAGCGTAGATGTTTGCCTTGTTATAATTTAGTATGTACCAAGTATGCAAGGGTTCGCTCTTTGGAATTATCCTATCGATTTATGTATCATTTGAGTTTCCTTAATTTCAATAAAGTGTTCGTTCGTCTACCGGCGTTCGTCTTATTGGTTTGTCTCGTTGTCAGAGTTTCCATGTACATTGTTACAAGTGATGTTCTTGTATCTTGTTGGTATTTTTTCGTACTTTTACTGACATTCGTTGTTATTTCTAAAGGAACGCCCCTACATAGAACAGCATTTTTGGATTCATACACACTATGCACGTGCAAAACATATAAGTATTTTCAGGAAAGAGGCTGGGACTGTCAAAGAAAAAATAGAAAGTCAGGGATGTCATTTGACTGTATTCAGGTCTTTTGTAACAATTAAATATTGAAAGTTTTCAGTACGTTCAGTATGTAGTTTATGCATATGGAGATAACATAATGTACATCAAGCATTAGCCGATTATTTGGCCTTGTGGGATATTTGATCTGAAAAAGAAATCACGAGTAGATTATAAGATGATAATAAAATTTACATTATCATTGATTCCAACAGCGTTTAATAGCAGAACTGAGGTTCATGATTGCAACAAACACAATGCAGAACCCCCCCCCCCCCAAAAAAAACCCCACTTTGTTTCAATTTACAAATTATTCTAATTTTCTTTCGATAATATTGGACAAGCGTTTCGCACTCGTCATCTTTCCATTTAGCGTCATTATTTATTCTTATTTCCATGCAGTGTTCATTATTCTGACTATTACTGGGATTCCCTGGGGTCCAGGCGGTGTACACGACATCGGTGCCCTTACTGACCCAGCGCCAGACACCTTCCTCTAGGATGTCAGACCCGTCAATCTACAGATTCCCAACGCTAAAGGCCGCTGAAAAATATTAAAACTACTTAAATCGAGGGCTGATAATATGTAAAAATCAGACTTCTGCATTTGGTTTGATCTTTGTTGAACATAACTTCATTCTTTTTTTTACCGTAGAAGTGTTTCTCTGTCTAGTTTGAATAAAGCATCTTAAAGACTTATTTTTACGGCACGTGATCTTCACAATTTCTCATTACTACAACGGGAGTGATATATAATATGTAACCCAATAATGAAGTTGAATTTTCTATCACTAAATTTTATAATTGTCCTTAAATCTCTACAAGCATGTCGTACATAGGGATCTCTATGTGTACTAACTGTACGCCTCTTGTTGCAGATTTACTTTTATTTATACTTATGAAAAAGAATCTATCCATCTATCTTCAAAAACAAAGAAAAGATGATAATTTTCAATGTTCCAATGGTACTTCTAATAGCCTGGATGATATTTACCATACTTATATTGCATACCTAAAATGCATAAGAATCCTATTCCTAAATAAGTTCTATGGTCGATATTGGGAACTCGCCATTCACTATGATGTCCCGATCTCCAGAATGGTGGATGATATTTTGTCATAGACCATTTGAACCATCCAACCAAAGATTGTACTCTATGTCTTCCGAAATGGTAACCGGATGTGACAGTTCTACCGAATTGAAGCGGCGGATGTTGCATGCAAGCAGGAAATGCTTACTCTTCCTGGGCACCTGGTTTCACTCCCATATCGGGAGTTCGCTTCTTTTCATGTGGTGGAAGTTTTTGTTTGTTTGCTTTGGTTCCTGTTTTGTCCTGATTTTGTATGCCTTCGGTTTCTGATTTTCTGAATTATCGATTTTGTGCTGTATACAGGGATATGGTCATTATCCATATTTGTCATTCTCTCTATCGACAATCATGTTTTTGAAATAAAAAGTCATTTATCCACAAATATTTACATATGTCCATTTAAGTGTGAAAAAATTTATGTAAATATATATAATATCTGTCTTTTTGAATGTGATTTTACTATGATAACCTACAATACCTACTGCTTATCTAACCAAGTTGAGAGAATTGTTAAAAAAGGGTCCCAAATACAGAGAAAGTATGTCCTTTACATGGAACCAAAATGTCAAAATTATCATGGACTCTTGTGAGGAATATGCAAGACGTTGGGCAAAGAAAGAGGATGTACAGCTCGACACCCTTTTCGAATGGATAAACTCAATCAGAGGGTTACTTTTATCTTGAATTTACCGATTAAAATCAACTGTGAACACCAGATTCGAGTCTATATGTAAAGACCCTGATAATATCACAGAGCTCACCTACCTCCAAGAACATTATGTCATCACACCAGCGGACAAAGCCTCAAATAATTACACATTTTCTTGCAAAAAGTACTATTTCGACAGTCTAGTTAAAGAGTTGGGTTTAAATTCGACACCTGGAAATCCCACTTACAACCCAACAAACCTTTCTGCCTCTGAAATAATAGATAATCACAAATCAGCTCTTGCTTCCTTTGGCTTCGACACTAACAATTTAGATTTAGATTTACAATACTTATACTGCATACCTAAAATGCATAAGAATACGTACAACCAGATTTGGATTTTAAAGAATTCGAAAGAACTTTTAGAACATCTGAAATCCACTCATTTTAGTAGAGTCCATTCGATCAAAGCCTTTGATTTTTCGACACTTTACACTACAATTCCACATTATAAATTGAAAGAAAGACTCCGAAAATTATATGCTTACTCATCCTGGGCACTTGGTCTCATTCCCATATCGGGAGTTCTATTCTCTTTATGTGACCGAGGATTTTGTTTGTTTGCTTTGGTTCCTGTTTTATCCTGATTTTGTATGCCTTCGGTTTCTGATTTTCTGAATTATCGATTTTGTGCTGTATACAGGGATATGGTCATTATCCATATTTGTTATTTGTCCCATATCATTTATGTGTCACTTTCTTGTGGGTTTGTTTCGCTGGGTGAGTACAGGGTGGTCATACATGAGGTCCTTCCCTTTTCTTGTGACGGTGAACATACGCCACATGGGGTGCTACGACAATAGCTCACTTGAGTCTGTGGTTCAGATGAGCATGAAACATGAAAAAAAAAATGAAATAACAAAATCAGAGAATAACCGTATAAAAGCTTGCAGGTATGTATGAGCGAAGCAGATTACTACCTTAGCATCTATGCAGTTTGCTTTGACATGCCCAAAGAACATGTAGCAGGATTCATGGTGCTTTATAAATCCATCTGGACAATCACGGAAAACTGGGTACCAACAACAAAATATGGTTCGATGTTAGTATGTTACAATTCGGAAAATTCAGAATAGAACATTTATTTCAATATTGACAATAGTAACAATGTTCACGAAATTTTTTTATTATTCAAAATGTAGGTGTTTCAGTTTGGTATTTATGTTACAATGTAGTTATCTTGTAGATCCCTTTAAAACAAACGTCAAAAGTATTTAATTTAAGAGAATATATTTTTAATTAACCGTGGTGATATGAAATAAACGTTGTGATAAAAAAACCGATTGAATATGAAATGATGTACGTTTTAATTGTTTGACTTGCCATTTTCCAGAAATTATAACCTAGCAACCTGAGAAATATTTTTGGCCTACCTTTGCAAGCGACGATGGTAATTATAAGAAGAGTGATTTGTGTGTATGCCATGATTTTTATAACATTGTGTATTCTAAAACCAGGTGAAAATGTGGTCGAACTTTGTTTCACAAACTAGTTCCTTTCTGATCAGGATTAGTATACATTTTAATAATGTCAATATTTTCACAGTGGTGATCGAATATCAATAATTTCCAAACAGAAAATGAAAGACAAACACATAACCCGAAATCAAAATAAAAAGGCTGACAAATTCTTGAAAAAAATATATAATGCACCAGACACGTGTTTCGGTTAGTAAATCCCTATCAGTGGTACTTAATTAAATACCGAAGTGATTTTAAGACATAGAATAATGTATATTAGTAGCGCCCCTAGCTTTATGGTTTAAAATTTAATTTTTGCATTTTTTAATCGTAGTTGAATAAAATGTATGAACATAATAGCACTGGATGTACGGTGCAGGATGTTATCCCTCTTTCATTTCGATGATATTTTTCGATAAAATGACAAGTTCCCGAAATATCAATATAATACATGTGAATCTGCTGTTAGATGGGATAATATATCTAAAATAAGACCGATATTTGGGTCAAAATAAGCATTTTTACACAGAAAACAATGGACAACGGAAACGCTTTTATACAACAGCGCCCCCCCCCCACCCTCGCTTTATATTGCCACTTTCACCAAAGGTGTATATCGATAAACACATTTTCTGGCCAAGTGGGAATCTGATGCGAGGGAGGGGGAACAATGTCCAACAGGCAAAAAACGAAAAAAGGGGGATGGATTTTTTAAAATGATCTCTAGAGCGATATTTAAAGTAGGTTATAATTGCCATCTTTTTCTTTTTATATCATGGAACAATCGATTCATGGTGTGTTCCGATCAAATACTTAACCGTTTGGAAGGAAATAAACGGAAAAGTTGTATATTTCTACACCATGTGTATTTCGCGCCAGAAAGCTACATAAGTGGCTGAGAAGAACGAAATAAAACAGATTTTCAGTTTCTGAATTTCAGAGATTGCCGATTATATTGAAATAATGACCTCAGAGTTACTTTCTCTTCTCCAATTTTGACACGAAAAGGCAACAAAAGCATAATAAACATAAAGAAATTAAAAATATGTAATATAATGCATTTTTGTGCATTTTTTTTTTCGATATTCGACGTTTTCCGTCATCTGTACCCCAACCTCTTCAATCCGTAATTATAACATCTTTCACCAAATGTATTTAAATAAAATTCCTACTAGGAATCTTATTATAATTTACATTTTTATCCGGACCAAACTTAATCTTCATTGGAAGGACAGCACACGAGAAATAATCGAGTGATTTCAGGGCTAATCAGGCCCTAAATTGATAGCCCCTTTGAACCAAAGCATAATTTTGAAATTCTGCAAGCCATAAAAAAAATCAGTTTTCAAATATTGGCTTTTGGGTTCCTTTTTGGTCCCTTTGGGTTCCTTTTTGGGGTCTTTGGACCCGCTGGGTACTTTTGGTTCCTTTTGGGTAATTAGATGCATCAGAGTCCCAGAAATGTTTAAATTTGGTCATAAGAATGTTTATCATAACAAAATCAGCACATAACGAACTAAGCACCCCATACATGTATAATGTACTCACCACCCCATTTTATGTTCTTAGCACCCCATATAATGTACCTAGCACCGCATATAATGTACTTAGCACCGCATACAATGTACTTAGCACAGCATATAATGTACTTACCATCCCATGTAATGTACATGGAGTGGTTGGTAGAAGCTACTTCCAGTCAAAGTGAAAGCCGCATGTTTTCCAGCTAACAGGAAATTAAGTTATTCCTCAATAACCTGGTCTCACTCTCATATCGGGAGTTCGCTTCTTTTCATATGGTGGAGGTTTTTGTTTCTTTGCTTTTGTTCCTGTTTTATCCTGATTTCGTATGCCTCGGTTTCTGATTTTCTGAATTATCGATTTTGTGCTGTAAACAGGGATATGGTCATTATCCATATTTGTCATTGATCAAGGATTTTGAAGAAAAGACTATTTCAATTTTTTTACTAGATCAATAAGGCACTGATAATGGCCACAAACATTGATGAGTTCTCTGAATCAAATGAGTACGATTTATCACTGACATCTGTTTTGGAGAAGTACCCACCATTTTGTATTCCAACAAAACTGTAAAATCCATCCGGAAAGAGGCACATATGGTTGCATTCTGGATTGAGAGGGACATGCTTCTCGTCTGGATCAAAGCCCTACATGTATTTTATTACGAGCACCTAGGCAAAAGTGACCAGGTTAAGATCAGGTGGTATGACGATCCCCCAGATTGGACAAATGATTCCACTCAAATTAGATCATTATGTATTGATGTAGAGGGATAGTCTGGCTTATTGTACAAGATTAAGTTATTCATTAGTACGGGAACACTGCAAGTACAAGGAAAGAAAGTTTGTGAATTTGTCGATGACTTTAATTAACTGAAGTATTTAGTAAGCGAAATATCTTCCGGGGCATCTAGTATCTGCAATGACCAAGATGAAACGTCAAGTAAATGTATAGCAATTTCAGAGACAGAGGAACCATGTATCAATGTAGCTCAAGATGACAATTCAACCATCAAATTCACCTTTTGAGACTCCTACAGGTAAATTGTCGATAACAAATATACATGCGACAAGACTCCACGTTTCACCAAGTGGTACAAACATGAACCGGTTAGAAGAAAGCCTTGTAGGTGCTATTAACAAAGGATTAGCGTCTTTTGAATCCAAACTGCTCATCCAATCACAATCAATCAGTGAAAATTAAACTACCAAATTGAATGACCTTCATGAAAATGCCATAAAAAGAGATTTACGGAAAAAGGGTAAGAAGATGAAACAAATGAAATGCAAAATTACACAAAGTAGAAGAGGAAGAAGAAAAAAATTCGCAAAAAACTCCAACTTGAACTTTCAAATTCCACCCTAGAAATCGAAAGACTATCTCAACAGCTTTGATCTTTCATAGTCTTGTCTTTGGTACTGATAGTGCTGTTTCGGACTGTGCGGTCGATTCGTGATATCCCGGTACTGATAGCGCTGTTTCGGACTGTGCGGTCGATTCGTTATATCCCGGTACTGATAGTGCTGTTTCGGACTGTGCGGTCGATTCGTGATATCCCGGTACTGATAGTGCTGTTTCGGACTGTGCGGTCGATTCGTGATATCCCGGTACTGATAGTGCTGTTTCGGGTCGATTTGCGAAATCCCGGTACTGATAGTGCTGTTATGGACTGTGTGGTAGGTTTGCAGGATCCAGGTTTAGTGCTCGATGTATAGTATACTTCAGATTTCTTACAAGAACTGATACACCCTCTGGATTAAGATGATACAAGTCGGATGCATCCAGAAGCCTTCTGTTGGGGTTCCATACTAGAGCATGTTAGAATTTTCATTTAAAACGACATTGCTCCTTTTTCTGAACTTGTTTATTATCATCAAGTTGACAATTTGGCCTTTGTTGTTTACTTCTTCGCTGTCTTATCTCGATGTACATAGGGATAAGCCTTTTTTTGTTTGCGGCCATTTCTTTTCCGTAATTTCAACGACTTCTTCAATTCTTTAATGTACTGAGTGTGTTCCTTCCGTTTTATATCATTTGTAAGGCCATGAATCATGATCATCTCAGGTGCTATTGATTCACGTGTTCTGCGGTTTCTGCGGAGCATGCTGTTCCATGTTGTTGTTTGCTGTCGGGATGTACAGATGTAAGAAGGCTATCGTCTTTCCTTGATCCGTCCTGTTTTAATGAGATTATTTCATCCCGACTTCTGTTGAGGTCATTTTAAGTCTCTTTAGGACAGGTTTCGAGATTGAGGACCTCGTCATTCTTGGTATTAATTCGCTCATGGAGGTGTTCAATTTCTTTCTGCAATTGTTGAACAGTGCTCAAGAGTGTGGATTTATTTCTTTCACTAACTTGCTTCTTTCACTAACTAAATAGATTTAACTGTCTACATAATCTTTGTGATGAATGCGAGATGTATGTATGTGCATGTAATCAAATAAGTCCCCTCAAGTCATTCTTTAATACAAATATAAAAATAAGTCTAAAAGAGCAAAACAAAAGGGTTTTAAAACTTGATAAAAAATCAACATGTAATACCCAAAATTCAACCCTAAATGAAACGAAAGAGACCACTTTAACTAAAACTAGTCATGAAAGTCCAAAATCGAATGATTATCATGAAAATGAAACTTCAAACAATACTTTTGGATTACTGAAAAGAGGATTAAGGATATCAAACATAAATATATGTCATCTCTTAAACAAAATTGATGAAATAAATTTACTTTTGAACGCAAAACAATCAGTTGAAATCTTAGGGATTTGCGAGACATTTTTAGATTCTGAAACACCTGATGAATTACTACAGTTAAATGGATTTAATCTAGAAAGAAGAGATCGTGTTGGGAAAGCAGGGGCCCAGCAGACATTTCAACGTTGAATAAACGTTGATTCAACGTTGAACTTCAACGTTGAAACAACGTTGAATTTTGGTCTAAAATGAAAGTTGTGTCAACGTTGAAATGCCAACGTTGTTTCAACGTTGAAGTACCAACGTTGAATCAACGTTTAGATATGGACATTGTTGCAACGTGGAAATCTCGACGTTGTTTTAACGTGGAAATTTGGTTTAAAATGAAAGTTGCGTCAACGTTGAAACTTAAAAACGTTGAAGTATGTTTACTCTCTTTTTTCCTCACACCAGCCGGATTCTACAAGTATATTCCTCCTTTCAACATGATCACTGGACTTTTGACTGACTGAAGAACATGTGCCCAAAGTCACAATAAATTCTTATGAAAAAGTGAAGGAATTTTCGTAACTTTCATCATCAAATAAAAATAAAATTTTTTGTTCATTCTAGATAATGTCCTTTCTGTTATCGTTTCTACATACTTAATATAAATTCAGAAACTAAACATCGCGATTATCATTTTATAAGAACTAAGGGATCAAAAGTTACGAAAACTCCTTTTAATTTTTCTTAAGTATTTTTGTGAAACAGGCTGCTGCTTTTATTTTTCATTTGTCTTTTTGTTGCATTTTCCATGCAAAATTTGTGTAAAATACATGCTTGTTTATCAAGCAAAAGACTTAGAATATTTTGTCTCCACACTCGGTCCGTATTTTCATCATATCAAATCTAATAAAGATAACATGAAACTCATATTTTCTTTTAATTTAATACTTTACTTCTCTTTTTTATTAATTTACTTTTTTATACAAGTATGGTATTTATAAAGTTTATCTTTCACCAAGTTGTTTTCAAAGTTCAAAGACCTGCTTCCACAGTTTCCTAAACGTTTTTTTTCCAAATAGCTTCGTCAAAGATACTGCATGGTCGTTGAAAATGATGCATCTAATAAAACAAAAACTCAATTTAGTGGAAAGTTCATCTTCGTCGTATACTAAATTCACTTAGATATTTTCTTAACGATTACATGATCGTAAATGTAGTTTATACTTTACATACCTTCTTCGAATTTTGACAATGAAGTTTGCTCTCAAGTTCCTTCTCATGATTCGGCAATGCTTTGTATGGTTTAGTAATAATCTGAAAGTAAAACAGAAACTCAATATTCATTTGCGATTTGCTAATTATTTAATTATTATGGGTGGTTGTCACTTGTGTCTTTATTTATACAAATACATCTTCAATATTTTAAATTGATACATTATCATGATTATACAAAGCTTACACACCGCTTTCATAGAAAAGTTATTTTATGCCCGGGATGTCCTACTCCATTTTGGCGAAAAGGGGGGGGGGGGGGGCGATGTTTGCGGCCAACAGCATAGATTTCAGTCAGCACAGAGACATCTAAAAACATATACGCCTACAGATCATACAGAAAGAGTAAAACTAAGAAATATAAAAGCGGTGTTTTATTTATGAATAACGATATGTTCATATTAGTTTTTACTAGGAGTCGGACACCATCGTCCCCAATATTTTAATGGTTTTTAAAATATTGAGAGAGAGAGAGAGAGGGAGAGAGAGAGAGAGAGAAAGCGCTCAACTATTTATCTCTGACCTTGTTTATAAAGTACACAGAAAAGTTACATCATTTGTATTTATGGACGGCCGGCGCTAGCACGCTGAGTCAAAAGGAGGTCAAACTTCCTATACAGAGAGGCATGCACACTGCATATATATACGTACACATGATATAGATACAATGTTTGTATCTTGATTTGGTTTGTTCTTTCGCTCACTTTTAAACGAATATTAAAAAAAATTAAGCAATACTTAATCTAATACATGTAACATGAACAGAACTACAGAGATAACAAAGTCGAAGTTTATCACGATTATACCAAAAATTCTCAGTCGGCACTCTTCAATTAACAATGAGAATATCTCTAGAAAGTACTTCAATGTTCTTTTGATAATCATTGTATGCAGCAAAAAAAAAACGAAATACAAGGTAAAATTTACTCACTTTACCTGTGTTCTCCATCCATGCTAATTTTAACTCCTACTCGGACTCCATTCAAATTTGAAGCAATGCATGAGTCATCTGACCATCCTTTGTTTTGATTGGTGCGTTAGACTGTTAGAGGATGTAGATGCTGACCAATATATCAAGGTCTACACGATGTTTGAGTGCAATGTATTTCCCGAGAGGACGAATTTACAAGGGGAAGAGGGTAACGCCCCGTCACGGATCAAGTCGGCGAGGTGGGTGTCAGAAAGCCTTGGACTTTGCTGAACATTTTCGTTTTTACAGTTTTTTTTTTTCCAAAGTCAAAGACCATTCCCTTGGACTCATTTTTTATACCAGACCAATTTCGTGTCCGATCCTCGTTTAAGAAACGTTTACTTTTCACATAATGCAAGACTTTTCCAATTGACAGAAAAAGAATAGATTCGCACACGTGTGCCTACTTCATCTACCCCTCCCTCCCCTTTCTTTCTTTTATCTTTTTTAAATGATGATTCATTTGGTTGAAACACGCAACGTCATATGACGCTGATAAATTCAACGTCGATTTTAGCAACGTTGTACAACGTTGAAATATAGTTGATCAACGTCGTCAACTTGGATCAACCATATTTCAACGTTGAATCAACGTTGCGTGTCTGCTGGGGGGAGGTATCGTAGTGTTCATTTCTGAAACAATAAATTATAAACGCCGCAAAGATCTCGAAAGCTGTGATATTGAAACCATATGGCTGGAAATTCTTATCCCGAATTCTAAATCATTTCTCTATTGTTCAGCCTATCGTCCCCCTTCCGCTAACACCTTTTGGGTAGATTTATTTGCAAACGAAATAGATAAAGCCACATGCGGAAATACGGAAGCTATTATTTCCGGGGATTTTAACATCGACTTAACGAAAGAACCCCCACGGTACTGGTCACAGGCACTTGAGGTGTTAAATCTTACGCAAGTTATATCCTCACCGACACGTGTCACCGAAAATTCTAGTACCCTTATTGACCATGTCTATACAAATAATCCAGACCATATAACGGAAGTAAACGTACCGAAAATATCAATGTCGGATCATTATCCTGTTTGCATAACGAGATGTACAAAAAACCTTTTCAAAAAGAAAACACATGTTACTATAGAATATAGAGACTACAAAAACTTTGATGAAGCTAAATTTTTACAAGACTTGACCGATATTAACTTTAACGAACTTAAAAATTTTACTGAACCTAACTTAGCCCTTGATCAATTTTACAAACTTTTCGTTTCAGTCCTAGATAAACATGCCAAAATAAAATCAAAACGTGTTAAATGCAAAAACACTCCCAAATGGATTACTACTGAAATCAACGATGCACGACACAAAAGAGACTTTTTTCATAAAAAAGGCGAAATGGACAATTTCAGGAAATGGCGAAATAAAGTAACAGAACTTATTCGAAATGCTAAAAGAGATTATTACAAGGAATCAATAGAGGAAAACACTCGTACTTCTGACATTTGGAAACATTTAAAAGAATTCACTTCACGCAAAAATGAAACAAGCATTAATTTTATGACCCATAACGGTATTTCATCAGAAGACCCAAATGAAATTGCTAACATGTACAATGATTTCATAACTAATATTTCAAAAACACTCATTGATGAAAATCAAAGAGAAACATTGGAAACTGCGCATATCGTAAACTTTGTACGCTCGAAAAACTCCATGAATATAAAATTCTCATTTAATCACATTTCAGAGGAAGAAGTACTCGATCTCCTTACTAAGCTAAATATTAAAAAATCTGCCGGAGCAGACAATATCGGTCCCAAAATACTGAAGATTGCGGCACCAATCATATTTAAACCAATCAGTCATATCATAAACTTGAGCATTGCAACTTGTACGTTTCCTGACAAAATGAAAGAGGCCAAAATAACACCAATTTACAAAGGTGACAAATCTACACCCGGTAATTATCGGCCAATTTCTATTTTACCTACTCTGTCTAAAATATTTGAGAAACATTTGGCATCACAAATACGGAATTATCTAAATGATTTTGATCTTCTAGTAAAGGAGCAATC